>OVBL01000113.1:600000-1062376 GCA_900406555.1 Pseudoturritis turrita
GAGTTTTATTCAAGAAAACCTGAAAAACAGGCTATCTGGCTGGTTCGACAGATCTCTTTCCCTGGGAGGCAAAGAAGTGCTTCTTAAAGCAGTGGCGATGGCTCTTCCAGTGTATGCCATGTCATGCTTTAAGCTCCCGGTTTATACATGCCAAAGTATAACTAGTGGCATGGCAAGTTTTTGGTGGAACTCATTAGAACATAAAAGGAAGACCCATTGGATGAGTTGGGAGAAGCTCTGCTTATCTAAAGATCAAGGTGGTTTGGATTTCAGGGATATCCAGTGTTTCAACCAAGCACTCTTAGTCAAACAAGCATGGAGAACCTTACAAACTCCTCATAGCTTATTCTCTCAAGTGTTGAAAAGCCGGTATTTTGATCAAGAGTCTTTCTTAGATGCAGCTGCAGGCTCAAGGCCATCTTATGCCGGGAGAAACATTTTATTTGGAAGAGAATTGCTCGTGAAAGGTCTGAGGAAAATGGTAGGTAATGGTAACTTCACTTCAGTGTGGTCTGCCCCTTGGATTTTTGAGAATGGGATGAGAGCTCCTCTCATCAAAAACAATCTGATTGACCTTAACCTCAAAGTAAAGGATCTCATAGACAGATCAAGTAGAAGATGGAATAAAGATAAGTTGCAAGATCTGTTTTATCCGGATGATATTAGGCTCATCTTAAGGCAGCAACCAATTGTTTGGAAAGATGATTTCTGGGTATGGCTGCACAACAAGAGTGGAGACTTCTCGGTCAAATCAGCTTACTTGGTAGCTTGGAACAGTAAAAAGGCTGATCTCATTCAGGATGCAGAAATAAAACCGTCTCTTAACTGGCTCAAATCAGAGGTATGGACTCTCTAAACATCACCTAAAATCAGAAATTTTATTTGGAGAGTTTTGAGTGGTATTATTCCTGTGGCAGAAGTAGTTATCTCTAGAGGAATGAAAATGGATGTTAGATGCCAAATCTGTGGATTAGATGGAGAATCTGTGAACCATGTTCTTTTCACCTGTTCTTTAGCTAGACAAGTATGGGCTCTCTCTTCTTATCCATGCCCTTTAGGTGGTTTCAATGGGGAATCATGCTTTGATAACATCTATTATCTCTTGGAGAACAAGAAGAACAGAATATCCATGTGGAATTAAATAGATGCTTCCCTTCGGTATTGTGGTTTCTTTGGAAGAACAGAAACAATTTGTTGTTTAAAGGAAATATGTTTTTAGCTAGTGATACAGTGGGCAAGATTATGGAGGAATCAGATAGTTGGTTCCATGCTCAGAATATAATTGGTTCGAGCAACAGCTCAGTTTCCAGACCTATGCTAAAATGGAAACACCCACCTGACCCGTGGTTAAAATGCAACATTGGCTTCTCTTGGTCAAAAGACAATAACCTACGGAGGCTGCTTGGGTGCTGAGGGACTCTTTTGGCAATGTAAAACTCCACAGTCGATGAGCTTTCTCTCAGACACATTCTCTAGAGGAGGCACAACTTTTCAGTATCCTTTGGGCGTTGGATGGTATAAAAGCTCACCGACTAGACAGAATAGTTTTTGGAGTGGAGGCTGCGAATTTGGTAGGAGAAATCAATAGGCCTAGAGCTTGGTCTTCTTTACATTATCAAGCTGGTAAAGTTTGTTATAAGCTAGAAGAGTTTGGACATTGGAAAATGGTGAATGAAGTAAGAGCTACGAATAGAGGAGCCTTTCTTATACCTCAAAGTGTGACTAGGGACTTAAGGGCTCAATCTTATGTGGCTACTGGTTCCCTTCTTGGCTCAAACATATCTTTGATTGTGAAAAAGTTTTTTTCTCTACTGGTTTAGTTTGACTTCTTTTTGGTTCTATGTGTTTGGGCAAAAAGCTTTTGTATAGTTGCCCTTATCTTGTTCTGGTCTTTTGATGAGATCGTGTATAAGAAACTCTCAAGCTCAATATATTTTTCATTCAGATGCCAAAAAAAATATAGACACTTTTTGAGGAAGAGGTTTTTTTGCACTATTCTAAAATGTTAATGTCCAAAATGTCCCAGAAACATAACGAGAGAAAAAGGAAGTAGCAAGCATATCTCGTTAGTTTTTATTTGATCTGAGCAGTTGTTTGAAAAAGTAGAAGTTAGAAATAAATGGTTCTAATTGAACTATTTTAGGGATTTAGAATTATGTGACTGAGATTTAAAGTAAATTCCAATTGTTAAAAGAAGCATATTAAATTGTAATAGATCTATTATCTCTCTTATGCTTCATCCCTTTTTGTTGAATGATGAAAACGAAATAAAATCTTAATTTTTTGTAGTTAAATTGTGGAGAAGAGATTTGGGCTGTTTTTTCTTCTTCTTCATGAGCGACGTCTCCTGACGGCTACGTATCATCACCCTTTGTTCCTCTTCCTCTGCCGTCTCCATATTCGATTGCCTCTACGACTCCAACGGTGGCATATATTTAGCGGCGACGATCAGCTCCTACCTCGTGGGTTTAATCAAGATGGTGTTGTTATAATTGATCTATATCCTCAAATTCAAACAACATGTTCATTGATTTTCTTCGATCATTGGCCAGAATTCCTTTTTTTGTTTTGATTCTTCTAAAAATATGTTTGGTTTCCCTATTTTTTAACAGAGATAATGGGCGAATTAACCAACGAGCTCACTAGAAACCATTCGAATAAATCCGTTTGAGATCCAAGTTCTCAAACATTGAAACCCTCTATCTCTGCATCCTCTTGGAAACAGAGACATTCGGCTTTGATTGTGAGCTTTTGTTGTTGCAATGTTGTAATTAAATAGCATGAATGAGATTAAACTGATTCCAAATGTGCACAAGGCAAGTCGTCCATTATTAGAAAATGTCTTGTACAATGTCTCATGGACAGAGTGTATGGACATATTATCATGGTCGATGAAGCTGGTGATTGCTTAAGGATTCTAGAGGCTCTCTTTGCTCTTTGGTTTATGAGTTTAAAACAGATCTTTGCCTCACATGTTCTGTCTGGTCTGAACGAAGGAGAAACTTCTGATAATATGGGAGTCGGTTTGTGTGTGTGTATGGGTGAATTTGTGCGTTATGGATTTAGATACAATGAATTATGCATTATGGATGGTCATATGTCCTGCCTTGTCTTTGTCTAGGATATGATGGATTACGCAAACCAAAATAAAACGCAAACCAAAACACAATTTATTTGAATTTTAAATCGTGTCCAAAATAATATGGCGACATAAAAAAATACTTATGGACAAGTTATCGTGGACATGAAAAATCAAAACAAAATACAACCAAGAACACAATTTTATTTGATGTTTAAATCGTGTGGAAGATAATAATATGGCAACATAAAAAAAATACCCATTGACAAGTTATCGTGGACATGAGAAATCGAAGCAAAATGCAAACCGAAACATAATTTTATTAATTTGATCTTTGAATTGTGTCCAAGATAATATGTCCACATAAATATGTCCATTATACGATGTTCATTACACTATTTTGCTTCTAAAAATAACGTATTACATAGTTGTTCAATCATATGTGTCCATACTGATCTATCCAAAAATTCATATCCACGATGAGGAACACAACAGAAAAAGAGGAAATTAAATGTACCATCCACAAATATATATCCATGATGAGGAAGACAACATAAAAGGGGAAATTAAAACTTGGTACGATCACTACAAGAATATAGGCGATTACCAACGGAAGGATACGTTGGTAATCCGTCGTAAAATGATCACTGCGACGAATTACCAACGAAATAAAATTCGTCGTAAACCGCTCGACGTAAATAATATACGACGTAAAATCGTCGTAACTTTTACGACGAAACAAAATTGTCGGTAATTCGTCGTCCAACATTCGTCGGTAAATCGACGGTATATTGGGACGATGTTGCGTCAAATTGCAACGAGAAGGAACGAAGTCGTAAAACCGACGTGAATCGGCTGTGAATTTTTCGACGAAATTACGAAGAATTCATCGCTAATTCGTCGTAACGTTGGGACGGATTAACATCGACTGTATTCATTGTCGTCGTTAATGCGTCGTAATATTGGGAAGGATTAGCATTGGATTTTTATTTTATTTTAAAATAAAAATTAAAAAAAATATATTAAACTATTATAATTAAAATAAAAAACAATATTAAAATTTAAAATAAAATAAAATTTAAAATAAAATAAAATTCAAATTAAAATAAAAACATAAATGATAAATAAGTTAAAACTAAAAAACATACAAATAATCATCTAAACTAAATCATGATCCTCTAGGTTGATCATATCATCGAACATATCATCGACGTTCGCGGCCTCAGCAGGAGTCTGCTCTGGAGCCCCCCGATGACTCGTCTCACCCGTCGGGGCTGGTGTCGCACGTTGCCTTTGTTGCAACGCCTCGGCCAAAACTGGATTGCTCGCAGCTAAGATCTCGAATAGGTGATCGTACTCCTGCATGTGCTGCCTGTTGGCGGCCTGTTGCTCTCGGAGTGTCGCAATCTCCTCATGCGCGACATTGAGTTGCGTACGCAACTCAGTCGGATCCTCGAAAGTGCGGCGCGGAGCAGACGAAGAAGCGGCTGAGACGTCTTGGATCGACCCAAGTCCTAAGATCCTTCCTTTCTTCTTCGGGGCAACCTGAAAAATGAAAACATGATAAAAAATCGTATTATAATTAAGTTTATAAAAAAAAACTAGTATATATATATATATATATATATATATATGTTTATTGAAGTTAATTAGTTTACCTCTTCGAATATATGGTCGATCTCGGGTGTGGTGAGTCCCCCGGACTGGACCGAGCTACCACCCGGAGATTGCTGGAGCTGTGACTGACGCTCGGCAACTCTCACCGTCGCGTCGTTGTAGATCTGCTCTGACCTCGCGTCCACAAACTCTCCATTCTTTCTCTTGTGGGTCTCCCTGAAAACCTCAGTAAGAGGAGGGAGATCCCCGCCGTTCGCCTACAAATAAAAGGGAAACAAATTAAGTCATGTTATAATAGCGTAAAATAATGAAAAAATATATTATAGAAGTAAGAAAAAGAATTATACCATCGCCAAGCGCTTCCCCGCAAAAGGCGTTTGTCCAGAAGTATGTGGCGTAGGCGGGAGTCCATCTGGGGCTACCGTGTTCCGAGATGCAGAACACTTCGCTGAAACTGTCTGCGAGTGCGGATCCTGCCAATAGCGCACAAGTCCGGCCCACACGGTTGGGCCCACGTAGATGGGACGTGCGTCGTCGCCTTTGTCCTTCCACGCCTTCTTCCAGTCTGCGACATTGTTGGCTAGTCGCTTGGTCGCCTTGGCCATGAACTCTTTTTTGACCCGCTCATGAATCGAAGGCGCCCAACGCCATTTTTGCTACAAAGAAAAATTTAGAAAATTAGTACATATTATATATTTAAAAAGACAGGATATATGTATAAATAATAAGACTAAATAATTAAAATATTACCGCAAAACACTTAAACCACGTCGATTGGATATGAGCCGAGTTTGGCTCTAATTGGCTTGGGGCTCAGAGAAATAGTCTTTAATCGTGTCTGAAACGCTACGTCCCACTTTGATATCGATATTAAACCTGAAAAAAATATAATAATCAAATTAACAATGTATAATAAACAAAATAATAATATAATATAAAATAAATTATTATTAATAAACGTACCAAAATGTCCCAGGAGGACGAAGCGGATCTAAAACATCCAATCCGTCACGGCCAGGTTGCATTATGATTTCCTCGACCGTCATGTGCGAAAACGGGGGCGGCGGAACTATATACTCGCCCGGAGGAGGTGGCGGTGGTGGTGGAGGAGGCGGAGGCGGCGCCATTGGCGCTGATGTCTGCGTCTCTGTCGCAGTAGATGAGTGGACACGCCGAAAAGTCTCTGGAGTACTACCACTCGTGCCAGAACCTCCTTTACCTGTCTCATGCAGGAACTGAATGTAATGTGGCGGACGGGACCGGTTAGCCATCTGAAAAAATAGATAGCAAAACCAGCATATTAATATCAATGTTATGAAACTAATCCTAAAATAATAATATATTTTTAATTAAAATTTAATTGTAGCAATTTCGATCTAATAATTTTTCGAATCTAACAAATTTCCAATCTAATTCCAGATCTAATTCCAGATCTAATTCTAGATCTAATTTCCAATCTAATTCCAGATCTAATTCTAAACATAAGGAATTTCCTATTTAATTCCGAACCTAAACTATATCTATATATCTATATATAATTAAATTTGTTTTAGAATTTACCTTATTTTAGGAAAAAATCGCGTAGAGAGAGAAGAGATTGCTAGAGAGAGAAAGTGCAGAAGACAACAAATGAATCGAGGTGGTATATATAGAATTAGGTATCGTCGTTAATCCGTCCCTAAATAACGACGGATTTACGAGGCGGCGTCGTAAATCCGTCGTAAATCAAAAATTACAATTTTTGTTTTCCTGCAGGCGGGAATTTTAGAATCTTTTGGTTTACGACGAATTTACGACGATTCCTCGTTAATTCGTCGTAACACTTTTTAATATTTTAGTTTTCCCACACGCGCCAAAACCAATTTTTTTTGAGTTAGCGACGGATTAACGATGGATTTGTCCAGTTCGTTGTTAATCCGTCGTTAGTTAACGACGAATTAACAACGAACTGGACAAATCCGTCGTTAATCCGTCGCTACCTTAAAAGCTGTCTTATCAATAGCCGTTTAGGGTATGTTTAGGGTATACCAAATTTTGTGACGTAGCGACGGATTAACGACAGATTTGTCCAGTTCGTTGTTAATCCGTCGTTAACTAACATATCATAAATTCGCTTAGCGTCTAAGTTGGGTTCCTCAACAGTATTATCAGAATATGCAGCTGTTGTTCCATATTGAAATGCATCTGTAACCATGTCATGAACCCTATCATGATCTTGATCATCCTGATTATCATGATAGCCAAATTGATGTGGATGCTCATGCATATGATCAAGTTCAACATGATCTACAGCTTGATGATTACGACTGCTATTACTTGCATCATCATTCCAAGTACTATTACCCTCGCCATGTTGAAACCAAACATAATATCCAGGCCTAAACCCTCTATTTAGTAAATGTTTCCATACAATATCAGTATGAATACATTTCCTATTCATGCACTTCCGGCAAGGACAGAACATCTTACCGCTTTCCAAAGTTAGGGGTGTTTGACTCGCCTGGTACATGAATATTTCCACCCCGTCCCTGAACTCTTTCGTTACCATTCCATCAGAATCTTTGTGCATGTACATCCACTTTCGCAGTTCGTATATATCCGCCCCAGACATATTTTGCTTTGAAAAATGTTTTTTTTTTAAGAATGTTTTTTTTTAAAGAATGTTTTTTTTTTTTACTTCCAACCCTCATTGAATTCGGTATATATAGGCAAAAAATGACCAACGAGTTACCAACGAATTTGGGACGCCCAGTTTTGCGACGCTCTCACAATGATTTTACGTCTAGTTTACGTCGATATAGTCCGTCGTAAAAAAACAGATACAGGAATGAAGAAAACGTGTTCACCAACCAAATTTTCGTCGTAACATTCGTCACAATTTAACAACGAAATATTTCGTTGCTATGTCGATGTTAATTAACGACGAAATAACGACGAATCGAATGGTCGTCGGTCATTCATCGTAAACTCGACGCTATTTTACAACGAATAACGACGAATTTGTTCATCGTTAGTTAACGACGAAATTACGATGAATCATCAGTACGACGTTAGATCGTCGTAAAGTCGTCGCTACTTAACTACAGATCAAATCCGATGTTAAAATCCGACGTTATACCTGCTGTTTCTTGTAGTGGATAAGACTGCGATAGAGAAATGCCATAAATGTTTCAAATATGTTTCAGATTATAAACATCAGAGTGTACTAATTAGAAACTCAATTTTCAGATTAGAAATCCTTTTGCCAATTCTCACTAACATGGTTCATTGATACAAACACACAGAAGACATAGAACCAAAGAAATCGAATTAGTACACCAATTCATGACTCTCAATTGCATCTTTGCTCTCTACCTGTTGTTTTTATAGTAAATCTTCCATAATATATAAACCAATATCATTGACAAGATCCAAAAAATTCTCATTATACAAATAATAACGCTCTAATAGCACGTTGATGTTGGAGTCTGAAAGATTACACAATCATATGTCGCCCACGCTAACTTGTCTACAATACTTTGTCCATGCTAACTTATCCACGATACATCGTAAACTAATTCTAATGTGTCAACACAATTTTATCCATGATGATTTTCCGTGCTAACATATCCACCATACTTTGCCCCACTTTATCAAAATTGGTTCCAAGACACAACATCTCACTCAAAGCCAATAGATACCCTTCTGCAATTTTTTAATAATATTAAGCAATGGATGAAATGGATATCAAAAACTACATGTTAGTCAAATTCTTTAGAGGACTTTTTCTAGTCATGGTCGAAAAATCTTATTCAATTTCTAACATAGTTTTTTCTGTTTTATCTTCAACTTCATACTCGAATCCGAGCAAGATGGACGAACTTTATTCCCAGATGCAGCCTTCAAAACAGAACTCATCGACGAGGAGGCTGATCCCATCTAAAACGCAATATGTCGACGGCGATTGTTGCTGCTTTCTCCAATAACCCATCCTTCGAGCAGTCTCCACCGGTGAACATCCATGATGCCGATCTTCCTCAACTTGCAAAAACAAAGAAGAGAAGCAATTTTGAAAATCGAGAAACCTAAAAAAAGGGAAAAAAGAGATTAAGAGATTTAGAAGAAAAATGTATTCTAAAAAAACTTAGGAATGAGACGCTTGTCAGAGATAAGAGTGAAGTGGAGACAACAGACATAATCGTCAATGGCGAAAACTCTCCACAGCCGACACAAGCTCCTTCGTGGCCTTGGCTTGAACAATTTCCAGCGCTTCCTTTGTTTTGTTTTACAATTATCTGAAATCATGAATAAGAGATTCAACGATAAAAGAGAAGAAGCAAAATTAGTTTTGTATTTTATTTATTTTAGTAAAGTGAAATTATTAGTTGGATAAAACCGTAAAAGTAATGAGGGGTTAGTGTTTTTGAAGGGTAAAAAAGACGATAACCATAGAAAAGATGGTGAAAATTGTGTCTTTCCACAAAAGTGTCTATATGGGTTATTAATTAGTAGAAAAATGTCTTTATAAGTAAATAACTCTATATAATTCCACGATGGAAACAATTAACAATAAAATGTTTCCAGATCGTTACATATATAATACAAAATTGGTGGTGGTAATATATAGCACCCTACAGGATTAGAAAGTTAGAGTTTAAAGATTAAAACCCCCTAATTAACCATTAACAGGAGTGTTTAATTCAATCTATGAACTCACAGAAACCGAGCAATCCCATCTCTTCTTCACTGAAAAGTTCTTCGATATCGATCATGTAGTCACCTTCTTCTTCATTGATGGTGTTCACCTGAGGGTTGTTGTCGTAGAGACAGAAGTCGTTATTAAGACCAAACAACACATCCTCCTTATCATAATCATCTTCCCCCAAATTAACCATCGCTTCCTGTGTTTGTGTTTCTTGGGGTAGACTGATTCCGTTATTCTCTTTCTCTGCTTCCCATAAGCAGTTAACAAATCCAAGATCACCATCCAACAAGTAACGAGTTTGATCAGATGAGGACTCGCCATAGATCTCTTGAACAGAGAAGCTAGGGTTTGGATCAAAAGTAGCAACTTGTGAACAAGGTTCGCCATAGAGAGAGGAGTTAGGGTTTTGATCGAAAGAAACCATCTGTGGAGAATTAGGCCAGCCATGGAGAGAAGCTGCGGTAGGGTTTTGATCGAAATCAGATACAAATTGTGATGAAGATCCGCCACAATTCTCGAAGCTAAGGTTTTGATCGAAAGAAACAAATTGCGAACAAGACACGTCGAGAGAACAATCACGAGGGTTTTGATCGAAATTAGAAACAAATTGTGAATTTTGTTTCTTCTCAAGACAAGCCATCAAATCCTTCTTCGTTTTCTTAATACGATCCTCGATCATGTTCAACTCGGAGAGATCGTCACAAGAACGGTAGAGATCAGGGTCTTCCCACCAAAACCCTAGCTTGGGTTGGGGGTTAATAACCGTAGGAGGAAGCTTGCCGTTGAGGTAACAGTCGGCAATTTCAGAGGCAGGAGAGTAGCCGGAGAAAGAGTACACAACGTCGGAATTCTCGGAGGGAGAGGTTACGAAGACGGCGATGTTGGCTCCGGAGAGAAGGCAGAGATCGGCGGCTTTAGAAAAGACCGTTTGACGGCGTTTAGAGCAAGCCACCGCTCGCTGCTGTTTGGTGTCTCGTTTCTTTATTTCGATCTTCCTCTTCGTTCCTTTCGCCATTGTTTTCGACGAAGGCATGATTAGGTGTTACGGGAAAACTAAATTGGGATAGATCCGATCCAGAAACTCACCGAGAGCTCGAGGAACGGTAAATCAAGCCCAGGAGAAGATCACTGAGGAAGAAGGATCGACTCTAGAACAGAGATTCAACGGTGGATGATGATAATGATGATGAACAGAGATTAAGAGATTGAAGAAGAAGATAATATTTGTTTGATTGATTTCTCAAAAATGGCTAAAAGCCGTACATATATAGTGACGACACTGATGAGATTATTAAACCAAATAACTAAACCGGAAATTAAGAGATAAACCAAGTTAGTGACTGGTTTATCCTGTAACATTAGGTTTCTTACAGAGAGGAGAGAGAGAGAGAATGAAAACGAGAAATAGAGAGAGAGTGAAAAATAGAGAAAGAGTGAGAAGAGAGTAGAAGCAACGCTCATATTTTATAGATATCGAGTGACTTCGTATGACTCAGTCAAACTTATGCTTATTGTTTTCCTCAGGCAGTCAACTTATGTTTATATGATTTTTTTTCCTATGCATTTTAAGTTTATTTTTATTTTTATTAAAGGGTTAATTTATGTAAGAGAGAATTAGTCCAATAACTATATTGGTCCAGCAAACCAAGAATATAGTTATAAGATCTAAATGATACCAGCTGAATTTTGCTGAATTGCAAAATTTGGTTGAATATTTAGTGATTTCTTGCAGAATCTCGCGGAATAACATCAAACTTAAATGGTAACTGCTCAATATTGTTGAATCTGCTAAATTTTTGAAAAAGTAATTAACTAAATAAACTTATAAAAAAATTAAGTGGTATTTTTAATAAATACTCATTCTATTCCTTATAAATTAATTTTTATTTCCTAAAATATTATCTAGTTGAGTTTCTTCAGAATTAATTAATTGAATTTTAGATACATATAACTAGTTAATTAATATATTGATAAAATAAATTAATATACATAATTTATGATATAATATTTTGCTAATAAAATTGAATTATTTTTTAGTAGACTCGTTTAAAAATATTGAGTAATAACATTTTTTGTAATTACCATGCAACTTAGAAAGAATGTAATAAATAAATTTACATATAATATTACACATATAAAAATATTAAAAACATTTCAAAAATTAAAAAAATATTACATGTGTATCTTCATTATTCTTAAATATATATTAGTATAGTAATTTATTAATGAAACGCATCCCATATTTGTTGTTTTATTCCCTCTCGTATCGTCTGCATATGAGTTTCTTCTGTTGTTCCCTCTTGGTTATGTAAAAAATCTTCTTCTGCACCTTCTCCACTTTCTCCGTTGTTATGAATAAATTTTTCGCGGAATTGCATTAGTACGCAGCATCATCAAAATTAATGTCTGGAATTTGAGAAAGACGAATGAAGTTATGCAATCAGCTGTTGCTATGATTAATTTGTTTTGTGTCTCAACATCGTATCTTGGAAATTCTGATAAAACCCTCCATTGCTTCTTCCAAACTCCGAATGTTCGCTCGATTACTGAGCATAGCGAGGAATGACACCGATTAAACAACTCTTCTTCACCTCTAGGGGGGGAACTATCTTGAAAATGCGGAAAATGATATCTATAACCTCTAAATGGTGCTAAAAATCCTTGCGTGTTAGCATAACCAGAATCTACAAGATAGTACTTCAAACACGGAGGAGTTGGAAAAGTCGGGTCACGCTCCATAATACAACAAAACTCTCGCATCATGTACAGATCCAGGACATCCAACAAATATGTAAGTGAATAACATATCCAAATTGCATATTGCCAAAACATTAATGTTTGTCTGTGAATGTCTGTTAAACAAGCGAGCCGCATCCGCACCAGCCACCATTACCGTACAATGAGTACCATCCATTGCACCAATGAAACTATTAAAATAAGGCCAATAATGGTGATTATCTCGTAGACCTCGGGGTACATGCCGGAGTTGTTCAGGGGGTTTGCTTCCTAAGCAATCTACCAGACAGTTTCGTGCATGCTTTTAGGCACTCTTTGAATTTACATCCAACTATCTCTTGTGCCCGTCCAAATAAAAGCCATGCTGAATGTTGGGTCATGTTATGACCACATATCACAAGAAACATCGCCATAGTTTCTTCTACATATATGTTTTTTGTGCATTTCATTCTATACTCTCTACGTAATGTCTCACATAGGCGTGTGAACACCTCGATGCGCATTCTCAAGAGATGTAAGCAATCTCTTGGATAATTGTAAATCCTTGTCTGAATATTGCACCATCCTAATCCCCATTCAGTCTCCATTGGTTGTCGACGATAATACTTGTTATAGTAATCTATAACAGGCCTGAAGCGTGTTTCCATGATATCCATGTGTTCAAGACAAATTAGCTCAAGTAACTCATCTTCTATGAGATTATATAATCCACGCGAATGTAACTCGATAATGCGAGGAACCTGGACATAAAAAACTTCATTAAGCAACACTTTTAAATATATATAACATGATACAATTTAAGTAAACGAAAGATAACTCATATATTGTACACTTAAAAAAAACTAAGATAATTATTCATTTATATTTCGCCATCATTATCGATGTTTCCAACTGTACGATTAAAATCGGACAAATTTAAACGATCGAGTAACTCGGCTGCAGACGCCGGTCTAAACACCAAACCTTCAACAGAGATAACCCTAGGATTTGGAGACACATTAAATTGTGAGTTGGAGTTTGGAACTTGAAATCCGTGTCTTGTTCCGAATTGGTTCTTAGAGGCAGAACCCCCAAAATGTGAGAAACCAGCACCACCCAAATTTGAGGTTCCTCCAGTATTTGAAAAACCAGCGCCACCCAAATTCGAAGTCCCTCCAATGTTTGAAAAGCCGCACCACCAAATTGGGCAAATCCTCCTACGCCTGGAGAACCTGATCCACTACCAATGGATCCTCTACTACTTGGTCCACTAGAACCACTAAGTTGGCGTTTCCATGGACTATCACAAAAAGTACCACACCGATCGTAACCTGTCACCCCTTCTAGAAAACGAATTCTATCTTCATTATTTTTGAGTAACACAAACCTTTTTTGTTCAAACAGATCTCTCAAAATCTCTGATGATGCCCACCAAAAATCTGTAAATTTATCTATGCCTTCTGGGTCATTCAACGTTAACCAAGATCCACGCTCATAATCCTCTGTCGTTTGGTTTCGTGCATTGAACATCTGGATTGGAGCTTACATAGTTGCAAGATATGACTCGATATTAGTTAATGTGTATCCATAACAGCTCGTCTGCGTGGAGTCTGAGTGGTTTGTGGACTAGATTGGCTCCATCCTCTTCTAGTGGTTCTACTACATCTATTACCATCTTGCCTAGCTCGTTGTTTATGTGAAGGTATCTCAATCGGCATTGACGGCGGAATCAGATGATTTTCCATTGGTTGTGGTTGAAATTCAGTTTCAAAACTTAATTGACCTTGAGTTGCTGGTACTCTTTCAGTAAATGTTTCTTCTTCAAATTCTTCTTCTTCTTCTTCTTCAGCATCGTCGTCTTCAACTATCTCATCTATTTGACTAGCTAAAATCATATTGTTGTTTACAGCACAATGAGGGCCAAACACTTTGTGCATCAACTCCATGTGTGGTAGATGATTTTTTTTTTAATCTTGAAGACCCTTCTGTGTCCTGCAACATGACTTTTCATTCTATAAAAACACTTTAAAATATATAAATTAATATTTTGTGGTATGCAATTAAAAAGCTCTTACATTTTTTTGATCTTTCCACCATTGTGCATCCATGAGTATTTTCCCAGTACCAGCTTCGATTGAAAGACCGGTACGCCGAATAAGCCTTTGATATACCGTGTACAAGGCTCTAAAGTCATCATGTTTACTCTTACATATATCCCAATCAATTGTAAATCCCGTCTGTTGACGAAAATTTTTGACTATATTTTTTTGCCCTCTCTATATGGCAATGTCGAACAATAATTTATTTTTTGCACTTCTTCTTCTAATAATTGAATGAATAGAGAATTGAACCTTGGCGACCATCTAGAAAATTTCTACAATTTAAATTTCACAACTCACAAAAAATTAACTATATTTCTATAATATAATCCTCGTATAACAATTTTTTTGGAATATAATTTTACCATATTTGTTTTCGTTTGATGTTCTACCATCCGCATCCCCCGCTCCGCTCATAGTTGTAGCTATGCTAAATAACATTTAAAAAAATATTAGTTATATGTAATTTTTAAAAATAATCGATAATATTTACACACTACATATACATTTAATGATGTGTAAATTTAAATATAAATACTTATGTTCAATTCGTAGATAAAAATGATTATATATAGTTTTTAAATATTTATTTAAGGTAATCAATTCTTTTGTAGGAACACAATTAAAATGGTTTTTTTTTTAAACTTTGATAATTAAAATGTTTAATCGTAAGTAATTATAATTTTGATTACTTATAACAATATACGTGCTTTTTAGTTTAAAATTATTTTAAAAGTTTTTAAAAAATATATAACTCAGATAAGTTATGTTATTTATGGAAAAAAATTTAAGAAATTTTGTAATATGAAAAAATATTATTTATAAATATTAAACGATTATATATGTATACATAATATGAATTATACAAAAGTGATGTAAGTAAACTTACTCGATTCTTCTCTGATTGCTTTGATATAGTTGAAAGAAGTGATATTCTTTTTTAAATAAACAAAAACTCTCAATTTTTGTTTCTTCACTGAAACATGAATACACTTGTATAATTGAAAGATATTTTATAGCCAAAATTTTATGTATCCGTGACCTTCTTTTCAAATTATGCAGTTTGTCTTTTTTATCACGTGAACTGCCTTTATATATTTGTCTGAGCCACTTATTAAAGAACAAAGAAAACTTTAGCAAACATTAATCACATTCTTCAAATTATCAAATGATAACAAAAATTTTCATATTTTTCAAATTCTTCATATTCTTCATATTCTTCCGTTACCAGTTAGATCCGTAGATTAAGAAAATTTAGGCAAATTACAAAAGAAGGAAGAATTGGACCATTTTAACCTCACATGCGCGAGGATGAAGATTTCTTGTGCTTGTGACGTGGCGTAGCTGTGACCTAAAGTTTAAAAGAGACATATTGCATCATTTTGTTTTTTTATTGTTTTATTTTCTAACCCCATTTCATATCATTTATTGATTTATGTTTTTATTACCCATAGCTTAAATCTCAAAATTATATTAAAAACACACATATTTTTCTGCATTTAATATGGTTTGAATTTTTAAAAACGGAAACGTATTTTTCAAAATGGTGAATAGTATTTATAATTAAGAATATGTTGTACTGTATAGATACATATAGAATAGAATAGAATACATATAGAATATAATAGACTACACTATATTGATCATAAGTCCTACATAAATTAATTTTAAATCTAAATATTAAACCCTAAATCCAAACTATAAAAACTACGCATCTGGCATAGTTTGAATTAAAAAACGGATACGTATTTTTCAAAATGATGAATAATGTTTGTAGGTAAGAACATGTTATACTGTATAGATACCGATAAAATAGAATATACTACATATAAAATATAATAGACATAAAATCGAAAGAGGTGTTCTTACGTAAAATCACTTATCCATTGTTTTGAGAAATTTTTGTCCGTTTTAAAAAAATCAAATTATGACATGGACGGAAAAAAATCTATATTTTTTTCTATTATGATCACAAGTTTGAATCATTTTTATTATAAGAAAATGGAAAGAAAATAAGATGGGAGGGGAGAAAAGAGTTTCATCAAAAGAAGAAAGAGAAAAAGAGAAGAAAAAAGAATATTCTATATTATAGAGAGAATATTGTTGCCATTTATTTTTTTTGTTAGTTTTTCAGTTATAATTTTTTTTGTTATTACACCGAATTTTCCTTTATGTAATAACCATATTTGGATTTAAAAAAGAACATGCATAATATATAAAGAAACTAACCAATTTTATAATTTTTGGTAAACAGTATAGACCAAATTAACCCTAGGTTTTCCTCTTTTTATAACATCATGGTTTATGGTTGATTCAGTTAAGTGAAACAGATCAGTTTTATTCAATTTTGTCAATTGATATGCCACATCATCTTTCGTTAACGGATTAAAACACTACAAGAAAACACAGGAAGAGTGACTACTTTGGGTTTTGGGACCAATTTGTGACCATTTTGATACTAATAAACGACTACCAAAGGTTTAGACGCAACATCGTCGCGACTACCAAAGGTTTAGACAAGCTTCAATCCCGTATCCGCAAAGGATTGGTGGGACGACGATTTGTGACACCCATGCAGACGTGCCCTCGGCCAGAAGACTTGGGGCACAACTTGCGTTCAAAGACTCAATGGTTCACGAGATTCTGCAGTTCACACAAAGTATCGCATTTCGCTACGTTCTTCATCGATGCGAGAGCCGAGATATCCGTTGCCGAGAGTCGTTTTAGACTTTATATTGCAGCACAACTTCGCGCACATACAGTCTCCGGGGAGGCGAAGGCAGGCTGTTAAATTGCATGTTCCTTCACTTTTTGTGCCGGGATTTTGTGATATCCGAAAGCTACGCGCATAAACCAATCGAGATATAAAATCTTGATGGAGACAATACGCGAAACCACGGAATCGGAAGGCGTGGGATCAGCTAAGAAATAGGCTCGCCGAGAGTGATGATCGTTCGTTCGCGGGTCGTTCTATTTTGGACAGGTATCGACAATGATCCTTCCACAGGTTTACCTACGAAAATCTTGACTTCTCCTTCCTCTAAATTATAAGGTTTAGTGGACTTTTCGCGACGTCGCAGACGGCGAATCACCCACGTCGCCGTGATTCGAACACTTCACCGGATCATTCAATCGGTAGGAGCGATGGGCGGTGTGTACAAAGGGTAGGGACGTAGTCAACGGGAGCTGATGACTCGCGCTAACTAGGAATTCCTCGTTGAAGACCAACAATTGCAATGATCTATCCCCATCACGATGAAATTTAAAAGATTACCCGGACTTGTCGGCCAAATTGTAAACTCGTTGAATACATCAGTATAGCGCGTGTGCGGCCCATAACATCTAAGGACAGCATAGACCTATTATTGCCTCAAATTTCCTTGACCCAAACGGCCATAATCTCTCTAAGAAGCCAGCCGTGAAGGGATGCCTACAGGTGCTGGTCTAAACACGTTATCATATTTTTATAAAAAAATTAAGGTTTTTGAAAAACAAAGTTTTAAGGGGTAGAATTGGATCCTCCATATATCCTTCGACATGCTTAAGTGATGATGGTAATATGATGCAAGCATAAGTGATGACGTGGAGAAAGAAGATGAGCTGGAGAAAGGAAGTCAAAACCAATCAAAGGTTTTTGAGTGAAGACTTAGTCGTTTCCAATTAAATTATTTTAATTGTTGGTTTCATGCTTCTGCAAATAAGGTGAAGTGGTTTCTTCGTTTGTAGGAGCACTTGCCCATTTTCCCATTTCCCTCTGTTACAGGAATCGTGTGTGATTCCTTCTTTGTTTTGTTTCCTATTTAATCAATGAAAAAAACAAAAAAACAACGTAGTCTCAACTACCTATTAAAAAAGCTTCTTGTATTCTATTTTTTCTTTGCTTTGATTGGGACCAAAACTCATCATGCGATAACTGAATTCTCAGTTTGGAAGGACGTACAATCAACTGCACAATCTAGTGTTGTGACGGATGATGTCGATTATCGAAATTCGGATTTGAGGTATCAATTTGTTATATCATGGAAAGGTCGAGGTCTTAGGCGAAGTTTATCCCCTTCCACTTGGAGTTCGAAACTCTCCTTTGAGCAATGAATTCATTTTATTCAAAGGTTTAGACCGCTAACTATATTGAGACGGATTGTGTGGAGCTAATGGAGATTACAAGAAATCATGTTGATTGGCCGAATTTTGCAAATTTTCTAGAAGAGTTCATTGCGGTTAGGGAAATTTTTTTAAGATTCTCGCTTTCTTCCATACTTTGCTTTCAGAATTCGAAAGCAAATTGTTTAGTTAGGTCATCTCGCTTATATCTTTCCATTTTTAAATTTGTAAATGTTTTTCCTATTAGGTGGGTTACCACCAACGAACGTGTTTTCTAATTTATTACAGATTGAAAAAAACAAAATTTAAAATTAAATTTTATTTTTACTAATATATTTGATATCGACGGGACCATCATCATCAAAAGAAATTTAATTGATGTTTACAAAAAAATATATAGCACAATAAAGTGATATAGTAACTTATTATCTTAATTTTTGTATTTAATTTATTATATGTTTTGACCCACACACAAAAAAAAAAAAATTATTATATATTTTCTTTGTCGCTTGTGAGAACTATTCGTTAAACAAATCTCTAAACGCATGGGGTGAAATTTGTTATTTGCAAAATCTGTACACACTGCTTTTTATCTTTTCAATAACTACGAGTAAGATGAGTTATATATATCATTTCATGTCACGTGTGAAAGAGATGAAATCAATTTAAAATGCAAATAGTTTACACGTGAGTGAGTTAAAATAGTTAAAATGTGAAAATCTCATCCTCTTAGAAACACTGGAATTCCTAAGAGTGGAATGACTTGCATGATCTAGATTACGATTAGAGACCAGGCGATTTACCTAGTAACAAGGAACCCTAGTAGCACAAGGGCATAATCATCGAATTATGCAATTTTTTGTAAGCTCAGACATAACTAAAAATACCTCTAAAGCTAGTCAAAAAGACCTTACGTTTGGTTTAGTTGAAATTCAAGTTTCAGGGAATACGAATAAACCACAAATCAACCTTACAAAACCTTAATAGTTAATACCTAATGCAAAAGAAAAACAAACTTTTAATTTTTTTTTTTGTTCTTGTGATAAAAGTAAAACGTAAAGAAACTAACATACGCACGCAAAATTTTTAACACTCTCCTCAGACCTCACTTTTCTTTTTCTTCTTCTCCTTCTTTTCTTTCTTCTTGGCAGGCATTTCAGTTTCTTCTTCCTCGTGTTTTCTCTTCTTCTTTTTCTCCTTCTTTGCAGGTTCTTCGGTTTCGGGTTCTACTTCTGTTTTCTTCTTCTTCATCTTCTTCTTCGACGGTTCCTCACTTTTGGGTTCTTCCTCTGCCTCAGCCTTCTTCTTCTTCTTCTTCTTCTTTTTATCTTTCTTGTCTTTGTCACCGTTCTCAGCTGAATCCGCTGTCGGAGTTTGCCCAAGAAGAGAGTCTGCAGCAGTATTGTAAGTCTGCACAAAACAACAGTCAAACCCTTTAACCAAAATTACAAGCAATATTATCCAAAACTCGGTTGCAAAAATTTACAAGTCATATGAAAAGTTGAAGAGGAATAATCTGACCTTAGCAGGAGTGATAAGACCTCCGGATCCCTTCTTTTTATCCTTGTCATAAACTTCAATCTTTGGCTTGCCTTTAGCAGATCCAGACAGACGTCCTAGATCTCTTCCTTCAAGATTTCTCAACCGTGCTTCAAGCTGTCAGAAAACAATGTAACCATCAATAAATGAGAAAAAGGTAGTTCAGATCAACAGGACAAAGGAAAAGATATGAAAGAGTACCTTTAAACGGTTTTCCACTCCCATGGTGTTGTCTTGGCCATCACCAAGAGCGTCACACCGGATAGCAAGAGCAGATTTTGCAGCTAGTGACCGTGAGATCTTACCCTTGTGCTTTGGTGCAGCTTGGCCAACCACAGACGCATGGTAAATTAGACCGTACTTTGGGGTGGCGTGTTTGGTCTTGAGGGCTCTAAATAGGGCCTTTTCAGCTCCAAGAATCTGAACCGTGCTCCCAGGTTGCTTTGAGAGGTTCAATAAACTACCACCATGAGAAATTAGGCGAGCACCGACTAGCTCCCCGACAAGGGCAGTCAGATTTGGTGCAATTGTGTTCATTCTGCTCTTCAAGTAGTCATAAAGCTGAGCTCTGTACTCAGCAAGAGAAAGAACCTGGTCGCAGAGTTCCCGGATGTGCAGCAAATCAAGGTCGCTGACTTCAGTACCCATAGATATCACCGCAGCCTCTTTTAGTTCCGCTTCAATTTCATCAGCCAATATCTGAGATGAGGCCGGACACAGAAAAAATGTTTTAGAAAGAAGGTATAATTAATTTCAAGCAAAAAAAAACTCTGTGCAAGTCAAATCTTGAAACAAGAAAATCAAAGAGAATGGTAACCAGGGCTTAACCTCAGAGAAGTCTAGCTTTGCGGCATTAATCCGATTTCCCATTAATTTTACAGACTTGGCATATAGGATATTGTCCTGTATGATCTTAGCTAGCTCGGGAAAATGCCAACCATACCATTCACGAACCCTCATGGCGTAAGTGTTGAGCTCTTTGTCAAGATCATCAAGCAGACCAATAGCTTGGATTATCATGGTATCCACCTAACCAAAACTAAAGTATAAGGAGATGCAAGAGAAGCATAAACAAAACACGGGAAGTACAGAGAAACTCAATGGCATTTCAAGCACTAATGCTGGAAGAGCAAAAAGGGATTCAATTTCAATACAAAAGTTCCATAATGTATTAAAAGTTTAGCTAAACCCAACAAATCATAATCCATAGGGCTAAATAGAAGCCGATATAAATCAAATGCAGGGAGAAAGAGTACCTTGTCAGAACTGAACTTCAGTTTGTACCTAGCAAGGCTGTGAGACAACCCCAAGCTCATTGGAGCTAAGTCTTGATCCCCCAATCCAGATATAAGTTCGGTCAGCTGGCTTCTCACACCTCGTAACAGCTCCATAACAGCATTGTTGTGAACACAGTCTATTTTCTACAGGAGTGAGACAAATCCGTAAGAAACAACCAATATTCAGGAATAAAAAGATGTTATTTAAAATACACACCAGTTTCTCCTTGATAATATTTCCAAGCTTAGAATCGGCCACAGCTAAGGCTTCGCCTTCACAGTTAGATTTCAAAAACTTGCGCAGACCTTTGCTGGGAGTTCCCTCCAGCAATTTAGCCACAGCTTCAAGAGCTTCAGATGTGTTCTCAAACTTGTCAAAAGCTTTTAGCTTAACCATCTGTAAGAAGAACAAAATGATATAAGAAACCTACACTAAACATACAAGCCAGACAATAACAGAAGAAATCACCTTTCGGGCAGACTCGGCAGACGAGAACTCTTTACCCAAATCCTACAAACACAAATTAGAACAAAAAAAACAATAGACACACAAATCAGGCTTTAGATAAATGAAGCCAAGAGAACAAAGAAGTATCCAGTTGATGAAGATAATAACCTCAACATTAGAGAGCTTTCCTTCATCTAATACTTTAAAGAGGGCGAACCCAGCTGGCGTTTCGAACAGTACGAGCATTCTTCACAAGCTCAAGTCAGCACCTGAAAAACAAGATTAAGAGAACCCTTTAATCAACTCAACGTATCAGTTAAAAACTACCGAAAGTTGATGTTTTTGGAGTATTAAGCTAAAAGAAACAACATTCAAGGTAAACCCTATTTCCTGCTCTTGATTTCGGATATCAACATTAGACAGAACACGAATAAAGCCGATACTCAGTCTTGAAAAACGGCCACGACCAGAGATATATACTACACAAAAATCAAGAACAGGAAGCCATGTAGCACTGATGACGGAGAGAGAAGGCGAAAAAGATTCAGTACCTCGGAGGGTTTACGCGTTAGAGGAAGAGAGAGGGAGAAACCAGGAGCCGCGAAGCTACTAGGGTTTAAGAGGGTATTATTATAGTTGTTGAAGAAGGGTCGGAGAATCTCAAAACGCTGCGTTATATAGCCAAGGGGCGTTTTGTAACTTTGTTAACTAGGGTTTTAAACCCAGTGCTGTTTCAAAAATCCTGCATTTTGGGCCTCAATATTAACTTGGCCCGTTAATACGGCTTTCTGATTTTAGTTATGCTTTTAATAAAATGATTATATTATTATTTGGACCTAGGAATTATTATTTCTGATTTTAGTTATGCTTTTTTCTCTTCCCAAAAGGGACATTGAAATGAAACCTCGACAATCCTAATTTAACGACATTGAAATGGAATCTTCGAAGTTGTTGTCTTTATTACGAGAATGCACCAATGCCAAGTCTCTAAGACAAGCCAAGCTTGTTCACCAGAGGATACTCGCGGTGGGGTTGCAGAGCGATCTTGTTTTCTGCAAAAGTCTCATCAATGTCTACTTCGCTTGTAAAGACCATTGCTCGGCGAGACTCGTCTTCGACAACATCCATATACGGTCGGACGTCTACATATGGAACTCCCTCGTGTCTGGTTACGCCAAAAGCTCCATGTTCCATGAGGCTCTTGATGTTTTCAAGAGATTGCTAAATTGCCCATTTTGCGTCTCTGATTCTTACACATACCCAAATGTGATTAAGGCCTGTGGTGCGCTGGGTAGAGTGTTTCATGGTAGAATGATCCATACCCTTCTGGTGAAGAGTGGGCATGTCTGTGATGTGGTCGTGGCGAGCTCTTTGGTCGGCATGTACGCAAAGTTTAACCTGTTTCAGAATTCAGTACAACTGTTCGACGAAATGCCTGAGAGAGATGTTGCGTCTTGGAACACGGTTATCTCCTCTTTTTATCAAAGCGGGGAGGCAGAGAAGGCTCTGGAGTTTTTTGGGAGAATGGAAAGCTCTGTCTTTGAACCAAATTCAGTGTCGCTGACGGTAGCCATATCAGCGTGCTCGAGGCTCTTGTGTTTAGAGAGAGGGAAGGAGATCCATAGAAGATATCTGAAGAAAGGGTTCGAGTCTGATGAGTATGTAAACTCTGCCCTTGTAGATATGTATGGGAAATGTGACTGCTTGGAGATGGCTGGAGAGGTTTTTCAGCGCATGCCTAGAAAGAGTTTGGTTGCTTGGAATTCTATGATCAAAGTTTATGTCGCTAAAGGAGATAGTAAGTCATGCGTTGAACTTTTGAATAGAATGATCATAGAAGGAACTCGACCGAGTCAGGCAACCTTGACCAGCATTCTGATGGCTTGCTCTCGGTCATCGAATCTCCTACATGGCAAATTCGTACACGGTTATGTGATTAAGAGCGTTGTAGATGCAGATATCTATATAAACTGTTCCCTGATTGATCTTTACTTCAAGTGTGGTGAAGTAAACTTGGCTGAAACCGTCTTTGCAAAGACACAGAAGGCCGTCGTTGATTCATGGAATGTTATGATCTCTGGTTATGTCGGAGTAGGTGATTGGTTTAAGGCTGTTGAAATATATGACCAAATGGTGGGTGTTGGAGTGAAGCCAGACGCAGTAACTTTCACAAGTGTTTTACCTGCTTGTTCGCAATTGGCTGCATTAGAGAAAGGCAAGCGGATTCATTTGTCCATTAACGAGAGTGAGCTCGAAACAGACGAGTTGCTGATGAGTGCACTTCTTGACATGTATTCTAAATGCGGCAATCTAAAAGAGGCTTCTAGAATTTTTAACAGTATACCGAAGAAGGATGTTGTGTCATGGACAGTAATGATCTCTGCATACGGATCTCATGGTCAACCCAGAGAAGCGCTTTACCATTTTGATGAAATGCAGAAGTTTAGTGTAAAGCCTGATGGGGTTACTTTTCTTGCTGTATTGTCAGCTTGTGGTCATGCTGGGTTAGTTGATGAAGGTGTCAAAATTTTCAGTCTAATGAGATCAAAGTACGGAATCAAGCCTTGGATTGAACACTACTCGTGCTTGATTGACATTCTTGGCCGAGCAGGTCGATTGCTTGAAGCTTATGAAATTCTTCAACAAAAACCAGAGACAAGAGACAATGCAGAGCTGCTCAGAACCCTCTTCTCTGCCTGTTGCTTGCACCGGGATCATTCGTTGGGAGATAGAATCGCAAGATTGCTTGTGGAGAAATATCCAGATGATGCATCAACTCACATAGTCTTGCTCAATCTATATGCTTTTGGTGAATCATGGGACGCGGCAAGCCGAGTCAGGTCGAAGATGAAAGAAGTGGGACTGAGGAAGAAACCGGGCTGGAGTTGGATTGAGATTAATGAACAAGTGTGCCGCTTCTTCGCTGAGGACATGTCTCATCCACAAACTGAAAACGTTTATGAATGTCTTGCCCTTTTAAGGGGTCACATGGAAGCTGGTCAATGATTCTCATATTCGCATCTGTCACAAGAAGAGTAGAAGACAGCATCTCAAGCTGATATTCAAGTAACACACGGAAGATTCGGTGCAAAGTCATGCACTCGAGCCGTTTCAAGCTTTTATACGAGGTTGCTGGTGTTCTGAATACAACACTGATGACTATTATATATCAGGAAATAGTCAAGAAGCATGTTCCGCAGTTAAGTCTTTTAAAGCTCAACCTATATACAAACTCAATAAAGGCTTTTAACATCATCTACCTAATCTGACCCTTGTCGATTGCTCCACATTCATGCCGCTTCTTGTGATTCAGGACTTCAAGAACATGACTATCTCCAACGTCAACCTGAGTGAAGACTCAGTTAGATGCCTGAGATCTTTGCTTAACAAGGAACGGGAAATGACATTTTGGCCTTCCATGTGAAATATGCACCGCAGATCCCATCATGGAGCCTTGAAACTTGTCCAGGAGAAATCTGTAAGCAATGAGGAAAGAGAGTGACATTCATCTCAAACTTCCCTTCTCCTAATCGTTTTGATCACATAAACTGTGTTCCTAACAATTTTTAAATGGACAGAGAAATCTACTGAAAATTAAGCTCAGCCTTGGAAAAGCTCGCAAGCGAAGATCATGCATTAGACATGACCAACACCCCCGAAATGTTAAGCTCAATCATCACTACTTTCTTTCTGATGAAAAATGGGAAGAGAAGAATGCACCATTTCTAGTGTGCTAAATGATACTGTAAAACAAATCACCTTCCCAACCAAAACCCACAAAGTTGTTGGAGCCTGAGAGTGGTGCTCCTCTAATATTATCTTGACAACACCAACATAATGCATTTCCTCGGGGGTTTACCTTGTGTTACCTAGCTAGAGCCACTCTGTAATTAAGGATTATGTCCTCAGGTTTCTTCCAAATATATGCCCGTACAGTGGCTAAACTCATATCCGGAGACAAGACCTGGAAATCACAGAAGCAGCTCGTTAAGACAAGAGGCAACGTGTACATGTCAAACAGAGAAAACGTAAGCCTGACCCAGTTTTCTTTGATCAGTATGTCACAACATTTACTTTCAGGAATCCGAATTGAGCATTGTTGGGGTATTATGATTACAATGCATTTTAGAGTATCGATTCTCCTAAATTATATGGTGTACTTAATAATACAAGAACCTGCAGACTTGCCTGGTTATTGCATAAGATCTCAATGGAAGGTCTAAGCTTCTGCCAAGGCTTTAATCCAGACTGGAGAGAACCATTTCCTGCAGCCGATTGCTGCAATAGTCCTCCTGAAAAACCTGGTCCATCAGTGGCTAGACTATCCAAGGGTTTGTCAAGGACCATCTTTTCCACGACGTAATTGATAACCTACATAGACATGTCAAAAACATATGAATACCACAAGTTAGCAAACAACGAGTTGTTTTCAATTAGCACCACCAAGAGAAAGATCATGCATCCAACCTTATGAACTCTTAAGATCCTGGGTGCACTAAGCTTTCCTAGTGTGACTACCTGCACAGTCGAACCTTCACATGGATGCAAGAAAAAGCTCAACCTGAAAATTTGAAGAAACTCACAGTAAGTAACCAAGGGAGGTAACGACTTAGGGCATGGCCAGCTCCCATAGTGTGACGGGCGTGTACAAGGCCCGGAGTAAAAATACTTTATTTTCATAAAAAAAGATAAATTTTAAAACTAGAAAAAATTCAATGATTAAAGAACAAGGTAGTGCGAAATACTTTGTATTTTCTCTAGGCGGAAGGCGATTGTTCAAGACAGCGTCTAAACACCACCATGGGAAGTCCTTCTCATCTTCGGCACCAGTAAAGTCGGTTATCTTCTTTCTCCACAGGCCTCCTTGAGAACCTTCAGCGATGATGGAAGGAGGGGAAATGGAAGAAAAATCAAATGGAGGATACACTGGATCATTCGTAGCACTACTGTCATCAGCTTTGGATGGGATAAGATTTTTCGTCGTCTCTTTCACAGGTAAAGTATCTCCAGTGGTAGGAGACTGGGATTTTGGTTTCGGCTTTCTTCTGGCCAACCAATGACCCAACAGTCCTTTGAGTGTTTCACGACCTAGATTAATCTACACATCATAATCCAAGACAATAATGGGTTTAGTTCCAATAGTTTAAAAAAATTAAAAGTTTACAGCATTTAATTATAATGCACAAATAAATAAAATTTGCCGAGATTGTCTAACAAAACAAAGATTCAACGTCCTAATACCCTGTCTTTACTATAATTTTACTCTTCAAATAATCAAAGTATCAAAAGCGGAACACAAGACAGACATGAGTCAACTGCTGACTTGCATTGACTAAGAGATGCAGAAATATGCAGTGCTTATTTCTATTACAATGACCACTAATACAAAATTAATATTCAACAGTCAGCAAATGAGTCATTTCTCCGGTATAGTTCAACAAAACAAAATGCAGGCATTCAACTACCTTATCATCTTCAGGTCTCCCAGAAACTTTAACGTCTGCTGAATACATCTCCGCGGAGAAGCATTGTGGTGTCTCCAAATGTAAGGACAAGCATCCCAGTCTAGTATCCACAGTAAACCATGATGGGATGCTTACCTGGAACAGCAGAAATGATGATCAACGACATAGAGGACTCGACTCATATTTGAATAAAATTATGCTCCTGTCACAGAGGAAAAATGAAGATAACTCTGGGAAAATAATTAACCAAGTTTACCATCTCAAGCACTTCTTCTTTCTTTTCTTCAAACGAAATCTGCAAACACAGAAATAGAAATATTTATTGACCTTAGTAGCTCTCCATGAACACATTGGCGGTGAATTTTAACGAACTTTCATAATTACCACAGCAGAAACAAAGAACTAACAATAACAGAAACCTAAAAGGCACTATAAGTTCTGTATAAAAAGAACACTAATAGTTCCAAAAGAGACCTTCCCGTAATCCTCAGCCACAGTACCCCTAGTTATATCCCATAATTTCACTGAGCCACTGGCGTCCTGCAAAAGAAGAAGCAAACCAATATCATGACCCTTCATAAGTCAAAATGTAATGGCAGTCACGCGAAAGCATCTGGAGAAGTCTATTTCACCTTAGTCAAAATTTGCCTTTTATTATTCAATATCTCATGTTGCACAATCGGTTGAGTTCCTGGAATGGTAAAGGATGGCAACTTGTAGGCAGGGAGCTGTAGATAAGCCAAATTAACCACGCAACTAAAAAATGCTTAAATAGTTAAAGTAGTTACAACATGAACTTTTTTTCTTACTGGACTCAACCCTTCCATGGACACCCTTGCTCTGTTAAAAGACAAATTCCCGGCCAAGAAAGAGCCACCTCGTTGAAAGACCTTTTGAGGACTCTGTACTTCAGCAGGCCATCTGTCAACAGAGGAATCCGTTGTTGCAACCCAAATACTACCATCTTGCAAAGCCAATTGCTGAACTGGATGTTCCTTGGTACACAGTAAAACGCTCTCTCTTGTTGCCAAGTCAGTTAAGTATAACTGAGGTGACCATAACAAATCATCAGAGTTGCAGAAGTTATACACTGTAGTGAAAGCCGGAAAGGGAGAAAAAAGAAGTTTGTTGTCTACTCACACAATGATCTCTTCCACCACTGTAAACATGACTAAATGACGGGGTGCATGCAAGTGCCCAAACAGAATCTGTATGGACCGCATAAGTGTGAAGACATCGCTGCTGACCTAGATCCCAAAGCCTACCAAATGATTTCATTCCCAGTTAGAAGTATAATGATTGCAATAATTACAGCTGCTGTGTTCATATGTATGCAAAAACTGAATGAAGATAGAGAATAATGACCTTATCATAGAATCGGAGGACCCAGACAAGCAAAACCTGCAGCCTCAATGTAAAAACAGAAGGACACTCATCAGCCAGAGAAGACTCTAGGCATGGCAAAGCCCCAAAATAAATCATTGGTCGTGCGACCAATCAAAGAAACTTACCTGCCGGTTGAGTCCAGGAGTAGCACTCTAACATTATCAGTATGCCCCCTCAGCTTCATAGTTTTTGAACCAGTTCTTGGATCCCATACACGTAAAACCTTCATAGTATTCACAAAACATAAAATCTGAGGATTGTCTAATGCTTGTTTCTAAGTATCCTCTAACAACCTGAATTTTATTTATACCTTCTCTGTTCCACCAGAGACGAGCATGGTTCCAACATCATTCATCGCCAAAGCATAGACAGACTCCTTATGGCCTTTGGCAACTATTGGTGTGTATCCCTGAGATGGAGATGACTGAACAGAGATATTGTTACTCGAACCAATGGTCCTTAAGCTCGTAACAGGTAAAGAGTTTACAGCCCCATTGACACCATTAAGAGAACTATCTTCCATTGCATCATTAGGTTTCGTAACAGGTGAAAGAGCAGCTTCAATGTCCCATATAAAAACCTCCCCACCAAGGCCACCAGATGCAACGACATTGCTCTAAAATTTAACATTAGGATAGGATCAGGAAGTGACAACAAAAAAAGAAGCCAGATATTCTACAAAATTTGCACTACTGGATCAAGAAATTTTCTCAAGTGCAACTGGCTAAAAAGGATGATAAAGAAATTACTTTTTTTGCCGCAACAGCCAGACAAGTAACGTAGTCAGAGTGCTGGCGAAGAGTCCTGGTACAAACCCCATCCGACAAACCATCCCATGTCTGGTGTTACATGAAATTAATTCGCATTAAGCAACTAATATGGTAGTGCAGAGAAAAAATAAGGTAAAATTTAGCCAATTGTCCAAGTAGCAAACCTTGACGGTAGTGTCTGAAGAACAAGAAACAAGAGTGCTTTCACCAGCCAGGGCAGCATCATTTACCTAAAAAATAAACAGAACCTTTGATATTCTAACAAGTAGAACAGCAAGAAAATAAATCACAACGTTTCATATATGATAATATAAGCTGATTGGAGAGAATTAAACAACCTACACAAACTGAGCTACAGCGCAACAATTAGTAGCAGAGCATAACTGACACAGCCATGGGATAATACTCACTCTTATCCACATATGATTTCATCACCCCACAAAGTACGAGTAAGCACAGATCAATGTAGGAATCATTTACCCCCAAACACACCCAGTAAACAGAGCTGATTACTAATACCTACTACAATTGAATAGCAGTATCATAAATTTATACCCAATCGACGTGAGACTCAAAGGTAGCTGAGCAAAAGGCTGCATCTTTGCTAAATTCCCATCTCTTGAGTGTACCATCACGGCTTCCAGTGAAGAGGTAATGTTTGTCACTAGAAACAGGCGACTTCAATACATCCAAACAATTTACGCCAGCACAATGCTGCAGATTGCAATTTATAAGAAAAGGAGCATCGTCAGGATTGCATCGTAAAGAGGTCTATATATCTTGCCAAGTCTATCAGAACACAAACAGGGTAATAGAGAAAGGAAAGACAGGTTAACAATCCAGATGGCAACCTGACCTTGGTGTCATTAGCATCTAGCACATAAGTCAGCCTTTTCTCTTTGCGTGAGCGAACTGAACCGCCATTACTTCCAGCACTTCCCACACGGTGCATTTCAAATTACCTTAAAAGGAAAACCAGAAAATTAATGAGCCAGCAACTGAAGAACAAACATCATCTTCATTAAGCAGAAGGGTCAATCTCTCATTCTCATTTTCTGTTTTTCTCTAGTCTCATTAACCAAAATCTGACAAGAGGAACGCCTACGAGAATGCTGAAAGAGTGACTGCTTGAATTGGGAAGGAGCAAGTAACTACAGGAGAAGAGCCACGAAAGTCCCCAAATCTCAGAAAGAGTCTCACGAGACAATCTCAGTTTTACCAGAAAACATAGTTACCCACATGAAAGATGAAAACACAAAATCCTCTATTGATTTTCGGAAGCATAAAAAATGCTATGAAATATCTTTACAAGAAGAAGATAAATATCATGAGGCAATCTCAATTTCGCTGTCTAAGATAACATATTACAGAATCATCATCACTTTATAACATCTCCAAAAACAAAACAAAAAAAGAGCAACTTTTTCCTAAAATTCTCAACAAATATAGAACAAAGCGATAGGAACAAATCAGTTATCTAAAGAAACAAGGAAGGAGTGCGAAAACGAGACCATCTTCATACCCCTGGCTACGAGATTCAGCAACCCAACACAGTCGTCGAACTCACAAAAACCCAGAGTTGTTCTTCTTTGCAGAAAAGTAAGGAGATTGATCTAGAAACTCGAAAGTTTGGGAATTGGGAAATATGAGAAGGAAACCATCGCGTAAAAAGGATTACGGCTCTTCTCGGTGACTGAGAGAGGACGAAGATCTTCAGGAAAATAATACAAACTCTTGATTGAGACTCGACTTGGTAAAAATGAGCTCAGATCACCAAAAGTCTCGCCAAAAATGGAACATTAAAGGATAAGACTTGTATTTATCGGAAAAGCTGCAAATTCATACACGAACCTTAATTAGAACCTTAATATTTCAATTTGGATCATTCGTACACAAACTAACATAATTTATCTAAAATAATACTTTAAAATCTTTATAAATGAATTAAAAAAATTTTGGTTTTGTATTGAGTCGATTTAAAATAATCAAAATTGATAAAATAATACTAGATTAATAATTTTTAGAAAACTCTATATTTTTTTCGTCTGAATAATATTATATATAAACGAGTCGAATTACAAAGTCGGATACACCGGAAGTCTAACCCGAAAATTTATCGGAAAACAAAGCCCGAAAGATTACCGCGAAAACAAAACCCGAAAGATTATCGGAAAACATAGTCCGAAAGATTACCGAAAAACAAACCCAAAATATTACGATTATCTAAAATTCACAACTACCACGAAAATCAGGAGTATGAAAGAAACACTCACAAAACATGAAGAACGCGGAAAAAACAGCAGACTCGGAACAACAAAGCTCACAAGTCGACGTCGAGACAAAGGAAAACTGCGCAAAAAGACCCAAATACAACGATTAACAAGATCAAATAACCACGATCGAGAATTTAAACACATAACCACCTAATTTTCAACCTAAATGGTCTAATATTTGAAAAAACAATTAAAAAATGAGGGGGGGAAAGTCAACTTCTTTGCAAGATAAGAGAGATGAAAAAAAATTATGATGAAAATGCTCTTGAAATATTGAACGGAAAAATCGCTATAGTATATCTTTTTGTCGACATAGATAATAGACGTAGATATATATGATGAGTTCGTGTTACACTGAGCATTGTTTCCGCTTCGTCCAAAGTGTATAATATCCGCTTTAACTAATTTTGTGTTCGTAATCGAGTGATCTATCTTTTAAAATAGCATGTTGGTTTTGTTTGTGAGTGTGATTAATATAAAAAGCATTTTACGATTAGATATGTATTGCTATAAACAAATATAACGATGTATAATCATACATGACAAGTGATAAAATTATATATCTGGTTATGTATAAAATATTATGTATGGTTAGTAGTTTGAATCAGTTACGTTATTTTCTATATAACATGATTTGAATCGAAATAACACGAGTATATTTATCATAACATGATATTATCACGAATCATGCAATATTTCTAAGTATAACGTGTTATCTAGTGTCATCTAAATGAACTTTCCTAAACATTTTCAAAAATTATTCTTTGTGAAACTACATCTCCTTTTTTTCTCATCATCGATCTTACAGATATAGCATTCATCGCACAAATCGTCCTCTTTTAGTCTCGTAATTTTGTCTTTTCCTCTTAAATAACCACCTAATTTTCCAAAGAGATAAAAAGAAAGGAAGAGATGCACTTGTAGAGAAGAAACCAAAATATCATTAATCACAAATTGATATCGATTCCAGATTTATTTACTACCACAATTCAAATACATAGTTGATTCGATCTTTTGTGTTTTTTTCATTCAGACAAAACAAAATCTCCAATTCGAAAATCTAGAATCCCTAGTTCACCTCCACAAATCCTTGCCGATCCAAGACTCGTCGTCGTCACCGTCAGCGTCGTCAAGAAATCATTCGGAGGTATGATTCGATCCTCTCTTCTCATATCTTTCTAATTCCTGTAAGTCTGTAACTCAGATATGAGAAAAACTTGTTTGATTGTTGTAATCGAAACTGTATATAGGTTTTGACATTTTGTAAGCATTAGATTAGCTGTTTATAATACTTAACTAAGTATCATTGATTCATTCTTATTTATGATACTTAGATTCTTAGTTCTTATTTCGTGAATCATCTGTTCAGTAACTTCATTTGGATAAAATTGTTGTTGCTTTGGTTCTGAGTTTCTGAGTTTGGGAAATAAAATAGAAGGGTTGATTCATTTTGTTGAATCATTTTGTTGTGATTGAGTTTTCATCTAAATGAGTTTCTAATACTTAGATTCTTATTTCTTATTTCGTGAATCATCTTGTTGTGATTGAGTTTTTATTTGAGACTGATACTTAGATTTAGGAGTGGGCATTCAGTTAATCGGTTCGGTTAGGTTCGATTTATTCGGGTTTCAGGTTTTTTGGTTTTAGTGAAATAAGTCCCATTTGGGATTTATTTTTAATTCTGTTCAGTTCGGTTTGGTTCGAGTTTTGGAAGCAATTACCCAATTAATTTTCGTTCAATTTTTGACAAAATATTAGTTGCTTTCTGTTTAAAAACGTACAACTTCATAATAGAAAATCTAACGTTTAAAATCAAATTAAAGTAAACAAATAAAAAAATTTCATAATGTTTTTTATTCTCAAATGCTTTGAAACATTATGCCTCCAGACTCCAAACACCGCCACTTCTGATTAAAGATTCTATCTGCAAAAAATCAAAAACAATTTATACACAACAACAAACTATTAAACATAACCATATATGCGTATATATATTTAAATGATCTTAGTATAAAGATTTATCAATGTCTATCGTCTTCCATCAGATGTTCCCTCAAGCACTAAACAAAAAAAAAGGACATTGGTTAGTTATGCTTAGGAAAACAAAGGTATTAAAATAAAATCATAAAGATGATATCCAAAATTACCTTCTTCAAGTTTATCCATATATTCAGCTTCTTCTACCATTTGTGAAAGGTTTAACTCATCCTTTTCTTTGAATTGAAGATCATCATATAACCATTGCTCTGTGCACATCAACACCTCAATCATCTGGTGACTTAAACAACTCCTATATGGGTCTAGAATACGACCACTAGTACTAAAAGCAGATTCTGATGCAACACTAGACACTTGCATCGCAAGAATATCTCTAGCCATCTCTGATAAAATTGGAAATTTTGGACTATTAACCCTCCACCATGACAAAAGATCAATTGGCAATCCCAACTTATTCTTCATTAGTACCACTTTTTCCAGCAAATAGATGTCTAATTCATTACTCATATCTTCATTTCTTCTCTCGTTAACCATCTGGTCGTACAAAAAATCCATCCTTTCAAACCCATGATCATCCAAAATGTTCAAGCCATCGCTTGATTCATCTATATCTTGAGACTGAGAATATGTCCCAACAGACTCAGTAGTAGGCTTGTTCAATACTGTACTATACTCTTGAAACAACCTATACAACACATCTTGAACTGATTCCTTTATTGCAATATACTCTGCAGTATCTTTACCATACAACCTTTCAAAACAAAGTAATGGAAACTGCATTTTCTTATTTGGGTCAAACACACTAGCAGCAATCAAAAGCTTATTGATATTATCAAACCCTTCCCAATACTTATCAAACTTCTCTCTCATAGTTTTAGCATTTGTCTTTAGAAGCTCATTGGAAGTCTTACTCAATGTGAGCAAGTTGGTTTCAATATTGACGATCGCATTATAACAAGAAATAGATGTCACATAATTGGACCCAGAAATAGCTAAAGTAGATTGTTTAATGATAGTCAGAAACTTTACCAATCTTTGCACATCACCCCAGTCTTTTGCAATTGGCAGTCCCACCCTTTTCTTTTTTTTCCCTTCATCTTCTTCTTGAAAGTAATTACAATAAAGCCTGTCTTCGACTAGGATCTTATCAAAAGCCAATTTAAACTGAAGAGCCCTGGTTAACATGTGATGTGTAGATTCCACCTAGTCTTGATATCTAAAGGCAAACTGCCTCTAGTCATTTTGTATGAATCAACACGCAGCTCAAAAGATTTTAGTCTCTGAGTAGATGACCTCACATACGTCAGTGCATTACGAATAGCATCCACACTATGATCTATTTCCTGTAAGCCATCTCTCACAATTAAGTTCATAATGTGAACGCAACAACGCACATGCATAAATTCACCATCTAGAACTAATGCACCATTTCCCCGCAGCTTCATTGTGTCCACAAATCTCTTAAGAGCAGAAGTATTTGCAGTAGCATTGTCAACGGTTATTGAAAATACGTTTTCTATGCCCCAATCATCTAAACACTCAACTAGTTGGGCTGCAATGGTTGCTCCTTTATGATCATTAATGTGTTTAAAACCAATGATTTTCTTCTTCATATGCCAGTTTGTATCAATATAGTGAGATCTGATGACCATATAGCTAGCATTTATCGTAGGGGCAGTCCATATATCTGTGGTCAAAGACCCTCTTTGCTTACTACCACTCAACAAGCTTTTCAAAGCTGCTTTCTCTTTCATGTACATGTCAACAATATCTCTTGTGGCTGATCTTCGCAAATGAATCTTGTACGAAGGAAGAAATCTACCACAAAAGTGTTTAAAAGCCACACTTTCAACAAAAGAAAGTGGCAATTCACCCAAAACAAGCATCTCATTCGCTGCCTCCCTAAAAACTTCTTGAGCCACTGTCAGCGACATAACATTACCAACACCATCTTGAGTCAAGTTCGGTTGAGATTTCTTTTCGCTAACGACTTTGTATGCCTTGCATACACCAAGATGATTCCACATACCACTAGTTCCATATTTTGAGACACAAGAAATTATCCTACCATAGTAATGACACTTGCATCTATCTTTGTCCTCAGCTAATCTAGTAAAATGCGGCCATGCATCAGATCTTGGAGGCACATTTCTCGTTACTTTAGGTCGAACTGAACTAGCATTTGTCATTGGTGCTTCTTTCCTCTTGCTTCCAACAGCCTCATTTGCACTTTTTTCAACTTCAACGTCATGAATATCGTCGTTTCCTTGACCCGAGGATGAAGTCATCTATAAATAACAACAACAGCACATGAGCATATGAGACATAAAACACACATGATAAAACAATACTAAACATGAAAACCAGTAATGAATATCATAAATATATTTTTTAAATTGAAAAACCAGTAACGAATGACAATATAACTATGTACGTATTCATGGTTCTATGGATTATATAATAATATAACTATGTATGCAAAACCTATATATATGTTGCTTGCAACACAAGATTGTGGAAATGCCATAGATAAGAAGAAGATGAAACAAAGTGACTAAGAGAGGATTAAACAAAGAAAGAGACAAGTTTGTTGTACGTACCTTAGAATCATGATATGTTGTGTTGTGTTGTCGGAGTCGCAGTCTCACTCACCGGAATCTCACTCCCCGGAAATGCTAGCTTTGATTGTCGGAGACAAAGCGGCGAGCCGGCGACATTAGAAGAGGAACAGACTAAAAGTATTAAACTAACGACACTATGAACAATAATCTAATAAATATAAGAAACTCTAATAATGATATGTGTTTCAATGCCGGTTAACCAATTGGGTAATTTGGTATTCGGTAAAAAACCGAAGCGAACCGAATACCAAATAAGTTTAGTATTGGGTCCGTTTGGGTTATTTGGATTATCCGAACCCGAACTAAATTACGTTATTCGGTTCAGTTCGGTTCGGGAATTTTGTCCACCCCTACTTAGATTCTTGAGAATAGTTATTGCCTTATTGGTGCATTGATTCTTTGTGTTTATCAAGTTGTTTCTCTGTGTTTGACTTTCATACATATGACTTCTTGTGAACATTTAACAAAAAAATGATGGACCAATGGATGATGATGAACTAGATGGAACAGAAGAAGATGTAAAAACTCCTAGTCCTGGAACTAGAGGCAAGAGGAAAAAAACCCAGGAAGCTGGTGGATCTAAGTAAAAAAAGAAAACAAGGTCTTTTGTTTTGATTCACTTCACGAGAACCAAAGAGGATTATGAAAAATGTAAGTGTCATTACTGTGATAAAGAACTTTTTTATCCAACAACGTCTGGGACCTCCAATTTGAGGAAGCCTCTAAATGGATGCAAGCAACACAAGGTATGATACCAAAGTAAAGAAAAAAACTCAAATTGTTTTAACTCCTGATGGTGATGGTGGTAGTCTTAAGTTGGGTAACATTTCAGAAGATGTGTTTAGGGAAGCTTCTAATGAGATGCTAGTTTTAGGAGAATTACCACTAGCTTGCATATAGAATTTAGCTTGGAGACATTTCTGCAATAAAGTTCAACTGTACAGGCCTCATTCTCGGAGAATAGCCACATGAGACATTGTACAGATGTATATTAAAAGGAAGGCAACTATGAGGAAGGTTATTGGGCAGAATAAGCAGAGGTTGTCCTTGAAAATGGATATATGGGTTGCTCCCACGACTGGAGCTAGCTATATGGTAATAACTAATAACAACTCATTATATTGATGTTAGTTGGCAGTTAAAGAACCTTATCATTGGTTTCAATAATATTTTAGATCATAAATGTGCTATTATTGTTGTTGTTCTTCAAGAGTGTTTAGCTGACTGTGAGATAAAGAAGGTATTTGCCATCACAGTAGATAATGCAACATCTAACATTTCTGCTATGAGGAAATTCAAGGATGGATTCAAGCTACTTGGAGATGATGCAGTGGTTTTGAATGGTGAGTTTTTGCATTTAAGGTGTGCTACTCGTATACTGAATTTGGTTGTGAATGATGGTTTGCAGGAGGTAGATAACAATGTGGCTGCAATTCGTAATAGTGTGTAATTTGTGAGGTCTTCCACAAATAGACTGAAGTCTTTTGAGTTTCGTGTGGAAACATGAAAGATGTCAAGGGGAAGCTTACCTTTAGATGTTAAAACCATATGGAATTCAACCTATCTAATGTTAAATACAATTTTGAAGTTCATATTGGTATTTGACAAAATGGAAGCTAAAGATAAGTTGTATAACGACTATTTTTTGGAAACTGTGGAAAGGAAAAAAAGGATTGGATCACCATCTAGAGATGATTGGGATGCAATTGACAGGTTGGTCAAATTTCTCATCATCTTTTACAATTCCACTTTGGTTCTTTCAGCTTCAAGTATTGTTTGCTCATATAAATGCTAGAATGAGATTGTCACTATTGCAAAAAACCTTAGTGTCTTGAGCAATAAGTCATGATGAAGAATTACGTAAAAAGGCCACTGCTATGATAGGAAAATTAGATAAGTATTGGAATGCATTTGGAGAAATGAATAAACTGTTGATCGTAGCTAGTGTTTTTGATCCAACAAATTTTTTTTTTTTTTGCTCAGCTTTGTTTTGAGAAGTTTTATGGTAAAGATAGTGCAGAGGCTGGTGTTCTTTATGATTCAGTTCTTGATATTTTGAAGTGGTTGTTTGAGGAATATAGCAGTGTTGTGAAAAAATCTAATACTGGTGAGTCTCTGACATCTTCTCAGTTTGTTGGGACATCTTGACAGGATTCCTCATTGTTTGGCCCGAATCCTCCAAGAAAAGACCATAAGTCTTTATCGAATAAGTTCTGGGTCCGCCGCTTTGAAAAAGTTAATATCTTCTTCATATAAATCGGTATGGGGCTGATTTAAGTTTGAAGTGTGCTCTAACTGAGCTAAGAATATAGTCCAAGTGGTCGTTGGGATGGGCCCGTTGATCTTGGGCTTCTTTTGGGCTGAACAAGGCTTATAGGTCTTCTCGGGATGTCTCGGCGCCTTATGGCTAACTCCTTGGGTTAGGCTTCAGCTGATCAACTAATCAAAGATCGAGTCGATTTCCGAACAGAACTCGTTGTGGCATTGGATCGAGTGGATTTTCGAGCAATTTTCTTCATATAGACCTTTGTAAAACGAAATCAATCGGTAGAAAACACGAATACGAGCTCGACAATGGTGGTTTCAAATATAAATTGAGTTTGATAGCTCTGATACCATATTGGTATCACGAACAAGAGAGAAAGAGAGATGATGAGAGAGAAAATTTGTTATGAAAGATATTTTCTCATTAGAGAGAAAATTTGTTATGAAAGTATTGTTTGTACAATATTATATACAAAGCTATACAAAGCATTAAATTAAACCGGACAATCAAACCAACTAAATCATATTAAACCGGTACACACATACTCCAATAGAAACGGTAGAGACCCATCCTTGTTGTTGACGACAGCTAGATTAGAGTTTTTTTCTCTCTAAATTGTCGTATATTAAAAAATATCGGAAAAGAAAAGAAAATAATAAACAATATTAGGGATAAAGAGGATACTATTTTTTTAAAGATTTGTAGTATTACTACTTTTTAAAAATTGTCATTAATTTTAGTAATTTTGGTTTAAAAAGTAATTTAAAATTGCGTAATAGTAAATATGATGAAAAAACTGGGTTATATGTCTTTTGTTAAAAAATAGAATAAAATCATTCTAGTTAACTTTTATGGAAATGTGTTATTCTAATAATAATACATAAAATTAATGTTATTTTGAGTAATTTCTCAAAATATAATGATGAAGCTCTAGGGATATATTCATCCGTTTAAGGGCAATTTTTAACAATTCATATTTATAATTTTGCCACTTTATCTTTGACTTTAATATTTTTCAATCCCTTGATATTAGATGTAATTTCTCTTAAATACATGGTTTTATTAATATTATAAATGAATAATATTTGTATATAAAATTTATATAAACATAAATAAGAAAATTTAGCTGTTTTTATTTTAAATTAAAATCTTTTACTCGATAAATGAAGAATCATTTAATCAAAAAAAATGTTTTAATAAGAGAAATTAGCAAAAATAACTAAGAAAAAATAATAATTCAATACGTAACCATATCATTATCATGTGCAGAGTATAGTATGTATAATGTGTATTAATGGCTAAAAATATCCTTGTAAATGACGTCAGCTCCTTTTTCCAAATATTTTTTTCGAATCTCAAATGCATCTACAAAAAATTAAAAACTCTCTCCGACATCAAGTCCAAAGCAATCTCCGGCGATGGCAATGGGTTATCTCTCGTCTAACCCCTCAATCAAAACTATTGATTCACTCAGTTCGGTGGCTCCACCTTTAACCACCACTTCTTCAAGCTAACTTCTTTTTCAATTTCAATCCTTTGTTTCCTTCTCCGCCGCGATCTCTACATCCGTAATGCCGATAACTCTGCCTGAGAGATTCAACATCTCCAGTAAGGTGCTTCTGTCAAGTCGGAATCGCCGGAGGTTATATGGGAGCTGTCTGGTCTCGACGGCTCCGATATTTTGTCCAATATCTCCTTTGCCGGTGATAAAAATACCTTTGCCGATGATGTCAACACGTTCTTTCTCCAGCTAGTTGTACATTAAACTAATGGCAAAATCGTATGCCAAGCCATAACATGGTTACTTGACAAATTAATTCATTAACATGGCTATTTTGTTAAAACCTAATATGGTTAGTAACCAAATTGACCCTTTTAATAAACACAAAGAAAGAGACGATCTTTTTTATACCAAGTTTACATAATGGATCAAAACATTATGTATTTGCGATATTCGTTTCTCATTTGTTGATGACAATGACTATTGTTTTTTTGTTAAAGGATTTTCATGTTGTAATGGATAATGATTATCCATAAGTTATTTTATTAATTTTTTATTACTTAAGTCATGTTGCCGATTTAAGAACATCCATTATTATTTTATCTATTTTCTTCTATTATAAATATGTATGCAAGTTATTGTAAAAACAGAAGTTAGTGATTATAAGTTTTACTCTTTTTAAAATTTGTTCTCTCTTTCTCACGTCTCTGTTCTCTCTCTCCCTCCCATAAGCCATAACTAATATTATATATATTACAAACATACATATCTCACCATATATATCATATTATTATATTATAGTTTTATAACACGTTATTAGCACGATCGACTCTTCGTCCGTTCTATTCCTGAAAGGTAAAATTGATTCCATGTCTGTTCATACCGAAAAGATGAGATTTAATTTATGTTTGGTCGATCTAAATTTCAATTTATGTATTATTTACGGAGTGGAAGGTTATGCCTTGGTAAGCTATGCCTCCAAATTATTATATGGAAAGACATATTATAGGCTATATCTTTCGGATTGATCGTTACTTATGGTAGGTTCTGCCTCTTCGATCAAATTAAATATTGTGTCTCCGTAATCTTATGGTAGGCTCTGTGATATATATTGATTTTGATGCATTCCTAGTCTTTTATTTCATCCCTTTTAGTCTTGTTCTTGTATATATTTTCTCTTTTTAGTCTATTTTTAGTCTCATTCTTGCACCTGTCCCATTTTAGAGTCTAAGTTGTACCTTCTTACATTGTGCATGTATTTTGTGTTTCTTTTAGGTACTTACTGGAGCTAAGGATTTGATGAGGTTCAATGATGATAATGGAGCTCATTTGAAGTCCAAAGATGGTGGAATCAAAGGCAAATCAAGTTGGGAAGGAGCAATAAAGAAGGGAAAAGAAGAGGTGAATCAAGGGAAGGTTAAAGACATGAAGAAGAAGGAGAAAAAAAAAACAGAGAGAATATCGAACCCCTCATTTCTAAGGAAAGGGGTTCGATATGAACCATGAAGAAAAAGAGGATAAAAACAGAGAATATATCCCCCCCCCTCCCATTTCTAAGGGGAGGGGTTCGATATTTTCTATGTTTTTCCTCAAGATCCAAGGTCCGAACCAGTTTTTCTCGGGTTGATTTTGGTACCTTCTTAAGGACCTATAAATATGTGTTTAGGCAAAAAATAACCTAAGTTTGATTTAATCTTTTCCTCTTTGAGACCCAAAACACATTTTAGATGATTTGTGCTTAGATCTTTTATTCTTTCAATTCTTAGTGAAGTTTTTCTTAACCTTTTATCAATCTTTTTATGTTTATGTCTTTTATTATGTTTAGCATGATTAGTGAGTAGTTATCTTATGGATTTTTGGGCTTAGTAGATTAGACATGTTTGATGGATGATTAGTAATACTTATGGTTAGATTCTTATGATTTATAAGGTTTAAGGTGTGTTTAATGCTAGATTTGACCTAGCTAATCAAAATCTAGATCATAGACATTTTATGCTCGGAATGTGTTTGATGAAATGTCTAGGAAAACTTTTAAACTTGCTTTTCATTCTTAACCAATGGGAATTGATTCTTAAGGTGATTAGTTGGCTTAATGGACTTATGCTTAATGATTATTGATCATTTAATTGCAATTAGAAAGTTAGCTTAATTGAGTGATTAGTAAATAAATTATTGTCATGGAAATGGATTAGTCTATTGTGTGTGATTCATGTCATGGAATTGAGTTTGAATGTTAGTCATAACATCATTAGTTAGTCATTGATCATCCCAAGTCAATTGCTTTGTCCAAAGCCCATGCTTTCCCATATTTGATTAAGTTTTTGTTTGTTGATTTTACGGTTGACTTTTGTTTGACTTTTGGTTGCCTTTTGCATTTTGACTTTGTTTATGCTTTAAACCTCTTGCATTGATCTTGTTTAGTGCTTTTTTACTCATTTGGCTTTGTTTATCTTTTATTTGCATTATCATTTGCTCGTTTCACTTAGTTTTAGTTGCATAATTAAAAACAAAATATCATTTAGTTTAGCTTAATTAATTACTTGCATTCTTAGTGTGTTATTCTTAAGTCCTTATGGTTCGATACCTTAATTACTACTTGATTGCTTGCACTTGGGTATTAGTTTGGGATTTAAAATTTGTCTCAACACTCTGTCTTCTTGATTATGTGGAAGACCATGCCTATTGATTTATTATTTCCTTTACTTATTATTATTGCAAATTTTATGGTAAGCTCTGCCTCCTGAAATAATTATTTTAAATTATGTTATTATTATGTTCAATTATTTATCATGCCTGTTTGAATTTAAAAATCAAAAGAAAAAAAATTCTCTATTATGAAAATTTATGAGATCCATGTCAATATAATATTAGGCAGTGCGAAAGCTCTAGAAAAGCTAAACGCTCCAGAAAAACGAGACGCTCCAGAAGAGTGAAATGTTCCCGAAGAGCACATGATGGTGACATGCTCCAAAGGAGCATATGATGAAGACATGCATGTATGTAGTTGTACATACACAAATAAAGATGGCAAAGTATATAGTAAACTTGAATTTTACTAAATTGATTGAAGTATATATGGTAGTAAACTAGAAGTTTACTACTTGATTAAAAAACTTTATAACTGGTTATGCCATCTCGGTCCAACAATGATATTAAGGATCATTGAAAATTTATGTGAAAAATCAGAAGTTTTTCACGTAACATGTCTTAACCAAAATTAAGGCTAGCATAAAGGGATTTATGGATGAATCACCATTTTGGGTTAAAAGAGCTCATTGGCTATGATGATTGATTTCTTTAATCAATCTCCAAAATCATACGCTAAGTATAACCGATCTAAAAGTGAGAATCGGTTTAATGAATGGACCAGAAGGTCCATCATCTTAAGATGGGGTATTACGAGTCCTATATTGAAAGTTAAAAGGATTTGAGATAAAACACATGATCCAAGATGGATATGTTGTTGATCCTAGGTGAGATTCAGTTCGAGATGAATGAACTAGAAGAGTTATCATCTCAAGGGGGAGAATTAAAGAATTTCACATCGACAAGTAAGTTGATAATTGTGGTGAGTTTACATCCCTAGTACGACAATCTTGGTAATTTTACATCCCAAAACTTATCACTTATTGTAAGTCGAGATAAAAGTAGAACATAAATAAGGTTATGTTCACATTCAAAATAAGCTTAATGAATCATTTATAAAGCATATCCAAGGGATTACAAAGACTAATTATGGTAAAATTTAGTCTCAGTGCTTTGGTATAGAACATGCAGTTGTGCATGTAGTAATGATATATTGAGCCATAAATCAGAGATGTGCTTATTGCAAGATTTGCAATCATCATTTTGATGAGAAATTTTTTCGTGGAAAAATTATTGAATAGTTGATATCCTTGAAAGTATTAATGTGAACATGAAATTCAAAAGTTCAAAGCATCACTATTGAAGATATAATGCAAATCAAATGCCATAAACATTTATGAGAAAAGATAAACAGCTGACGGATGAAATTTTATGAAATGAATTATCATTATGGATCATCATGAATATGAACTTGAAAGTTCAAAGGATAATTCAAGAGAAAAAGAAAATCTCATATTCCAACTGAAAAATGCTCCAATAAGAATAGATGTCTCTGAAGAACGATCTTAAGTCTGTCACGTAAAAAATGAGATAGACTACTTTGATTCCAAAAGACATAGAAAATCCTCGAGAAGAAAAATGAGCAAATAATTATTGAAAAGATGATTAATTAAAATCCTGGAAAGAAGCAAAGAGACCGTTGATATGGTTATAATGAAATCAAGTACGTGAATAAAATCATTGATAATGATAAAGAGATCTCGATTAACCATGTCGTTACTGGAAAAGAAGGAACCAAAGAAAAAATGAGTGTCGACAATATAAATGATATAGCGAGATGTATGAGGATCATGAATCTCTGCTCTGTGGACGAGCGTAGAGAGCATAATTATTGGCAAATAAGTAAAAAGAGGCAATCAAGTTTGTATTAAACTCGTTGAAGAATGAGAAATTTTTGGACCAACAGTCCAAACATGAAAAGGATTTGTCCTGGAAAAGAAATGGACAAAACAACTTGAATTGCACCTCATGGGAAAATAACTAAAGGATTTAATCCATGAATGATTTATGATATCATAATTATGTTTCCGGGAACTCTTAAAATGTGATAATTGAAATATCATCGAAAATCTTGAAAAGTAATTTCAAGAACATAATTTGGAATTAAAGACCTTGGAAGGACAACATTGTCCTCAGGTATTCCAAAATTGAACATCTAGTCAAAAGGATATATAAAAATCCTAACATGATTTTACATAAAACTCACATTTAAGCATTTCTAAAGGAAATACTTTTTGGTCATGAAGTACCAAATTTTTAAAGTTATGTGAGCAATTTATGGTGATATACCTCAAATATAAAAGATATGGAGGTATACGATGTACTTTCATACAATAAGAAAAAAAGCCAGGATAACATAAAAAGAGTATGAATAACTCAAGATATCACAATTTGAGATCAAGGACGGAGATATATGTTTGGCAGACAGTTCGACAATGCACACAATACTTAAAGATAAAAAGTATTTTTTTGATCTCATATTAAAAGACTCCGCTAGAAGCGTAAGTACTATATCTGGTATGCAAAGATTATTATGGGCTCTGGAAGAGTCAAATTTTCAATACAGAAGGGAACAAATTTTGAAATAAATGATGCGTTATATTCCCCCGATTCATACAGAAACTTGTTAAGTTTCAAGGGTATCTGAAGAAATGGGTATCATATCGAAAGTATGAGTAAGAATGACACTGAATATCTTTGCATTACATCGGAGAGGAAGCATACATTGGAAGAGTTACCAATGATGTCCTCTGGGTTATATTGCACAAAATAAAATATGACTGAATCATATGTTACAGTAAACCAGAAGTTTACTAGTACATTTAAAGTATGGCATAAAAGGCTAGGACATCCAGGATCAGTCATGCAGAGACGAATTGTGCAAAATTCTAGTGGCCACCCATTGAAAAACCAAAAGATTTTTCAATCGGGAGAGTTTTCATGTAAGACATGTTCTCAAGAAAAACTCATAACTCGACCATCACCATCCAAACTTGGGAATGAATCTCCAATATTCTTAGAGAGAATACAGGGTGATATATGTGGACATACTTATCCATCGTGCATGCCGTTTCAATATTTTATGGTATTAATTGACGCATCTAGTAGATGGTCACATGTGTGTTTGTTGACAACACGAAATACGACTTTCGCAAGATTCATTGCCCAAATAATCAAGTTAAAAGCACAATTCCCTGATTATGCCATAAAGAAAGTCAGGATTGATAACGCAGGTTAATCACTTTACAAGCCGTTAATGACTATATTGTATGTCAATGGGGTAGATGTTGAGCACCCGGTTCCCCATGTTCACACACAAAATGGCATGGCTGAGAGTTTAATTAAATGGTTGCAATTGATTACAAGACCATTAATATTGAGAACAAAGCTTCCAATTTCTGTATGGGGGCATGCTATATTGTATTCAACGATATTGGTCCAGGTAAGAACCAAATGCATATCATAAACATTCCCCTTTACAATTAACATTTGACCAAGAGCCAAATATATTCCATTTTTGTGTTTTTGGGTGTGCGGTCTATGTTTCGATAGCGCCACCGCAAATAACAAAAATGGGGCCACATAAGAGATTGGGAATATATATCGGGAATACGTCACCAAGTATAATTCGATATCTTAAACCGGTAACTGGAGATATGTTTACGGCATGTTTTGCCGATTGCCATTTTGGTAAAAGTGAATTTTCCGTGTTAGGGGGAGGAATTAAATAAATGCCAAAATATGTTTCTTGGTTTACACCATCTTTGGTATATCTTGATCCCCTACAAAACAACGCGAGGTGGAAGTTTAGAAAACTGTACACTTGCAGAATATGGCAAACCAGTACTTGATGCATTCACAGATACGAAAAGAGTGACAAAATCATATACCCCCACTGCTAATGCTCCATCAAGGATTAATGTTCATGAAGAACATATTGATGGGAGTAGAATAATTGAACCGAGGGTTCAATTGAAGCGCGGGAGACCAATAGGTTCTAAAGATAAAAATCCCCGAAAGCAAAAGAGATTGGGATAAAAGGTTGTAGAAGAACCGCATATAGAAAAATGTCCTGAAGTTATTTGTGAAAAGGTTCTGAAAGAACCATATAAAGATATATGCCTAGAAGACATATATGAAAAGATTCCAGAAGAACCAGATAAAAAGATTCGTCCAGAAGACCAACATGATACATAAGATTTCCATTAGCTTCGCCCAAAGTGGAAAATTATGGGCTAGAAGTGAAATTGATGATACACATGGAATGTTTTATTTTTCTGTATCCAAAGAGATCGATCATGAAAATGATGATCCAGACCCAAGGTCCGTGTTGGAGTGCCAGAAAAGGCCTGACTGGGAGAAATGGCAAATGGCCATGAGAAATAAATTATTCTCCCTCAATAAAAGAAATGATCTTCTATGTGAAGGGGACGGACCATAAGTCCAATGACCAGAGAGATTATATGACGATCATAGGAGTTTATTCACTAAGGCTATGCTAATAGAATCTCTCAAAAGAGAGTATATATGACGGAATGCATCTCATGAAGATGATGCTTCCAGGGGGAGAAGTATGATGATGAGCGCGGTTGTACTCTTTTTTTCTTATCATGATTTTTGTCCTACTGGGTTTTTCCATGACGAAGTTTTTAACGAGGCAGCAAAGAACACGCAAAAAGATAGACATCCAAGGAGGTGTTATAATCCCAATGATAAAGGTTTATCACTCTTCCAAAAAATTTGTCGTACATTGATGAGATCGAGACAAGCAAAGAGAATGATCGAGATGGATCAATAAGCGGAATCTATGAAGAGTACAAGATTCATTCTTTCCACGGGGAAACTGCATTCTTTTTCCCTTAAATAGTTTTTGTCACACTGAGTTTTTCCATGATAAGGTTTTTAACGAAACAGTACGCAACGAGTCATTAGAAATAGATAATCAAGGGAGAGTGTTGTAATGGATAATGATTATCCATAAATTATTTTATTAATTTCTTAATACTTAAGTTATGTTGCCGACTTAACGACATCCACTATTATTTTATCTATTTCTTTCTACTATAAATATGTATGCAGGTTAATGTAAAAGCAGAAGTTAGTGATAATATAAGTTTTACTTTTTCTTAACATTTGTTCTCTCTCTCACGTCTCTATTCTCCCATAAGCCATAACTAATATTACATATATTGCAAACATACATATCTCATCATATATATCATACTATTATATTATAGTTTTTATAACACCAATAATAACAAAATTAAAAAAGAAAAAGATTACATTAAGTGCCTTAATCGAAATTACCAAAGAGGTAACTGGTCTAAAAATTTAAACCAAAAAATTAGGTTACAAAATCAGATCTGAAAACCTAAGAAAGTGGCAGCCTCCGCTAAACCTAAACAGAGAACCTTTGTCTCCACCGACCACCCTCTGATCTCATATCCAGATCTTGTGCCGCCGGCCCCGGGAAGAAACAACAGAACCAAACACCTACATCATCGAATAGAGAGAAAGACCTACACACGCCTCAACACCTTGAAACTCATCCACCACGATTGGAACTACCCACGACAGAAAGGACGGAGACAGACAAAAACAAACCATCCCAAAAACTACCGAAAAACTCGCCCGAGATCCAAAAACTATCAACATTCAACAACAATTTTTGACAATGACTATCAACAGCAATAAACCATAATATTGTTCTTTTTTCAGTCGTTAGCGATTAAATGTAATTTCTGGTTCAACAATAGATAAGTTTGGCAACTAACTAAAATTTTTGAAGTTTATAAATTTTATATCACCTTTAAAAAAAAAAAAAAAAAAAAGAATCGCTGAAACTGTTGCTGCTGCGGTGGCTATAAAACGAATAAAATTGTCATCGGAACTAGTCGTTGCCGCTGAAACCTGTCGTCTTCAATCTGATGAAGTAAACAATTTTTGTACTGAAAATTTATGTGAAGGAAAATATTAATATAAATCCATCAATTTAATGAGTATGCTCAATTTTGCGTCTCCATCGACATTAAGGAAGTTGGATCATGGCAAGCCACTCGCCGAGGAAAAAAAAAGGCACCAACTTTTGTCTTCGAACGGACCTACCATGAACCTGATTCTCTCCAATCATTTCCCTTTTTTTTAATTATTTTTTGATCCTGCGATGCTCAGAAGTCGTACTAATCCACAATTTGTTGGGCGAAGAAACAGAGTGAGAGAGAGAGAGAGAGAGAGCAAAAGATGTTTCATTTGTGAAATCAAGACCATCATCATCATTCATCACCAGACAAAGAGTGTTCAATCATTTGACAAAACCTTCCACTTTCCAATCCCATAACCCTTTTTTCAAAAGTTTTGCTCCCTTCTTCCTCCGTCTTTTTCTAATCTTGTTTAGGTTGTTGTCGTCTCTCACTTGCTCGATCTTATGCCTCTGAGAAAATATTGGGGTTTTTAACTTTTTTTTTTTGGAGATTTCTAGCTTTAAATACACATACATATAATATTTATATACATGTGCGAATCTGGTTCTGTTTCTCTGGTTAATGCTTCTTCACGAGATTGAGATTCTTCAAAGTTTGGATTTTACTTTTTTTTTTCTTTTTTCTGGAATTCTTCTGGGTTACGTTGCTTCATCTTCACTTTTCTTTTAAGTATTTCTTTTTTTCCGAAGGGTTTTCTTGTTTTTGACAAATAAAAACTTTTCTTTTCTCTCTGCTGGGAACTTACAATAATGATTTAAAGACAATTCAAGTTGTCTTCTTGTTCCAAGTTCTGCAGTTAATTATAATAATGATAAGTTTAGTGTTCTTTTTTCTTTGTCCCTAACTACCATTCTTACATTGGTTACATTGAGTTGTCGTCGTCTCCATTCCACTTCCACTTCCTCTTTGTATTCTTTTCTTGTCTGTCAGAAATTGGATCTCGTTCAGGTCACCTAAGCAATATGTTGATTTCAGCTGAAAAAGGAGAGATCTTGATCTCTCAGTCTCCAGTAAGCTCAATGTCAGTTCCTCAATCTATTGAATCGCCACGACCTGTTCCTTTGCTCTACACCGATGTAAATGTTGTTCCTGAGCATGAAAGGAATGAGCTTGAAAAGTCAATATCAAGCCTCCAAGGTACCTCTTGATATGCTTCTCCTCTAGTTTTATTACCACAGTATTTGTTCATGGTATGTTTTCTATCTGATCAAGACATTTCAATAGAGTTCGGGCTGAAGCTTAGTTTGATTTGGGTTGGTGTTTACAGGGGAAGTTTTGGAATTGAAGTCGATGCTAAAGTCTTTGGATGAAAAGAGAAGGGAAGTTCTGAATAAGATTATAGACACTAAAGGTTGTGTAACTCTACAATGTTAAAACCTAGTTTTGAAACTCCTTTTTCTGGGTTTAAATTTGATTGTTGTCTTATGGATGGCTTCAATTTGCAGGAAGTATACGTGTCTTTTGTCGAGTTAGGCCATTTCTGTTGTCAGAAAGGAGACCGATCTGGGAACCTGTTTCTTTTGGACCAGACAATGTTGTTGTTAGATCTGCTGGAACTCGAAAGGAATTTGAGTTTGATAAAGTTTTCCATCAATCAGCAACTCAAGGTTAGTCTGCTGTTAGGCTTTAGTGATTTGCCTTTTTTAGGTATCTTAGCTTTCTGTTTCCTTCCAGTTGTGAGTAAATGAGGCCTTCTCCTGGTTGAAAAAAAAAAACTCTGTAGAAGACATTTTCGGAGAAGTAAAACCGATTCTTCGATCTGCACTTGATGGTCACAATGTTTGTGTTTTGGCATATGGTCAAACAGGGACAGGCAAGACTTTCACCATGGTTAGTCATTCTTGGTACTCCGATTTTATTGAAAATTTTCATTAGGAGAGTTCCTAAGGAAGAGCTTTCTTTTTTTCCTTGTTTAGGATGGCACAAACGAGCAACCAGGTCTTGCTCCTAGAGCCATTAAAGAGCTTTTCAACGAAGCTTCAATGGATCATACACATTCAGTGACTTTTACAATGAGTATGTTGGAAATCTACATGGGTAACCTGAAAGATCTGTTGTCTGCAAGACAGCCTTTGAGGTCAAATGAAGCCTCAACTAAATGGTAAGTAACCAGCTTTTGTATCCATAGGTTTATCTCTAAAACCACAAACATTCTTCTAAGTACTTTCTTGTCTGCCTGAACTTCACTGCAGGAATCTCAATATTCAAGTAGACTCGAAGGGTTCGGTCGAAATCGAGGGTTTGACTGAAGTGGAAGTACCAGATTTTACAAAGGCTAGATGGTGGTACAACAAAGGGAGACGACTCAGGTCAACTTCTTGGACAAATGTGAATGAAGCTTCTAGCAGATCTCATTGGTAGGTTCTTGATGGTTCCAACTGTATTTTTCAATTCTCTTTTTTTTTTTCAGTTTGGTAGTTACCCTTATTCAATTAGTTTATCTCTAGTTTGACAAGGATCACAATCTTTCGTCGTGGGGATGCTATGGGGTCGAAAACTGAAGTTAGCAAACTTTGGATGATAGATCTCGGAGGAAGTGAGAGGCTGTTGAAGACCGGGGCAATAGGGCAAACTCTGGATGAAGGAAGGGCCATAAACCTCTCACTTTCCGCTCTTGGAGACGTGATTGCAGCTTTAAGGAGAAAGAAGGGACATGTGCCGTACAGGCAAGCTCTCAGCTTTTAATTCCTGTTCACACACGTATGCCATTGAAGCAGATACATCTATCTGGTAGAAGTGAAATAGATCTGGCTTTGGTCATGCTGATGAGTTATGCTTTTTCTTTTTCTTGGTTGCAGAAATAGCAAGCTAACTCAAATCCTTAAAGATTCTCTAGGTGAAGGCATATGGTTACTTATAATGATATCTTAAAGTCTTTTGAGATTAACATATACTGACGTTATCCAAGTTTGATTGCTTTCTTTAGTTTAATGGATATGTAATTTTAACTTTTTTAGGTACTAGATCAAAGGTTCTGATGCTTGTGCACATAAGTCCACGTGATGAAGATGTCGGTGAGACAATTTGCTCTCTGAGCTTTACAAAACGTGCCAGAGCCGTAGAGTCTAACAGAGGATTAACAGCAGTAAGCACCTGTACTGCAGTATTTGCATTAAATTTATTTCACTGATTGCTGAATGTTTTCATCATCATTGCTTAGGAACTTCGAAAGCTAAGAGAAAATAAAATATCGGAACTTGAAGAAGAAATGCGAGAAACACAACATAATTGCAAGAATATTAAAGCGCGGTTACAGGAAGCAGAGTGTCTGCTTAGTAAAAACAAGAAACTCTATTGGATCACCAATGATACTCATCTAGAAGACATTGAAAAGAAAGTTCTTTTGCCTTTAGATCATCTGAAAGAGACCGATGCAACCCCAAAATCATCTGATAAACTTATGAAACTAAGCAAGAGTTCTGGGTTTGTCCCACGTTTCATGACTTCAACTGTTGCTAGTCGCCAAAGGCAAACTACCTCAGAGAAAGAGATCAATGCAAAGGCTCAGAGCATACGATCAGTGGCTAAAACTCTTACTCAGCTCTCCACTTCTCAGTCGCTTAGCCTATCTGACTCGCGTAGCAGAGGTCTCCTTAGAAGATCATACACAAAACCGCTTCAAGCTGTGGCTAACAGTGGAACACCAGAAACTCCTAAAAGGGAGATCAAAGATATTTCTTTAGCAAAAAAGAATATGAAAGATACTTCTTTTCCAAGGAGCAAGATGGTTACTTCATCAGATCCAAATGTGAGAGCTACACTTTGTCACCACAGACGAAGAATGTCCAGCTTGACATGATCTAACAACAATCAATCAAGAAACAGGTCTTTCTTCTTTCTTCTTTCTTTTCCATGTCTTGTGAAAGTGCGAGATTCTTTTCTTCTTCTTTTTTTCTCAGACTTCTGGTTTGAGCCCGAGTAGGGTGAGGCGGTGTCCTCCAATAGAAACCACTGCGCTAATGGTCGCTCGCGATTTTAGGACCATTTAACTTGTGGATTTTGCAGTTCTGGTTTTAAAAAAGGACACAGCCCTCAAGTTAATATTTTTACATCTGAGAGCTTGCCTGTATGTTTTGTTTGTGACTGTTTCTCAAATCTTTCTTTGGTTTGGTGTTAGCTTGATGTTGGATGTGTTTATTGGGGTTCACAGAAGCTGGATCATAATTAATATTCCAGATTCTATCTTCTTTGGAGGTTTCAAAGAGAGTTGTGAAAGCTTTTGAGGGTTTTGTTTTGTCAACTTCTCAAGTTCCTGAGGGCACAATATTGTTGTGGATTTGATTTCACAATATCTTTCTTTCTTTTGTAACAAGTCTTTATTTATACTATTTGATACATTAATGGATCGTATTTCTTTTATTGCACTATTTATTCAATTAGTTTGAACTATGAAGTAACAGATAACTATGCAAAGTTTTAATTTTCCCTTTATCAATACATCAGTTAATAGCAATATTCAAAAATTCACTACGCTACTAGTTTTTGATTTTTTTAAAAAAAAATTTAATTAATATTAAAATTATAAAATTTCGTGGTTTAATAATATTTTTGCGAGAACGTTTCAGAGAATGAAGACAGTTCCGTTGGTTTTTCTATTGCTTCAAAGCGAGAAGTAATGGGTTCGACACTTATAAAATGCTTTTTAAGAATCTTCTAAATATTTATTTTAATGAAAGGTAAATTCGTAATTTTCTATGGCCGCCATATATTTCTTAACTCATTTTTAAGAGTATTTAAGCTCGTTTTCAACTAGATTTAACCTAAAAATGGTAGATCTAACAAATATTTAATGAAAGGTAAATTCGTAATTTTCTATGGCCGCCATACATTTCTTAACTCGTTTTTAAGAGTATTTAAGTTCGTTTTCAACTAGATTTAACCTAAAAATGGTAGATCTAACATCAAATATTTATTTTCGAGTCAAAATCAAGGGATTTCGAGATTTTTTTTTATTGTCTGCTTTTTACTCCGATTAGAGTCTAATCGTGGCGGATCTCTCCTGCCGAACGCATAATCGGCGCCTCGAAGGTCTCCGCGGCCGCGTTTTTGAATGCATAACCAAAAAACTGAAGACCCATATAGAGTTTTTGCCAATCTTATAGTTAGATTCAATTCTAAATTAGGTACTTTATGAATAAATTTTTGTTTTATATAAATTATTTTTTTGTTGTTTATATGTCTATTTTTTACATTTATATCAAATTAAAGGGAACTAAAATAGTAGATACTAAATCCTAACATGTTTAGCAAATTATATTGTATATAAATCTATCATTAATTTATCAAGAAAATTAAAGGATAATAAACCCTAATATGGAAGCTTAAAACCTCACAAATGCACGTACAATAAATAAATAAATTATATTTCTGACAAATTTAGGAGTACTAAACACTAATATGAAAGCTTAAACCCTCACAAATATACGTAAAATATTGAATGATTTAAAACGATCGGTTTTATTCAATTTGTTTTTTATTTGTATTTCTTACGTATTGAAAATATTATATGAATATGCCATTAATATTTTTAACAAATTAAAGGGTATTAAATCATAATATGGGACCCTAAACCCTCACAAATACACATAAAATAATTGAAACAATTTTTATTTCTAACAAATTAATGGGTACTAACCCTAATATGGGAGCCTAAACCCTCACAGATGCACATAAAATATTGAATGATTTAAAACGATCGATTTGACTCAATTTGTCTACATTTTGAAAATATTCTATTGAACTTTCCGAAACAAACCGAATATAACTACGATTCGGTTTAGTTAGAATGTGGGTAGTTAGGTTAATTTTGATTAGTCGGTTTGGCGTGAATATAAATATGATTTCACAAATCAATGCAACGTATCTTCATCTCTTTGTATAAATTACTATTTTATGGTTGTATATATGTCTACTTGTTATATGTATATCAAATTAAAGGGAATTAAAATAGTGGATACTAAATCCTATACCATATTTAGCAAATTATATTTTATATAAATCTCATTAATTTATTAAGAAAATTAAAAGGTAATAAACCCTAATATGAGAGCCTAAAACCTCACAAATGCACGTAAAATACTGAACTATTTATATTTCTTGCAAATTAAGGGGTACTAATCCCTAATATGTGAGCCTAAACCCTCACAAATGCACGTAAAATACTGAACAGTTTATATTTCTCACAAATTAAGAGATACTAAACCCTAATATGTGAGCCGAAATCCTCACAAATGCACGTTAAATACTGAACAATTTAGATTTCTCGCAACTTAAGGGGTACTAAACCCTAATAGGTGAGTCTAAACTCTAACAAATGCACATAAAATATTGAATGATTTAAAACGATCGATCTGACTCAATTTATCTATTTTTATATTTTCTACGTTTTGAAAATATTCTATTGAAACCATTCGAAACAAAAAAAATAAAACTAAGATTCGGTTCAGTTAGAATGTGGGTAGTTATGTTAATTTTGACCAGTCGATTTGACGGGAATGTTAATATGATTTTACTATTCAATGCAACGTATCTTCGTCTCTTTGAATGGATTATGATCTTATACTAATATGTTTATATGGCATGATGAGAATATCACAAGTTATAGACCCAAATGGTATCTGTAACCGATTGTGGTCAGAGAGTCCATGATTCCGTTGGTGGCTGAGTTATGACTTCCTGGCCAAACAATCTTGTTAAGGGTCAGTTTATCCACAGGGAAATGAGTCATCTAGTTTTTTCTGTCCGACGTGTGGTAGTCGTGGCCAGGAAAATACGAACCGTTGGATTCTTGGAGATTGTCTAAGATCTGTTGTTGCTCAATGATACCCCATGGCCGCTGGATATGGCTTTCGATGAACAATACCGTTAAATTTAGCACTTCTTGTACAAATGATACTGTCGGATCTACAACTTCTCTTGCAACAATTTTAGCAGCATCGTTTGCAAAAGATACTGTCGGATCTACAATTTATTTTACGATAGTTTTAGCAGCTAGAGAGGTACCGGCGTCCAGCGCGGACATTAAGGTTTTAAGAATTATATTGTATATAAATCTACCATTAATTTTTTAGCAAGTTAAAGGGTAGATTTAAACTCTTATATGGGAACCTAAACCCTCACAAATGCACGTAAAATAGTAAAAATAATTTATATTTTTTTTGCAAATTAAGGGGTACTAAACCCTAATAGATAAGTCTAAACCCTTATAAATACACGTAAAATAGTGAACCATTTAGATATATTGTGTTAGTTATGATCGGTTTGATTCAGTATGTAGGTTTTTTGTATTTTTCATATTAAAAATATTCTATTGAAACTTACCTAAACAAACAAAATAAAACTACGATTCGATTCGGTTAGATTATGTAAAATTTCGGTCCATATATAATGTTGCCGAATAAAACTAAAATGTTAATTCGACTTGATTTTTAGTAAATAAATCTCAATTAATTGTGGGTAGTTAGGTTAATTTTGATCAGTCGGTTTGACGGGAATATAAATATTATTTTACAAATCTATGCAACATATGTTCGCGTCTTTGAATGGGTTATGATCCTATAGTAATCCATTAACATGGAATAATGTGAATATTATCCGTTAATATGGAATTATGAGAATATTATAACTTGTAGACCCAAATGTTATCCATTTATTATCGTGCGTTGCTTTGTTAGAAAATAAGAAAGAAATTGCGTTTAGTTGTTATTTACTAAATGGTCCAGTGATCTCACGAAACTAAAATAAAAGCATAAATATATATTAATTAGATTCGGTTTTGTACCCGCGTCCAGTGCGGACATTAAGGTTTATAATAGATGTTTTATGAATAAATTTTTATTTTATATAAATAATTTCTGTTTTTGTTGTATATAAATATACCTATCATTTAACAAAGAGGAAGTGATAAATTCGAATCTTTTAATTAATAAAATTTTATACTATGATTGACTATCTACCTATACAAATAATTTTTTAATAATTACACATCATCTATTTAATTATATCCATATTTTCTCTTATGAGTCAACAAACATACACATGTATTTAAACTTGGATTTAAAAAAACAAAAAAAAAATGAGAATATTTATAAATATGTTTCGTTAATTAGTCATTGGGACTATATTAAGTCATAAATAACGAACTATAACTAAAATTAAAAATAGAACATAAATATCCACTGTAAACAATAATAAGTAAAAAAATTATTAAAAAAAATCGTATCAAAGCACAAAAAAAAAAGAAAAAAAATACTAACTTAATATCCAAAATAATAGAAAAAAATTAAAACTAAAATGATTTTTCCATCAATCCGAGCTTTCTTTGAGACTTGGGAAGATTCCGAACCAACATCATCACCGCCATTTTCCTTTGCATGAAGTTCTTCATCAACAATCTCTATAATCGGTGGCTATTCAATAAATGAAAATACCTTTATATGAACATACTTTCGAAAAAGTTTGGGCAATGAAAGTCTCAATGAGTTCATCATCACGTGAAAATTTCTCCACAGTATACGATTTCTTAATGCCCGTAAGATGGTCGTTCGTTATAGAAATCTTAAAAAGCATATCCTTCATAACCAAATTCTCTAAAGACTCAGGTAAAACAGTAGGAACCTGATAAAAACAACAACAAAATCAAAAACTTAGCAGGTTAATGGATAAGCTAAAAAACTATATCATTTATTTTAAATTTTAACAACAAATTACATCTATACCTCCGCTTTTTCATCAATCAAATCATTTGCGGTTTTCTTAATAAGCTGTTGAGCAAGACCATCAAAAAACATAAATACCGCAGAACCCTCAGATGAATCATAGACATTGAGAGAGGAGATAACTAAAAAAAAATAAACCGTTAAAACATAAATGACCAAAACAAATATATTAATAACATTCAGAGAGAGGAGATAAATTAAAAAAAACGGAAAAAGTAAACTAACCGAGCAATGACACTAGAAACAGCCTTGTCGCATTTAGCACAACGGTACATTATGGGACCGTCATTATCATCAGATTCTTCCGGCATGGGAAGTACTGTATTCTTGCAAACAGCACATATAGTATAATACCAATTAGTCTTTACTCCAATAGACTCAATAGTAGCCACGGTAACAAACTTGCCGACCTACAAACAACCATCAACAAATAATTAAATAAAAAGTCAAATGAATTATAAACTAACAGCAAAATCAATGAAGAAATTTACACAACCTCATCAGAACTAAGAATCTCCTTGATAGTCTTCCTTTGGTTCCTAACAATAAACTCATCATATATAGAAACCGAAGACACACTGGACATGGTATTATTATCATTAGGAGACAGATGAATATCACATTTTGATAACCTAAAACCAAAGAAACAAAAAATAAAGAATTATTGAAAAATATAATATTAATAAAACACAAAAGTAAATAAATAAAATTAAAAGAACAAAAATGTAAATACCTTGCTCTAAACTCTTGAACAACATGTGCTTGTGAATCAAGCAATATATCGGTCGAATTAAAAGCATTTGATATACTAAATTTATCTAAGAATAAAAATAATTACTCAATAGATACAATCCATAAGAAAAAATTAAAAACGAATTATAAAAAAATAAGAAATACCTCTCCATTCTTTGATACATGCCATCCTAAACAAACACAAGACAATAGCTGTAGGATTGAGACACACATAATCATTAACTTGTTTGGCATGTTCTCCCCAAAGAGTACAAGACAAAGGCACATCACTGAAAAGAAAAATATTGCAATAATACATCAGGAGTTAAAAAAACAAAAACAAAAACAAAATTGAATTACACAAATACGATAGCAACTCACGATGTGTCTATTAGATCAATAGTAAGTCTACGATTATTATGGTTGAGTATATATATGAAAAGAGAAAACGTGTTTAGGAATTAGGATTGCCGTATGACATAATTATTAAAACACAAATTAAAAAAAATTATCATGATATTCGATTATTATATATATCCATGATAAAAAAAATTATAAAACAATTATCAAATATCGCATTCGATTGTTATATATATATATATATATATATCCATGATAAAAAAAATTATAAAACAACTATTGAATATATCCGTTTAAAATATAACTTAAAGACAACATTAAAACACGATGTAATAAAAACTCAACTTTCATACTGGTGCATAGTTACCTCTCTAATAATATAATAGATAGGCTGATAAAAGTCATTATTTTGAGGAGACGTGTTAGGATTCCACGTTAGAAATTAAAAGATACCTACAATAATATACAAGTGATATGTGCTAATACAACGATTATCAGTTAGTTTTAATTCATCATCAAGTAATTAATATTATAATCTAATTGATAATCATATCCATTTATAACACTTCCCCTTGATTATAAATTTATCAGTTGCAGAATGCCTTGCTAAAAACTTTTTCATGGAAAAATCAATTGGGACAAAAACTATGGTAAGGAAAAAAGAGTGCAAACTTCCCCTGGAAAAGATGAGATATAATATTCTCTTCATAAATCTCGCAGATGACGTAATCTCCCTCTCGAATAAATAAGTCTTCTTCCCTTCATGGGTTTCGGAGATTGATTCATCTCGATCATTTTCTTTGCTTTTCTTAATCTTATCAATGTGTGACAAAGCTTTTGGAAGAGTGATATACCTTCTTCATTGGGATAATAACATGCCCATTTGGATGTCTATCTTTTGTGTGTTCTTTGTTGCCTCGTTAAAAACATTGTCATAGAAAAACCCAGTGGGAAAAAACCATGATAAGGGAAAAAGAGTGCAGCCACGCTCATCATCACATTTCTCCCCCATGGAAGCATCATTTACAAGAGATGCATTCAGATAATATATACTATCTTTTTGGGAGTTTCAATGAGCAGAGTCTTAGTGAATAAACTCGTATGATTGTCATATGATCTCTTGGATCATTGGGCCCATAACATCCGAGTTATTCATGCTCTTCTTATAAAGGTTATTTTGGCTTTCCTTCTTATCGTACGAAAGCACATTGTATACCTCCATATCTATAATACATGAGGTATATCACCATAAATTGCTCACATAATATTAATTACTTCATGACGAAGTAAAAACTTACCGACTTTGTATTATTTTATTCTTCATATATATATATATATATGTGTGTGTGTGTGTGTGTGTTTACTCATGTAAGAAGAAGACACAAGTGAATAAGAATCACTTCTTACTCTCGATGCTCTCTCTCTCAAATTCCTCTCGTTCCTTTTCTTGTATATTATATATATACATATTTGTTAGAATACATAAATATCTCTCGTTATAATAATAATTTATAACACGTTATCATTCTTTAATTCTCCCACTCGAGATGAATAACTCTTCTCAATAATCTTTGATATCATTGTTGGATCGGGATGGCATAACCGGTTGTAAAATCTTTAACAATTAGTAAACTTCAGGTTGAAGTTTACTACATATACTTTTGCCATCTTTATTTTTATGTGATACAACCACATACATGCATATCTCCATCATATGCTCTTCTGGAGCATGTTACCATCATATGCTCTTCAGAAGCATTTCACTCTTCTAGAGCGTCTCGCACCGTCTAATATTATATTGACATGTGCCTCATAAATTTTTATAAGAAACATGTTAAAACAATTTATAATAATTAAACATAATAATAACATAATTTAAATCAATCATTTTAGTAGGCAGAGCCTTCCGTAAAATTTGCGATAATAATAATAAAAATAAAATAAACAATAATTTAAAAGGCTTGGTCTTCCACATAATCAAGGAGGCAGCGCCTTCCATAAGATTACAGAGACATAGTCTTTAATTTGATCGAGGATACCATAAATAACGATCAATCCATAAAATACATAGCCTATCATATGGCTGTCAAGATGATAATTAGGTGGCATAGTCTACCATAAAGTTTAAGGAGGAGGCATAACCTTCCACTATGTAAATAACACACATATAAATTTAGATCGACTAAATATAATTTATATCTCACATTTTCAGTATATGATCGGACATAGAGACAATCTTACCTTTTCAGTATGGAATTTTTTTGGTATACGAACGGATATAGAGTCGATCGTGCTGATAATGTGTTATAAATTATTATTATAACGAGAGATATTTATGTATTCTAACATATATGTGTGTATATATATAATATATAACATATATGTGTGTATATATATAACATATATGGTGGGAATGTGATGATGAACGTGGCTGCACTCTTTTTCCCTTATCATGGTTTTTTCCCACTGAGTTTTTCTATGAAAAAGATTTTAACGAGGCAACAAAGAACACGCAAAAGATAGACATTCAAATGGGCATGTTATTATCCCAATGATGAAGGTATATCACTCTTCCAAAAGCTTTGTCACACATTGATAAGATTAAGACAAGCAAAAAAATGATCGAGATGAATCAATCTACGGAAAGAATACTTATTTATTCGAGAGGGAGATTGTGTCATCTGCGAGATTTATGAAGAGAAGATTATGTCTCATCTTTTCCAAGGAAAGACTGCACTCTCTCTTTTTTCTTTGCCATGGTTTTTTTCCAATGGATTTTTCCATGAAAATATTTTTAACGAAGCAGTCCGCAACCGGAGCTGGCCCTGAAAATGTATGGGCTCCAAGCCAAAAAAAAAATTATGAGCCTACAGATTAATAAATTGAAAAACAAAATAGAAAATGTTAAATGGAGAAGTGAGTTACTCGATTTCTCCACCTTGAACTCACTCAACTAACGTATGCAACCAACTAACCTAATAGAAATTTTCTTAATTTAGCGGTCGAAAAATTACTTATTGGATGGGAGGCCGCAAGCTCTTGCTTGGCTTGTTTCCCCTCAAGGCCGGTTCTGTCCGCAACACATAAATGGATAATCAAGGGGAAGTTTATAAATGGATATGATTATCCATTAGATTATAATATTAATTACTTCATGATGAAGTAAAAACTTACCGACTTTGTATTATTTTATTCTTCCTATATATATATATATTTACTTGTTTACTTATGTAAGAAGAAGACACAAGTGAATAAGAATCACTTCTTACTCTCGATGCTCTCTCTCTCAAATCTCTCTCGTTCCTTTTCTTATATATATATATATATATATATATGTATGTTAGAATACATAAATATCTTTCATTATAATAATAATCTATAACTCGTTATCAACACGATCAACTCTATATCCGTTCATATACCAAAAAAGCTCCATACCGGAAAGGTAAGATTGGCTCTATGTCCGATCATATACCGAAAATGTGAGATTTAATTTATATTTAGTCGATCTAAATTTATATATGTGTTATTTACGGAGTGGAAGGTTATGACTCCTCCTTAAATTTTATGGTAGACTGTGCCACCTAATTATTATATGGACAGCCATATGATAGGCTATGTTTTTTATGGATTGATCGTTATTTGTGGTAGGCTCTGCCTCCTCGATTAAATTAAAGACTATGTCTCCGTAATCTTATGGAAGGCGCTGCCTCCTCGATTATGTGGAAGGCCAAGCCTTTTAAATTATTGTTTATTTTATTTTTATTATTATTATCGCAAATTCTATAGAAGGCTCTGTCTCGTGAAATGATTGATTTAAATTATGTTGTTATTATGTTCAATTATTTTAAACTAGATTTCTAAATTTTGAAGCTTGTTCATCCCAGACAGTCAATCGTACCATTGCCCCCTTATACAGAGGAAAAAACAAAAGATTTATGTTAACTTATAGGTAAATGGTGGGAAGACGGTGTGGGAGTGATGTGCAATTTTTTAAAAAATATTGTGGTATTAAAATTTGGGTTTACGCATTTTTGTGCAACTTACGCTCGGAGCAAGAAAATAATGACAATTTTCTGTGTGGCTGTGGGATCCTCCAGATTGGATCCTCGGACGCACATGATCTGGCCAACGACGTCTGGAAAATATTGAAATTTATAGGGTTTTTTTAGTGGGAAAACATATCTACCATCTTTGTATAGCGATCGAGTTGTTTACCTGGTAATTGGAGGTTGCTATTGGCGAGAGATGTGTATTGTAGGTATGTGTACAATCTGAACATCTCCTTCTTAATGGAACATGTATCCTTCGGCAAGGGTAAAACTTCAGTGGCGTCATGGAAACGTATTGAGAAGTTGTTGTCAGTGACCTTGTAACGGTCATTTGTTTGAACGACTTCAAAATTGGCAATGGAATAAATTTTGCCTGTCCTTAAGAAGGGCTTGAAATTTGATATCCACCGATGGTGGATCGTTGCTTGAATGAAGCAGTCATGTTGTTTTAATTAAAGTTAATATGTTGTAACAGAGTTATATTTGTGAATCGAGTAAGTAGATTTTTATATCGTGTATCAGAAGATGTGTACCTTTTCATCAATGAGCAGTAGATCCAAGCTCATTAGCTCTCCATTATGTTTGAAGTTTCGTGCTTCCCATAAACGCATGAGCCAAACTGTGATATGTTGCATTGTCGTCCCAATGGAGAGTTTGTCTAGGGTGATGTAGTTTGGAAGGTGTATGGGTTCTGCATTGTTGCTCTTGTTAGCCGTTGTTTTGTTTATCTGCCAATAAAAGACGGGATTAGTAAGATGTAGTAAATATTTGAAGGAAGAGATGAGTAGTGATGTAGGAGTATGTTTTTGTTTAGTTTTGGACCTTTCTCTGTAGGTGGATTCGTATTGAGGGAGGGTGGCGAAGTATTACGTATGAATATATATAGGTGTTTGGAATGCTAATGTAAGAATTGGTATTTAGTTGTAATCAACGTTATTAACTAAATTTAGGGAGTGGGAGAGATGTTTCGTTCTGGTTGGTCTTTGATGTGTGGTTGTAGTTGGGGGCCTTTTCCATTCCCGTTCGTCTTTTTTTTGGTGGTTTATTTGTAATAATTAAATTTACGTTTCGTCGTGTTTGTTTGTTATTTCCTTATGCCAATTGTAGATATTTTATGTTTTAATGTATTTAACGTTATTAGGAAGTGTAGTTGAATCGGGGCCGAGAAATACGGGTACTTTATTTAAGTGGTCATTACATAATGTTTTATTTTGAAATAAACGTGGCCATTACATATAGTTATATATATATCATTTTTGTGTTATCAAGTTCATTCATTTGGTAAATGACTAAAATACGGAAGCCCATTCTTGATTCACAGAACAATAAAATTAAATGTACTTATATTGTATTGTTGGTAAGACTATGTATTTCTGTCAAATAGGGGATATATTATTATGTTATTTTTTTGGATTATAATGAAATAGTGCCGTATAATATGTACATATCTTTAGATTTTTTTCCAAAATTACTGAATAGTACAGGTAAGTCACGTGGCACCATTACATATTGTGTGTGCAGAGTTAAATTTGGATAATGTAAATTGTATAATTTGAAAGTAAATGGGTGAGTTTGTGGTTACAGAATAATTCTTTTTACACTTTTTTCACCTCCCTTTATTTGGTGCGGATTAGTTTTTTTTTACCTTCATCATATGTTGTGTCATTATATTTTGGTGTCAAGTAACGTTATACATTGGTGTGTAATTGTGAACAGACACTGTACGTGTTTTGTTGTGATTGTTTTAAGTGTAGGAAACATTGGAGGTTTACAGAGACATATCATAGGATTCTAGAAATGGCCATCGCATGGATTGTTCGTTATATAGTTTGGGAAGTGTGGCAGGCTTAACCTCTGAATTATAGAAGAATGGAATTATATTACTGAAACAAAGAACTCAGGGACACAAATGAAACCAAAAATTCAGGGACACAACTGAAACAAAGATATGAGGGGCGTAACTGAAAGACACAAATGAAACAACGAACTGAGTAGACACGAGTACGATAAACTGTTGGAAGGAAAGATCTGAAGTTATTTGAAGGACGATAAGGATGCCGACGAGGTCGTCCGTTGTGCTTCAGCTAGACAACATAGATAAACTAGTACATCTGCTTGTAGTAGAAGCATTTCGGGCATGTGTTGTCGTAGTCATTTAAGTTGCAAACAAAAGGGGGTTGCATGTTCCACAGGGAGATGATATATTCGGGCTTCCTCAAAACGCCTATACCATGGAGGAAAACTTTGATGTTTTTCCAGCAGTGGTCAACAAATGTCTTGTCGCTAAACCAATCCAGTATGTTGATGAATTGTTTCCCTCCGTTGAAGTCACCAATACAGAGCTTGATAATCCCGCAAAGGTAAATTGCCTCGTTCATTGAAGCATTTGCTGCTTGAAGCAAATGGTGTAGTCCTTCATCTGTGTTATCATTCATGAAGTATTCCAACACTCCTTTCACATAATATGCCACATGATTAGAGTGTAGCAGGCATTTCTCCATGAGAACTTGGAAGTTCTCAGCAGCTAGGAGAGGAGTCTGGACAAGGGTACGTAGTTCAAGAGACTTTAATATGAGTGGGTCATCGACATCGTCGATTAGTTCCTCATAGGTGAGGACGCAGTTGCTCACATCGTAACGGGAATTGGCTCCAACCCTTGACATGATCTCTGTAAGCATATCTCGAGGAAGTGACGGAAGTGGAGTTGAAGATTGCTTTGTTTTTTTTCATTTTTGTGGAGGATTTGGTTTTCTCAAATATGGTGGGGAGGTCAAGAAGGGTTTGCTTATTTTATAGTTTTTATTTTTGGGTAAGGTTAAGTGTGATCATTAGTGCGTAAACCTTTTATATTCTTACACATTAAATATTTAAATCCTTCAATTTATGATTAGATGGTTTCAGTTACTGAAAATGAGCGACGATCCATGCTGTGCAATGTGAATTATTTTTATGATTAATTAGAGCATGAGGAGTTTGATTTTTTTCATGGGAATTAATAATTTTGTGAATTTGTAAGGGGAGAATATAATTTTATAACCTTCTGGTTTCCAACGGGACTAATTTCATTCTTTGGGGAAATAAAAACATAATTAGAAGGAGCTGGTCCAAAAATATGAATATATATAATGAGGTGCATGTACGTTTCGTTTTTTTTTTTTTAACAAAAGATAAGTAAGTTGATATTTAGTGTGGTACGGTTTTAATAAGATGCAGTGAGGATACAATTTATTATAACGAAATACTTGTCGTAGCCTTATAGTAATCCATTTATCATCGATAGTAGTTGGATTCCCGTAAATGATAAATATCTATTGCAGTCCTTTGTTCCAATATTTCTAGACTAGCATCAAAATATTATTATGTTTTAAAATATTAAGGACTCTGGGAACGTTGGATTATGGATGGTCATGAGGTAGTAGATATGTGTTAGTGTTTATTTCGTCTCTCATTGTTTTGAGTGTAGCTTGTTTAAAATAATTGTGTTAACTGAATTTATTAGTAATAAGAATTAGTGGTCAGAGTAGTGGTATTTGTGAGAAATTTATAACAACATTTAAAAAAAACTGAAGGGAAAGGAAGATGGGAGGAACTGATGGCTTGCAATGAAGACGTTTTGGTCCATAGTAGAGGACTACTGACGAAAGCGTTTACGGGTCGTCTTAATGGCACCTGGGTTGTTGTTGGTATGGCTATCAAATTCACTCTTATCACAAACTTCGACATCCGTAGTTGCTTCTTGGTCCATTTTGATGTAGAGTATAGACCCCATGAAATTCCCATGATCCTGAGATAATTTTTTGGTTATGTTCTCTTTGCTTTGTATTTTGATAACCTGACAGCAACAATTGGAGTTAGTGTTACCGTATCTACCTTTACCCCATTTTTGGTTGTGGTGTCATGTGTGATTGATGTGACAGTGAAAGTTTGTTGTGTAGTAGTATTGTTCGAGGGGGTCAATTGGATTTGGAAAATAAATTACTTCCCAACAAGTTCCATAAGTCCGCTTGGTAATCCATCTGCATCGTCGCCACACTGCTACAATCGTTGAACAAGTAGGTAATTATTAGTCTGTTATGATACTGTTATGTAGTTTCTCAAATATTAAAGTTGAAAGTTTATTTTTTGTCCTGACTAACCTCCTCTAGAACGGTAGCAGCCGATTTGTTGGTGAGCTTTGTGATTGCAGAGTCAGACACTACAAAGGTTGCGCTGTCATGACCATCATGAACTGCGAGTTTGACCCGATACCTGCAGAGGTAAGTTGGTTTATATATGTTTCATAGAAGTGCGTTGTTGGAATTATGAAGTGGGTATGCATAAAAATGATGTACCTAACAACGCCTGACACAATCTCTGAGACACAGTTGTGGCAGCGTGAACATCTTTTACATTTTTTTCAACTTCCTGGTACACCTAGTACATGAAACGTAACCATTTTGATCGAGGACATCTAGAACTTTTGCGTTGCATGGAAATCGGCGTCCTGTGTCTGTTTCAATTGGAGAGATGGAAGATTGTCCTCAAGCTGTGATTTTTTTTATTGGCAGGTGTTTTGAAGGCTATTTTGAAGTACTTGTTGAGTTGATTTGGAGACAGAGTCATAAAGTTCTGAGATGAAAACCATTTCTTTTTTGTGAATCCCAGTGGTTGTATCAGCGCGTGTGAATGGCACATTTGCTTCAATTCCCAAGCTGCAAGTAGGAAGGGTAAGTTAGTTTATTTTTCGTGCTTCGTTTTATGCGGGCGATGAATATTGTACAGAAGTATGGAGGTATAAGTAGTGAGAAATATTTAGTGAAATCGTGAATGTTACATACGGTAATAGATTTTATTATTTTGTAAGGATTACCTTTTTGTAAACTGCTGGATGGAGTGGATGGTACGGTCGAAAAAGAATCTGGTGCCAAGTGTTGAGTTGAGATATAAGTTACATGTGGAGTGGAGAAAGGGTAGTTGTTAGTTACATGTTTCGTAACTCACAAATGTTCTGCTAACCCGAATTCATCTCGATTTAAAAATTAGTATCACTTCTATTGCATTGTCTTCAATTCTTTAATTACATCATCAGAAAGTAAAATTTGTTGCAAGATTTTTTTTTGTAAACTCGACTTCTAATTACTACCAATAGTTTTGGTGAGACCAAAGTATTTTTCACAAGTTGTAATTTGAAACTTACTTAATATCCAAGTATGACAAACTGAAAATAAAAGAACTATAAATAGGGGTGTGCAAACCTAGCTAACCAAACTACTAAAAGTTGATAGAAGAAGACGAGAGTAGGTGACCCTATAGATTGGAGTCTAGAAAATAACGAAGGGGAAGTTGTCTAAGTTTGAAACCAATGTATGAGAAATCTAATATATGAAAACTTTAACTCACAGCAACGAAAACTTTGAACATCATATTTTCTTCAAAGGCACAATGTCTTCTATGGTTCTCAGATATTTGTGGAAAATGAGAGAAAGAATAAGACTTACCTCCAGACAGCTTTGGATTGATTGTAGTAACAACCATGACGGAGTTCATGGTGTTAGGTGACGTAAGATGTGCACGAAAGGAAGCATCTACATCATCCCAGAGGGTTAGGTAAGCGATCAGAGACCTACAGGAAATAGTTGAAAATAGATGACGAATTGGGTAGTTCATGGTTGTTATGAATGTTGAGGATGAGCGGAGGGTTGTAGGAGACTTACTTATCCAGCCGTAATTGAACAACCAAACGCAGTGTGGAGGTGAGGTTCGAGCCTTGGACATATCAGATTTGGCCAAAAACACCTATGTTAAGGAAATTAGTGTATGTACGTTATTATATATGTATGTAAATAGGTTTTTGTAATATGATGTATTTATGGCGAGTTTTCAGGGAATTACCAGGGAGTTCGAGGTTGGTGTTAGCTAGAGCATGGAGGTGGTTAGGTGTACGAAGCATGAATTTTTCCCGTTTTATTGTTGTGACTGCATCAGTTACGGGTTCAATTGTTGTGTCATCGAGGAATCGGATTACGAAGGGATGGTCTGTAAGCTTGTAGAGGTTTGTGGACCGTCCGACCTCGAACCCTCCAACATTGAAGATTAGAATCTTCTTCTAACAGATTGTGGTACTGGTGAGTTTGGGCAGGTGGTATGAAGCCATGAATGACAGAGTTCTGGGAAAAAGATGATAGAAGGGGAAAGAATGATGAACTTAAGCAAACTGAAGATTATTCTCAATTTATTTGGGAACACCAAGGAGATGACAAGTTCCATGGGAAGTTTTAATATGAAATGAATGAGTTTATGAAAGAGTTGAGAGGAATGTGTGACCTTCTCATCCAGGAGTAAGAAGACTATGCCCGTGAATGCAGCATCGTTGATGATGTTTGAGTTTGACGAATCCCAGAAACGGAGGAGGTGGCAGACGATGTTATGAGTGGGGCGACCTGGGCGTAATTCGTCAAAGGTGACGTAGTTCAGATGGTGAGAATTTGGAGCATCGATTTTGGCCATTCTCGGAGGAGGTGCGACGGAGTGTTTGCCGGAGGATTTGCAAATAAGTGATTGGATTTTATTTGGAGTATGAATTAGTGGAGGCATGGATGTTTTTAGTCTTGATTGGGGGATTATAAGTATTTCTGTGATGATTTATCGAGGCATATGGGGTGAATAATGAAGGCATCGTAGGTAGGGGAGACGAAGAGGAGAGTGTTACCAATGGATCTGGCTTTAAGAGCAATTAAAGTTAGAGTGAATGAGGTGTATTGAATTGCCTTCTTTAAGGGTAATGGCTGTTGTTAGAAGCTCTCTGATGGACATGGGGAGAGTAGGTGCAGGAGTCGCTGTGATGAGGGTGGGGAAGAAACGTTCGTGATTTAGGGTGTGGGTTGTTTGTAAATGGGCCTACATATTATGAGGCCCAAAATGAAGTTTGTCGTTGGCCCAAAACAGAGTTTTTAGTCAATTAAGATTAAGAAGTCAATTGCCACGTATCCTCTCTTGTTGTATTGATGTGGCATCTCCTAGAGAGAGCCCTTGAGCTTTCATATAGTAGATGATTGTTTTACCATGTTTCTTATGAAAATTTATGAGGCACATATCAATATACTATTAGACAGTGGGAGACACTCCAGAAGAGCGAAATGCTCCTGAAGAGCATACGATGGTGACATGCTCTAGAATAGCATATGATGGAGACATGCATGTATGTGATTGTATCACATAAAAATAAAGATGAAAAAAGTATATGTAGTAAACTTCAACCTGAAGTTTACTAAATTGGTTAAAGAATTTTACAACCGGTTATGCCATCCCGGTCCAACAATGATATCAAAGATCACTGAGAATTTATGTGAAAAAACCATAAGTTTTTCACGTAGCATGTCTTAAAAAAAAAAAATTAAAGCCATCATTAAAAGATTCATGGATGAATCACCATCTTTGGTAAAAAGAGCTCATTGGCTATGATGATTGATTTCTTTAATCAATCCCCAAAATCGCACCCCAAATATAACCGATCTAAAAGTGAGAATCGTTTAAGATGAATAGGCCAGAAGATCCATCATCTTGAGAGGGGGTACTATGAGTCCCATATTGAAAGTTACGAGGATCTAAGATAAAAGCCATGATCCAAGATGGATATATTGTTGATCCTAAAGTGGGATTTAGTTCGAGATGAATGAATTAGAAGAGTTATTATCTCGAGGGGGAGAATTACAGAATTCAACATCGACAAGTAAGTTGATAATTTTAATGAATTTATATCCCAAGTATGAGAATCTTGGTAATTTTGCATTCCAAAGTTTATCACTTATTGTATGTCGAGATAAATTAGAACATCAATGAATAATCATATCCATCTATAACAGTCTCTAGTGGTTAGACCACACAAAATAGTTATGATATACTTGTAGTAAAATTATTTAGAGCGATTATGTACAATTGAGACCTGACCCAAAATGAAGACTCATGGGGGTTACAACTTGCAAGGCTCTAAAATTCGTCAGTGAATAAGGTGAATGTCTCGATAATCAATATGGTGTGATAAGATACAACCAATCAAATTGAGGGGTTTTGATCTCGAATCTTCGAGCAAAGATAAAACCTGTAAAAAATGACAAAACCGATAAAAATGGAATATACACTAGTTTTAAATATATGGTTTGTTAATCCGCATCAACAAAATTTATTTAATTAGCCGAAGAAGATTTTGTATGGATAATTTGTGTCAATTATATTATCAGAAGAAAATGTTCTAGCATAATACGTCTCCCACCAACGTATCCCAAAACAGTTAGATATCATGTCAATGAGATTTTGAAAGATGTTTAAAGCATGTAGCCAGGTTTCTCTATTCTGTAGCGTTTTGTTGGGTTTGATATTTTCTTGTTCGGAGATTGTATATATTCTTGGTTGGGTTATTTTCTTCAATAGTATTTTTAAGTTGACGGAAAAAAAAAATTAGCCGAAGAAGGTTTGTTAACATTTAAACATTGAGAAATTGGAAAAAATGACTTATAAAGAATTTATATTTAGGTGCATAACTATATGGTTGTACTGGCTATGATAGACTCTTTGTAAGGATCTATGCCCAAAAACGTCTTTCGTGTGGTTGTGACTCAAAAAGATGAGGATTGGTTCGAATGATGCGGAAACGATGCGGAAGATGAACGGACTTTGAAGATGAACGAATGAGTGATGGATTGATTTGTACTTCTAAGAGAGATGTAAATCTCTTAGACTACGAGGCTTGATCCTAACTTAGATATACGCACTAAGACAAGAACAAGTTGAGAAATGAATCTCGTGTTTGATCAAACAAGTTAGAGAGATTTTTAAAAGAAAAGTTTGATGATTTTTATTGAAGAGAAAATAGGGATATATAGGACCTTGGCCACGTCCAAGGTCATTATTACACATGGAGAATGACAAAATATTAAAGACATTTGACCAAGAAATTTGAAAGACAAAAACGAAAATAAAGGATAAAAATGGAGAAGGCTCGCTTGGTGAGAATCGAACCCAAGACCTCCGAGTCTTCTAGCGTTGCCGATGATGAGGATTATGATTAAGTGTGTGAACCTCGCCTCATTAGAAATCTTGCCGGAAAACCCATTGGGACAAAACCGAGCGAAGGGAAAAAGAGTTCACATCACACACCTCTCATCACCGACCCTTAAGCCACTTAAATCACGACCAATGTGATCGGACAAGTGCTTGGCTCAAGGTCGCTCTTAATACGGTGAAGTAGAGAGTTGGCGGATTGGTTAAGTTGTCTAGTCCTCGACCTTGTCATTGGCCCAACCGGAATGTTCAAAGACGTAGCCTCGAAAAGGTCCTCTGCGGCTACGAGCTGCTCCTCGGCTACGAGCTGCTCCTCGGCTACGAGTTTGTCCTTAGTCCTTTGTCCCACGTCTTCTTGTCCCAAATCTCCATGCTCTGAGCTTGCCATGATCTCATCATCCTCTCCCACTTGAAAAGGATTTGACCTCAAATCCGCTTCATCTGCACAAAAAAGAGTAAGATCAGAAACATTGAAGCTTTCGCTAACCTTATACTTACCTTGGAGATCGAGTTGGTAGGCGTTGTTGTTGATCCGTTTGAGAACTTTGAATGGCCCGTCAATTCGCGGCATCAACTTAGACTTTCTTTCCTCTGGAAAACGCTCCTTTCTAAGGTGGACCCAAACTTGGTCTTCTTCGTCAAAGACAACTTTCTTTCGGCCCTTGTTGGCATACTTCTCATAAAGTTTCGTCCGGGCCTCTATGTTTTCTCTAGCCTTCTTGTGGACCTGTTTAACCAAATCGGCTTTCTTTTTGCCGTCTAGATTTGTTCTTTCACTCAAAGGCAAAGGCATTAGATCCAAAGGCGAAATAGGATTAAAATTGTAAACAATTTCAAAAGGAGAGAACTTAGTAGCGGAATGCATCGAATGATTATACGCAAATTCTACATGCGGTAAGCAATCCTCCCAAGTTCTAAGATTCTTTTTAATCAAGACTCTTAATAATGTGGACAATGTTCGATTAACAACTTCAGTTTGACCATCGGTTTGCGGATGACAGGTAGTAGAGAAAAGCAACTTAGTTCCTAGTTTTGACCACAAAGTTTTCCAAAAATAACTTAGGAATTTAGTGTCTCTATCCGAAACTATGGTCCTAGGCATGCCATGCAAACGAACGATTTCCTTAAAGAACAAATCGGCTATATGAGATGCATCATCAGTTTTATGACATGGAATGAAATGTGCCATCTTAGAGAATCTATCAACAACCACAAACACCGAATCTCTACCGTTTCTAGTCCTAGGCAATCCTATAACAAAGTCCATAGAAATGTCAGTCCACGAATGCAAAGGAATGGGTAAAGGAGTATACAAACCATTCGGTTGGACCTTAGACTTAGCCTTTTTACAAGTAGCACATCGTTCGCAAAGTCTCTCAACATCTCTTTTCATATGTGGCCAATGAAAGTGATCTTGCATCACCTTAAGGGTTTTAGCCACGCCAAAGTGTCCCATCAAGCCTCTTCCGTGAGCTTCCCTTAGAAACAAATTTCTCAAAGAAGAGTGAGGTACACAAAGTCTATTTTCATAAAACAAATAACCATCAAAGCGATATTATTTTCCGAAGGTAAATTTCTCACAAGATTGAAATATCTTACCAAAATCGGAGTCGTTGGCATAAAGATCTTTGATTTTTTCAAATCCCAACAATCTTGCATCTAAAGAGTTAAGTAAGACATACCTTCGAGATAATGCGTCGGCTACAATATTATCTTTACCTTTTTTGTACTTGATCACTTATGGAAAGGTTTCGATGAACTCGACCCATCGGGCATGACGCTTGTTGAGCTTTTGTTGGCCTTTGAGATGTTTTAATGACTCATGATCGGTGTGGATCACGAACTCCTTAGGACATAGATAATGTTGCCAAGTTTGCAAAGCTCTCACCAAGGCGTATAACTCTTTGTCGTATGTCGGGTAGTTAAGCGTAGCTCCATCTAGCTTCTCGCTAAAGAAAGCAATTGGCTTGTGATCCTGCATCAAAACAGCACCAATTACTAGGCCAGAGGTATCAGACTCAATCTCAAAAGTTTTCATAAAATTAGGAAGTATTAAAACGGGAGAGTTAGTGAGCTTCTCTTTCAAGGCTTGGAATGCCTCTTCTTGTGCGGCTTCCCATTTGAAACCAACGTCCTTTTTGATTACTTCCGTAAGCGGGGCAGCAATGGTGCTAAAGTCCTTGACAAACCGTCGGTAAAAACCCGCTAGACCGTGAAAGCTCCTAACTTCACTTACATTCTTCGGACTTGGCCAATCTCGGATCGCTTTGACCTTCTCCTCGTCAACCTTAATGCCATTTGTGCTTACAACAAAGCCTAGAAAAACAAGATTATCCTTGTAAAATGTGCATTTCTTAAGGTTGGCATAAAGCTTTTCCTTCCTAAGCAAGTCTAGAACTGTTTTAAGATGCATGACATGATCATCTAGATTCTTAGAGTAAATCAAAATGTCATCAAAATAAACCACAACGAATACTCCTATATACTTCCTAAGAATATGATTCATTAACCTCATGAAAGTACTAGGTGCATTCGTTAATCCAAATGGCATGACTAACCATTCATATAAACCTTGTTTCGTTTTAAATGCCATTTTCCATTCATCACCTTCCTTCATCCGGATTTGGTGATAACCACTCTTAAGATCTATCTTAGAGAATATGCTAGAACCATGCAACTCATCAAGCATATCATCAAGTCTAGGGATAGGATGACGATACTTAACCATAATGCTGTTGATGGCACGACAATCAACGCACATGGGCCAACTTCCATCCTTTTTCGGCACAAGTAACACCAGAACAGCACATGGACTCAAGCTCTCACGGATGTGTCCGTTGTCCATAAGCTAGTTCACTTGCTTCTCAAATTCCTTTGTTTCTACCGGATTGGTTCGATAAGCCGGCCGATTAGGAAGAGCGGCCCCGGGCACAAAATCAATTTGGTGCTCGATCCCTCGGATTGGTGGCAAACCTATAGGGCTATTTTCCGGAAAAACATCTTGATAATCCTGCAAAAGAGACTTGATAATACTTGGCAACGCCAGTTCGGGGTTAGTTGAACAAGTAAGTGTTTCTTTAAAAACAAATAGTAAACTGTTTTTAGAACTTCCCTTTTTCTTAGCAACGGTTGGATCGGTTGATTTGGTGGAGTTTTTCTTCATACTCAGCTGATCTAGGTACACGTCATGCGGAGTCATAGGAGCTAAGATAGTTTTTCGGCCCAAATGTTCAAAAGTATGGCGGTTAGTGAACCCGTCATGGACTACCTTTCCGTCCGATTGCCAAGGTCGACCAAGTAGAAGGTGACTCGCACTCATTGGTAGAACATCACACAAAACCTCATCCTCGTACTTGCCGATCGAAATGGGACCTTAACTTGCTCATTGACTGTCATTTCACCGGAATCATTGAGCCATTGAAGCGAATACGGCTTCGGATGCTTAAGTGTTTCCAAGCCGATCTTCTCAACCATGGTCCTACTGGCCACATTAGTACAGCTCCCACCATCTATGATCAAGCTACAAACCTTGCCTTTAACCAAGCATCGCGAATGAAAAAGGTTCTCTCGTTGCACTTGTTCCTCGGTTACGGTCAAGACACTTAACGATCGTCTTGCTACGAGTAACTCCCCTTTAGCCGCGGTCTCTATACCCTCATCGGCTGAAGTGTCACCCACTGATTTCTCCTCTTCGGACTCAACCTCTCCATTATCCCTAAGGATCATAACCCGTTTGTTTGAACACTCGCTAGCATAGTGTCCAAGTCCTTGGCACTTGTAACATCGAATATCTCTAGCCCTCAATACTTCCTTGTCCTTTCCTTTGAGGTCGTGTTCCACCGGTTTCGACTTGGTAAAGGGTTTTGAATCCTTTTGGAAAACGGTCTTCTCTTCTTTGTGATAACTAGATCGGCCCGAATTAAACCCGGTCTTGCCTGAACCGTAACTTGTCTTAAAGCTTCTCCTCTTTATTTGTGTCTCAAACATCACGGCTTTGTGAAGCATCTCCTCAAGCTCCACATAATGTTGCGTTTCCAATCGGTCTTGGATGTCGCGGTTGAGACCTCCCATGAACCGAAACATAATAGCTTCACCCTCTTCGCGAACATCGGCTCTCAACATCAAGGTTTCCATTTTCTTGAAGTATTCTTCTACGGACCTACTGCCTTGAACCAAGTCTCGTAACCGTTGGTGTAGCTCTCGTTGGTAGTGGCTCGGCACAAATCTCTTTCGCATGATGGCTTTCATTTGGTTCCAAGTCTCGATGGGATAATCACCGACACGTCTCCTAGTGGTCACAAGTTGATCCCACCAACTCAAAGCGTAATCGTAAAACTCGGTTGCGGCGATTCTAACTTTGGTGTCCTCGGTGCACTCTCGGCATATGAACACTAGCTCGATCTTTGTCTCCCAATCCAAGTATGCTTCCGGATTATTGGTTCCATGGAATGGAGGGATATTGAATTTCAACCCACCAAAAGCATCTCGCGGTGGCGGTCTCTCTCGCGTTTACCTTCGCCTCTTTTGGCTACTGTTAGAAGCATGACTATAGTAGTCATGTGCTGCACCATCAATCCTTTGTTCCCTTGGTGCCCTTTCTGGTGGTGGATTTAAAACAGGATCCGGAGCAACCCAGTTTAATTGCAATGCTCCAAGCTTCTCTTCGATGATTCTAGCCACGGTTGCTTCAATTGATTCCAACATCTTCTTCTTGTCCACTTTTGAATCGGATGACTCTTCTACAGAGCTCGACATGGTACCTGAAAAAGAAAAAGGATCTAACAAGTAAGAAGTCCTTTTGAAAATTGAAACTAGTTAAACACAAAAAGATGAACAGTTTTGATACGAATGGATGAACAGTCGCAAAAAGTTATCAGTTCGTATCAAAAAATTCCAGAAACACTTTAAACAAATACTAGACTCAATTTAGGTTCAGCTTCAAGTGAAATCACAATTTTACGATGAGCCAATTATTTATGATAAAGTTTGCAAAATCCCAGAAAAATAAAGAAATACGATAAAAATCCAGAAAATGAAGAACACGAGATTTTTAGCAAGGAACAACACAATCTTTACACGAAGTGGCTCTGATACCACTTGATAGACTCCTTGTAAGGATCTATGCCCAAAAATGTCCTTCGTGTGGTTGTGACTCGAACGGATGAGGATTGGTTCGAATGATGCGGAAATGATGCGGAAGATGAACGGACTTTGAAGATGAACGAATGAGTGATGGATCGATTTGTACTTCTAAGAGAGATGTAAATCTCTTAGACTACGAGGCTTGATCCTAACTTAGATATACGCACTAAGACAAGAACAAGTTGAGAAATGAATCTCGTGTTTGATCAAACAAGTTAGAGAGATTTTTAAAAGAAAAATTTGATGATTTTTATTGAAGAGAAAAGAGGGATATATAGGACCTTGGCCACGTCCAAGGTCATTATTACACATGGATAATGACAAAACATTAAAGACATTTGACCAAGAAGTTTGAAAGACAAAAACGAAAAATAAAGGATAAAAATGGAGAAGGCTCGCTTGGTGAGAATCGAATCCAAGACCTCCGAGTCTTCTAGCGTTGCCGATGATGAGGATTATGATTAAGTGTGTGAACCTCGCCTCATTAAAAACCTTGCCGGAAAACCCATTGGGACAAAACCGAGCGAAGGAAAAAAGAGTGCACATCACACACCTCTCATCACCGACCCTTAAGCCACTTGAATCACGACCAATGTGATCGGACAAGTGCTTGGCTCAAGGTCGCTCTTAATACGGTGAAGTAGAGAGTTGACGGATTGGTTAAGTTGTCTCGTCCTCGATCTTGTCATTGGCCCAACCGGAATGTTCAAAGACGTAGCCTCGAAAAGGTCCTCCGCGACTACGAGCTGCTCCTCGGCTACAAGTTTGTCCTTAGTCCTTTGTCCCACGTCTTCTTGTCCCGAATCTCCATTCTCCGAACTTGCCATGATCTCATCAGGCTAGGATATGAAAAACGTAATGTGTATAATGGACATTTTTGTTCTTTATGGCAACCAAATGAGAAACACAGGTGTAACATCATCCTCCCTTGTCCAAAAAGTAGACAAGATGCGCCATCGGGATCTGATAGCAAGCACCATCAGAGGCTGAGCACGACCTCCGTTTCTGATTCCCATAAGGTTTAAAAAGTAGACATGATGCGCTATCGAGATCCGATAGCGCGAGTCACCGCCGCCATCGAAACTGAGCTCAAGCTATGGAGGAACAATCCAGTCATCGCTGGTGTAACAACCGTTGGAGGAAAACCGCAGTCGATTGTTCTGCTTTTGTTAAGACTATGCGTAAAACAGTCGCCGTCGTCTATCATATATCTCAAACAGTAAAATAGTTACTTGATTGAAAGTCCATTACCATAGTTACCTTTTTAATTAGGGTCCCAATATATATATATTTGTCGTCTTCTTTTCATTAAAGCTCATAAAAAAGGCATTTGATCTACAATGGGTTTTGAGAAACCCCAATTCGAATACAATATTGATTAAGTCCAAAGCCCAACATCATATCTATTAGAGATAATGTTGAACTAAAAAGAAACACGTGTACACTACGTGGCTGTATCCGAATTTGTCCGATGAGTCTTCTTCACCAAGCTCCGTCGCCAGACCACCGTGTCAGAACCATTGGAGGCGAAATCTGATGAAAAAGATAGGCATCACCGCCATATCTCATCGACTCCGCCTAGACTCCTCAACTAGACCACTGTAGAAAGCCTTGGACGGATCAAAACCGAAACGCATAAGTAAATCCGCTTCCGTCTTCCACCAATAACCTCATCTCCGATCACCTCCAACCATCGGACACTTCGCTCCACAACCTATAGTAAGGCCCATGACCATCCATGGAGGAGCCAAAACATCATTACTCCTAGATAAGAGAAGATTGGAGCAAAATTGCAGAACAAGAGCTTCACCACCATCGTCGGCTTCATAAACTCTGTGCAAGGCCAATCCGAATTAGATCGGAAAAACAGATAAATCCGGACTTGCCAGAAGACAGATCCGATAACCGGAATACAAACCCGATCATAGAGCGGAAGAGACAAAAGATAATACAAACATGAAACCATAAACTAACATAATTATACATATAAGGCCACGACGCCGGCAAGAAACTGGACGCTGGGCAAACAACCTCGGAAACTCTTTTTTTTTCTGTTTTTTTAGAGAAAAGACAGAGATAATTTTAGAGAGAGAAAGCTTTTTTTTCCTGAGAATATTAGGGTCCCAATATAACTTTTTAAAATTGATCCCTGGACATTTTCTTACCCACAAAAACAAAATATGTTATTGTGGTTTGGGTCGACTATCTATTTCCCCTTCAAAACTATCATATAACACCATATTTACACAGATTTTGGATTTCAATCTATTTCTCCATGAATCGAAAGTTAAAGACTTATTTCCACACAAAATCAAACTTCGAAACTTATATCCACACAGAATGAAAGTTCGAAACCAAATTACACACAGACCACAATTATTTTGGTTTACTGTTTACCAATCCAATCTTAACCACCTAAACACAAAACTAAACCGAAATTAAACCGATTACAACTAATAACCCAAACGAGAAACCCAAAAGAGAAATCGATTAGATCAATTTCAACGAAATTATTAAAAATTTCGATTAGATCAATTTCTTTATTAAAAATTCAACAAACCCAAACGAGAAATCGGAAACTTGATGCAATCACAACAAAATTATCGATTACAGATTTAGTAACCCAATTGAAATTCGATGTGGAGACATATGGATTTGCCGAAGGGGAGGCTTCTGGAGTAAGCGTAGAAGGGGCGGATCCTTTTAATACCGATGATAGAGAAGGATTTTCCGACAAAGAGGGGAAGACTCGAGAAGAAGACGAGCTCTGCTGAGTAGCTGGCGAAGGGATCCGTTTCAAGAGAACTGGAGCAGATAATCGAGACGACGGATGCGTGGAGGGAGGAAAATCGCCGAGGAGACCCTTTTCCGAGCTGGAGTCGGGCAAGTAAGAGGCGGCCAGATCTTGCATCTCGACATCTCCAAGGGAGATGGATACTGGTGGAAGTGAGAAAGAAGATGTATTTAGATCCGGTGGTACTGGGGCCAAGAGAGGAGGCAAACGGTCTGTCATTCAATCGGCTGCGGCGGAGCTACGGCGGAGGTTGGAGATAATTAAGAACACGATCGGCGAAAGTATCCCATCTCCACCGACACTTTTGCTTTTTCTCTCTCCTGGCTTCTGCAAGTTCCGTCGAAAAAGACACATGTGTGTATACATGTAATTTGGTTTGATGTCTAGGTTAAGTGGTTAGTATCAAATTTACGTGGTAAACCGATAAAACCGACACATGTGTATACATGTTTCGAAATTTCATTTTGTGTGCAAATAAGTCCATTCTTGTGGTTTTGTTATCCGTAGATGAAACCGCGTGGTTTGATTCGATCGGTCCAGCTTTCATGTTGGATTATATGGATCGACGTAATAAAACCCGGTCCGAGCCGGTTTAATTCCCATTGTACGAAATCCGCGAGCTCTAAAGATTTGTGCATTAATGGCGATTTACTCTTCTTCTCCTTCTTCATCATCATCCTCGGCGATGCAGAAAGGAATTGTTGTTACTGTACCAGTTCTCGTTCTATCTGCGTCGTTTTCGGCGGTTATCTTCTTCATCCTCTCGTCTTTTCTGTGTTCCTGCTCATGTCCTTCATCTATATCCTCTCAGAACGACGCCGTTATCTCTGCCGTCGGCGGCGGCGATGTGAGGTCGGAGGAAAAGATTTCGACGTCGAAAGAGGATATAGATTGGGTGAAAGACCTGATTAGGTCGAACGGTTTGCATATGCAGGAGAATGTGCTTCGGAAGGGGATCAATCCTCGCACTAGGGATCAGCAATTCCAAGATCTGATACAGTAATCATCTTCACTTCTCTAATTCGTTTTTTCCCCAAAATCGCTACAGAATCAAACTGATTTGTCGAATTTGCTTCTGTGAGGTGATGAATTGGTGTGGTTGTAGCAATCTTTTATGATTGCAGAGTTTCAAGGTGTTTATGGTTTGATTGATATAGTGCTGACCAAGAGACCCTAACAAATAAATCTAATCTAGAGATATACATAATAGATATTTAGGATAATTACAAATAATTACAAGCATACTTAGCACAGAATGTCCATTGTGCTGCGTAATTTGGTTCCAGGAACACTCTCTGCGTGTGTTTCAATTCTTAGTAGTCTTTCACTGTATTACTCCCATTGTCTGTTTCTCATTTGTGGATCTGAGCTTTTCTGTATTGGCATTACTTTCTGAATTTACTCTGTTTGAGATTCAGGTACAAAGGTATTTCTCATTACCAAGGAGATGAAGCTACCAACCACACAGCTCTTCCGTGCCCTGGCGAGTTACTTGTTGAGGAGCATCACAGCAACTACGGTGAACCCTGGGCTGGTGGGCGTGACGTTTTTGAGTTTTTGGCTGAAGCAGCCCAGCTAAAACCCAACGCTAAAGTCCTTGAAATAGGATGTGGTACGCTCCGTGTTGGTTTGCATTTCATCCGCTATCTCAATCCCGGAAATTTCCACTGCCTTGAAAAGGATGAGCTTTCTCTAATGGCTGCCTTAAGGTACGAGCTTCCTTCTCAAGGTCTTCTACATAAACGGCCTCTTATAGTCAGAGGCGAAGATATGGAATTCAGCAAGTTTGGTTCAGATGTAGCCTACGATCTGATATACGCTAGTGCAGTCTTCCTCCATATGCGTGATGAACTCGTTTGGACTGGACTCGAAAGGCTAGTAGATAAGTTGAAGCCTTACAAGGGGAGAATCTTTGTGTCGCATAACATAAAGTTTTGTACGCGTTTAGGAGGAGACAAATGCACAGAGAGACTAGCAAGCTTAGGACTCGAATCCCTCGGGAGACAAACACATGATAGTTTGCTGTTTAATCACTACGAGATCTGGTTCGGGTTTAGGCGGATAAAGGGATAATAGTTGCAGTGTCTTTCTGAGTTTATGTAGGTACTCAAATGTTTGATTCCACCACGCCACTGCTCCATCCTAAGAGGATTGGATCCATTTCTTAACACAGAGAGTTTTACAGATAGTTCGGTGATATGATGATATCTTCTGTTGTGGGGTTACAAGTCTTCACAAAGCAGTGGAGTACACACATGGAGATCGAGACTCATGTATTAATAGAGCTAGTCAAATGGTTCGAGATGGCTATAATTTATTTATTTGTTTGTTTCAAAAATTTATATTGTTGTGTTTGTAATTGGAATACTTGATAGAAGAATTATTGTAAGAAAAGCTTAATTAAAACGTTAAGAAAATTTGTGTTTGAGTATCTCTCTGTTCTGGTCTGAGTCTCTCTCAAATCTCAATAAGCGTTAGAGCTAATTTTCATGAAGCGAGTTGGGGCACGTGACATGCGCGTGCTACGATACCCAGCTCGAATCTGACTCTTTTTTTTTTTTTTTTTGGGGGCCATCTCAAAGATCTTACCTTCGATTTCCATTTCTTCCTTTGTTCTCAGTTCGTCTCGATCGGAGCTACGTGTCCGATCTCGATGCCAGTCTTCCCGATTCAGTTAATTTCCTGGTAACATCGAAGTGGCGCGAAAACCCTAGCATCGCAGTTGCTCTCTCCCAAAAATCTCGAGAGCTTTCAAGTAACGAAAATGGCTTTGGTGGCTGCCTTAGAGGCCGATCTTCGCGCTCTCTCAGCGGAGGCGCGGCGGAGATATCCCGCCGTGAAAGACGGAGCGGAGCACGCAATCTTGAAGGTCAGGTTTTCCCAGAGTACTTTGTTCGAGCATGAAATCCACTGTAAACATGGAGACATGATGGCGTTTGTTTTAGTTAGTTCGCTTTATGCTTTTCAATTGAGACTCTAAGATTGAATGTGAGTCTGATTTATCATGTCAAGAGTGGTTTATGCATACTTCTTTAGGTTCTCTCGATTGTTTAAAAACCGAGACTTTGGGAAATTTTTGATTTTGGACACTATTTTCTGCCAAACCTAAGAATTGTTGAACTGAATGAGCATTAATTTCCTTCTTTTGAATCAATTGTCGGCTATCTCTGTTTTCGTGCAACTTGGGTTTGACAGCATCTATATTCTCAGAATCTTTGTTAGAATGTAGCTAGTGAATTGAATTGTTAGTACCTTACATTGCAAGCCGTGAGACTCAATATACTCGATTGGTTGCTGTAGAATATTTGATTTCATATACATAATCTATTCTTGTTTTTCAGCTTCGTTCATCATCGAGTGCAAGTGAGCTTTCAAGCAATGATGACATTCTTCGGATCTTTCTGATGGCATGTGGAGTCAGGAATACAAAACTTAGTGTTATAGGACTTTCGTGCTTGCAGAAGCTTATATCTCATGATGCAGTTGAACCATCATCTCTGAAGGAGATACTTTATACTTTGAAAGATGTAAGTGAGTTTCTGTAACTTCTCTTAATTAACTATTTTCTGTTATTGTTCTGTAATGCAATACAAAGCATTTGCGTTTACCTGAGGGCTAAGGTTCAGTTCTTCATCTCTTTCATTTATTTTTCATATACAACTTCCAGCATGTTGAATTTTAAGATTCATAGGATCTTCGTAGATACCTTCTGACAGATTTCTGGTACATAAGTTCTGCTAGAGACATGCCTTCTTTTGTTTTTTGGTATGGAAAAGGCGAAACAGATTTACTTTTACTTGCTGAATTTTATTGCAAAGTGCTATCTAACACGGTGTTTCCTTACTTGCAGCATTCAGAAATGGCAGAAGAAATTATCCAACTAAAGACTCTACAAACTATTCTAATAATATTTCAGTCTCGCCTACATCCAGAAACCGAGGTGAATATGACAAGCTTGGTCTAGTAAGAATGGAAGCCTAACGCAATATTGTTGGTAGACTAAATTATAGACTCAACCTAGAAATCAGTCCTGATCCTGTTCACTGACACAAACAAAAGTTAAATGGTTTTATGCATATTGCAATAGAATGCAGATATCACGAAAATTGATTTTTTGGAGTGACCCATTAATAAAGACTAGTAAACCAAATTGTCTCGTGCTGACGTAAATTCTCCATACATCTGCTTCCTTATGGATTTTCTATTCGTGAGGCTTTAGCTTCTTTCTTAATCCAGGATAATATGATCGTGGGACTAAGTATCTGTCTCAGGCTTCTTGATAGCAACAGATCTCCTAGTGTGTACAAGTAAGTTGCTTCTATACAAACTGTACCTCATTTTTCCTATGGTACTTTTTTCTCTTTTCTTTTTTTTTTTTCCGTGTCAAAATCAAAAACCATGGTTCTGACTTTTTTGGTCTTCCAGTACTGCTGCAGCTACCTTCAGGCAAGCAGTTGCATTGATTTTTGATCAAGTGGTTTCTGCTGAGTCACTTCCTATACGTAAATTTGGTTCTAGCAGTCAAACAGCAAGGACTGGCTCAGTTACTGGAGACTTGAGTCAGAATATCAATAATTCAGAGTACGCTATCTGGATCGATTCTGTCTGACTTATTCTTTTAACTCGTTTTTTGTACTGTCTTTATTGTATAGATAGACATTGTTTTGTAAATATTTGGTGCTTTCGTGGAATTTTCATTATGTTTAGACACAGTTGGGGGATGCGATCATTATATGCTGGTTGATTTGTGCTTCACCTGATAAAATGAAAGACATAGGCTCTCTATTAGAACTCATGCTTTAATCACTTGGAACCTTTGGCATTTGCTGTTATGAAAGCAGGCCCTTGGAGAAGGATGTTATCTATGGTCAATTGACAATGAGAGACACCCTGAGTGAAACTGGAAAACTTGGTCTGCGGTTGCTTGAGGACCTGACAGCCTCAGCTGCAGGTGGATCTGTATGTGTTAATTCAACTATATTAATTCTAGTTCTGTTTCTATTCTCCAGCTTAGTGTCGTTAAAGGATTTCACTGAGTTAATTTTTGTATTCATGCTTTTACAGGCGGCTTGGTTGCATGTTGCTTCTCTCCCAAGGACCTTTTCCCTCGAACTAATTGAGTGAGTTGGCAAGGCTTTCTTTTACTGTAGTTGTACATGTTGAAATGGACTGAAAATCATGTTTTAAATGCACAATTTCTAAATTTATTTTGTAGGTTTGTTTTGTCGAACTATATCTCAGTTTTTAAGATACTACTTCCCTACGAACAGGTAATGCTAGACTTTTTTCCAAATTGGTTCTTGTTTTTCATCTTTCCATTGGCAATGGCATGACCTAAATGTAAAAGCTTACCTGTCTATTCATCAGGTTTTGCGTCACCAAATCTGTTCCCTTCTGATGACATCACTTCGGACCAGTTCAGAGGTGAAATCATGCCTCACTGCCTTTTTTTATAAAAATCTTTGTATACTTCCACGTGATGTGGAATAAAATTTGGATTAGCATTAAGGCATATCTAAATGCATCTACTCATAGAATTAGAGTTTGTTACTGCTCAGCTCGAGGGAGAAGTGGTTGAACCTTATTTTCGCCGGTTGGTGCTGCGGTCAGTTGCTCATATTATTCGACTGTATAGTTCATCTCTCATTACAGAATGCGAGGTACAGTATGTACAACTTTACTTGTTTCCTGTAAACTTATGTGCTAGACCACAAAGGAACAAGCACATGAAACATCTTCTGTTGACTATGATATTTGCAAATTTTCGTTACTGATGTGCATCCATTCCATTTCTGTCTGTGCAGGTGTTCCTAAGTATGCTCGTGAAAGCTACTTTTTTAGATTTGCCATTGTGGCATCGCATTCTAGTTCTTGAGATTTTGAGGGTAATCACTACATTCCGTTACTACTACTTGCATATGTATGTACGGCAGGGTTAGAATTTGTGTTGAATCTTTCTGTTTCAATTCACATTTCTATGATATCTTGTGTATGTGAAACTAAATAGGGATTCTGTGTTGAGGCAAGGACACTGCGGATTCTTTTCCAGAACTTTGATATGTAAGGTTACCTACTTCTATTTGTCCTTGTGATGCGCTCAATGTTGCAAGTTAAGGAAACTAATCTCCCCTTCCCGTTCTTTCTTCATACTGGGCAGTTGAATTAGTTTCTAAATCTTGAGAGTTTTTCTTGTGATTCTACCCACTTTTACCACGAACTTTGATAAATATTGTAATGCTTTGTCTAATAACCTTGCTATTGAAGTTCTCTGTTCGTCCTGTTTTTCCTGATCATGTTCCTTCTGTGATCTAATAGTAACTTTATCTTCCAAGGCACCCCAAAAACACAAATGTTGTGGAGAGCATGGTCAAAGCACTTGCTCGGGTTGTTTCTAGTATACAGGTGGGTTTGTAAGCCAGGTCGCCCATAATGTTTTCTGTAGTCTCGATTTTCTTGAGTTCTTGTAGTCGCTATATTGATTTGTTTACCGGTTGGGTTTAGATGTACAATTAGTTTTTACTTATTTTGTGTACCAGGAAAGATTTTTGGAAGAACTTCAGGAACTATAAAGTGGCTTATTAACTTAATACATCTCATAAGAGTAAAAACTTGGATCATGGCTTAATTCTCGAGATGATTTCTTGAAATAGTTTCAGGAGACGAGTGAGGAAAGTCTAGCTGCTGTTGCTGGGATGTTTAGTAGCAAAGCTAAAGGTAATCAATTATTTTGTTGCTATGAAGAATATTTATTACCTTTAGGAGCTCAGAATTATTTCATTCTAATGAAAGATGTCCTTAAATATTTTTCCCCAATGCTCTAGGAATTGAATGGATTCTTGATAATGATGCTTCCAGTGCTGCTGTTCTCGTTGCGAGTGAAGCTCATGCAATAACCTTGGCAATTGAAGGTTTACTCGGAGTTGTTTTTACAGTTGCCACATTAACAGATGAAGCGGTAGACGTTGGAGAGGTAATTGATGCAGGGTTCTCCTCTGCTATGCCATATTTATGTTTGCCTAACATAGTTTTTTTCTTCTCTTTGCCTGTTTTTTTCTGGGTTTCCTTACTTTCCTTTTCTTCAAACCACCAGCTGGAATCTCCCAGATACGAGCATCATCCTTCGTCTGATTATACTGGGAAAACCTCACATCTCTGTATCTCGTTGGTAGATTCGTTGTGGTTGACTATACTTGACTCATTGTCCCTTATTTTGTCAAGGTATGATAGCCCTTTTCCCAGACTATACATTGATTGTGAAGAGGCAAAGAGGACTTTTTCTAATCTAGTTGTTCTTGAAGGTCACATGGAGAGGCAATCGTATTGGAGATACTGAAAGGATATCAAGCATTTACTCAGGTAAATGCAAACCAGATTTGAAGTGTCCATATGTGATGTGGCTGCTTATAGGCGATGTGCGGAATAAATATGTTCCTGATTTTACACTTTGTACATTGCTAGTTGACCTTGTAATGTTCCTCAGGCATGTGGCGTTCTTCATGCTGTAGAACCGTTAAACTCTTTTCTTGCATCGCTTTGTAAATTTACCATTGTTCTTCCAAATGATGTCGAAAGGAAAAGGTAACTTCAAAATTTTCTGTAGATATCATGTCAAAGCTACTTAATCAATGCTAGCCAATTAACTTTTTGGGATTAAATTTGTAATTTCAGCAGCCTCGCACAGTCTCCTGTGTCCAAACGTCCTGAAGTACAGGTTGATCAGAAAGATGTCATTGTCTTGACACCCAAGAATGTTCAGGTATTTAATTTGATATTCTTTATTCAGTATCTCAATTCTTTCGTACATGCACTTCTTGAAAAAAGTTCTTTTGCACCTTGTCCATTTAAAATGATTTCATTAAATGTGTTTGGCTGACCTAAGACCGTCTGATTATTGTACAGGCATTGAGAACACTCTTCAACGTCGCTCATAGGTTGCATAACGTATTAGGCCCATCATGGGTGTTGGTGAGTGTTTTGCCTCAAATATATTTACAAGTAAACTATCTCATGATAATGGAAAATCCTAAACAAATACAGGTTCTTGAAACTTTGGCATCCCTAGATCGAGCTATTCATTCTCCTCATGCAACCACCCAGGTAAATTTGGCAAAATCTCTGTCTTTTTGGTTGTTTAATCTAGCTTGAACTTTAATGTAGTTAGTTTATCACTTTATCTTTTTCTCTGATATGTGAATACTATTACGAAGCTTCTAGGGCAATATAGTTTATATAACATTCTCTTTTACTTGTAGGAGGTCGCAACTGCAGTCCCGAAGCTTACCAGAGAGCCTTCTAGGCAGTACGCTGATTTTAGCATTCTCTCTTCTTTAAATTCCCAGGTAAGGGAAATTATTTTCGTCTATATCTATGCCCATGGATTGCTCTTGTTTAGATTTCTTTGGCTAGAGCTGCTTATCGGGCCTTAGACAAGATCCTTGTGAAATTGAGGATTGTTTGGGGTTAGCTGGATTTTGAAATTCCTGGTTCTTGACTCATTGCTTTCATCTTGCAAGCTATTTGAGAGCTCGGCGCTGATGCATGTGTCTGCAGTTAAATCACTTCTTTCTGCACTCCATATGTTGTCGCATCAATCCATGACAGAAACTGCGGGCAGTGTTTCATCAGCTTCAAGTAAACAAATTGGGAGCATCAGTTTTTCGGTGGACAGAATGATATCTATTCTCATAAATAATCTTCACAGTATGTTCTTTATTGACTTATCCAAGTTCGTCTTCTGTGTATAATCTCTCTTTTTCATGCTGTCGCCTTGTATATTAGTCCAGTCACTGGATTATTTTGTTTGCTTCATTCTGATTTTTTCTTTGTATGACAGGGGTGGAACCACTATGGGACCAAGTGGTTGGACACTTTCTTGAGGTGACATGGCATTCATTATTCTGTTTGTTTGCAGGATGCCCTGGCATTGTTTTGGGCTTTACTGACACTTCAACTGCACATTGCAGCTCGCAGAACATTCAAATCAGACCTTGAGGAACATGGCACTTGATGCCCTGGATCAATCCATATGTGCTGTCTTAGGTTCAGAGCAGTTTGGAGAAGATCCACCCAGATCAAGAGATGCAACTCTGGATGTGAGATCTCTCTTTCCTGTCCTTGCTTAAATTCGAGAGATCCTTCTCATGCAAAAAGGACCTTGCTTTGATTGTTCTTCCCTTTTTTTCTTCTCCCTAGGTAGAATCAAAGCCAACTGAGTTGAAGTCAGTTGAATGTGCTGTATTATCTTCTCTCAGGGTTCTTTACTTTTCTGCTCAAAAGGCCGATGTCCGAGTTGGGTCATTAAAAATTCTCCTTCATGTACTGGAGGTATAAATACGACAAAAACATTCAGAGATCAAGCTTTGTTTACCTTCAATATCTAACTTTTTGCTCCTTCAATATCTCATCAGAGATGTGGGGAAAAGTTGTACTATAGCTGGCCAAGCATTCTTGAAATGCTGAGGTATGTTTCTCACTCGCTTTCTGGTTTTGTTCCACATATGTAGAACTAAATTTCCTATGTCCATTTTCTGATTCTATATATCGCCTATTCTCTTAAGGTCTGTTGCGGATGCATCCGAGAAGGATGTGGTGACCCTTGGGTTCCAGGTTAGTAAAGGATGGCTGTCCTGGATTTTTATAAAAGTTAGCAGCAGCATTAGAACTTAATCCATCGCTTACTGATGCCTTGTCACTAATACCTTGTTTGTTCTCCCCCCAGAGTCTCAGGGTAATTATGAGTGATGGACTTCCTACTCTTCCGGAAGACTGTCTCCATGTGTAAGATCCTATGTCAGTTTAAGTTACTATGTTCCTTATTTTACCTGTTGATACTTAGCTGTTGGAGACGTCAAGATTTTTCCTCATTTCTATGGGGATGGTAGTTGAAGATGTTAATATTTCAGGTGCATAGATGTTACTGGAGCTTACAGTGCACAAAAGACTGACTTGAATATAAGTTTGACGGCCATTGGCCTACTGTGGACTTTGACTGATTTCGTAGCCAAGGGGCTCCACCATGGTTCTCTAGTGGAGAAAGGATCGGGTAAATAACTGTCAAATCCTTGTCCGCAATTATTACCTCAAGAGAAGCTCTATGTAAAATATTCAGTAAGTTGTGCTGTTCCTGCAGGATTCAATATTGTCGATTCCACTCCACAGCAAACAAATGGTGAGGACGGGGAAGAGCATATGGTTAGCATTTCCAACAAGCCGGATCATGAAGCTCGAATACAAGTAGTCAATCATGAGAAACTGCTGTTTTTAGTCTTTTCGTTAATTCAGAAACTCGTGGATGACGAGCGACCAGAGGTATTCGTCATAGACCATCGGTTTTTTCAATGTGAATTATTTACTTGGTAATTTGCTGCCCCATCAATCTTATTTTTTTATTGCTATATTTTCTAGGTCAGGAATTCAGCTGTCAGGACATTTTTTCAGATTTTGGGAAGTCATGGGAATAAACTTTCAAAAAGCATGTGGGAGGATTGTCTGTGGAACTATGTCTTCCCGATGTTGGATGGCGCCTCTCACAAGGTGAGGAAAGAGATGAAGTACATTCATTTTAGGAGACTCTTGTGACGGTGAATCTTCTTTTGTAGGCTGCAACATCATCAAAGGACGAATGGCAAGGAAAAGAAATCGGTACTCGAGGAGGGAAAGCAGTGCACATGCTTATACATCATAGGTGACAGAAAATAAATTCTCTATTCGTAGAAGTCTTTGCATTGTCCATCTCGTTCTGATAGTCTTTAATGCCTGAATAACTCATTTGTTTCAAAAGTTTTACAACTTTTCCTACCATTTAACCTTGCCATCTACTTTCTGATTTGCAGTCGCAATTCAGCCCAGAAGCAGTGGGATGAAACATTTGTGCTTGTCCTTGGAGGAATAGCCCGCCTCTTCCGTTCCTACTTTCCTCTTCTTGAAAGCTTACCTAATTTCTGGTCAGGTGAGTGAATTGTGATTTGCCTGGACTGCAGCCCTTGTTGTTTAGGGAAAACTGAAATATCGTGGAACTTTCTACTTCTATAGGATGGGAGTCCTTACTTGCTTTTGTTAAGAATAGCATTTTCAATGGGAGTAAAGAGGTATCACTTGCAGCAATAAACTGTTTGCAGACAGCTGTTGTGTCTCACTGTGTTAAGGTAACTGCACTGCTACATGAACTATCTACAAGCTACTATTTTCACGGTCATATCAATGTTTCACTCTTTTTTTTTATGAATTAGGGAAACTTGCAGCTCCGATATCTTAATTCGGTCATGGATGTGTATGAGCTCGTTTTCCAGAAGTCGTCGAGTTACACAGGTGACACAGCTACTAAAGTGAAACAAGAGATTCTCCATGGTTTAGGTAATTCATTTTTTTTTTTGTCATTGAATTCTCTGGATTTTTGTAGTCTTTTCTGTCGACTTAGATAAAGTATTCCAGTGAATAGAAATGGCTGAAACAATGGTGATCTTCTCTGGGTGATGGAATTGCTACAACGCTTGGATCTTACTCTATCCTTTTTCATTGTTGTCCAATGTTTTGACAGGTGAACTATATGTGCAATCATTGAAGATGTTTGATGATAAAATGTACATGCAATTGTTGGGAATCGTAGATTTGGCTATAAAGCAGGCCATCATAAATAGCCAAAATTTTGAAACTGAATATGTAAGTCTGTTCTCCCATCATTTAATCTTTACTTTCTTCCTCTCAAGTACTCAGTTTCAAAACTTGCTGCCTGCCTGCGTCCATCTTATGCTTATTCCATTGATGATTTCAAGGGACATGTCCCCCCTGTACTACGTCATGTTTTGGAGATCTTGCCCTCTTTGGGTCCTCCTGAGCACCTTTCATCAATGTGGCTAATCCTGCTAAGAGAATTTTTTCATTATCTTCCACGGGTTGATCCTGTCCTGCCAAATGACGAAGGCGAGATTGAGCAGAGCAACACAGGTCACCGTGCAAGTAAGTACCGATGTTGTTCTACTACCCTTTTACTATTAACAAGTCTTAATTCTAATATTCTTTTATCATTTCTCTCCAGACAGTGAAGAATCGGAACATAAAGCTGATGCTTCGTCTGATAAAACAACTCCAACCACAAGAATTACGAGTAATATGTTTGCAGAAAAGCTGATCCCTGCCTTGGTGGAGCTTCTCCTTCAGGCTCCTGCGGTTGAAAAGTATATCCTGTTTCCGGAAGTCATCCAGAATCTGAGAAGGTAAACTCAACTCTCATTATATGCCGTTCATAGAATCAGATAGGCATTGTGCAGATGTCTTAGCTCTTCTCAACTCAGTGGTCTCATAACATAAGTTTTGAAAGGGAAGCACAGTTTATTTGGTCAATCTGTTTGCATGTGCGGTCAACCCAAACCCCCCTTCCCTCTCTCAAGTTCCAAGTCCCTGCCTGGAATTGCAAAAAGATTAATTTTTTATTTTTTTGTAGAGTGGTTGAGGTACCATGTCTATTTACTTTCTCCAGTTGTGTCTGGGAGAAGTGTGTGCAATCAACTTATAGGATCATTTTGTTTTCCAGGTGCATGATGACAAGACGAGACAATCCAGATGGTTCACTCTGGAAGGTGGCAGCTGAGGGCTTCAACCGTTTACTTGTTGAAGATGTGAAAATATGTTCTGTGGGTGGTGACACAGACCTGAAAATTAGCAAAACGGCTCGAATACGCATTTGGAAAGAAATTGGGGATGTTTACGAAATATTCCTTGTTGGTTATTGTGGACGTGCACTTTCTTCAAATTCTCTCCCTGCTGCAGCACTTAAGGCCAATGAAACCCTTGAGATGGCCTTGTTAAACGGTCTTGGGGATATCATTCTTAAGTCAACCGTTGATGCACCCCGAGAAGTGAGCAGCTTGGATTTCTTGTAAAATGTTCTGTTATCCTAATGTCTGTGTTTTTAATATGGTTTGTCCATTTCTTGAATCAACAGGTTCTGGAGCGGCTTGTTTCAACCCTAGACCGCTGTGCATCACGTACATGCTCATTGCCTGTTGAAACTGTAGAGCTGATGCCTGCCCACTGTAGCAGATTTTCCTTGACATGCTTACAGAAATTGTTTTCCTTGAGCAGGTAATATCGCGTTGAGCATGTCCATGATCATAGCTATTCCTTTGCTTTCTTGCTTGCCTCTTCTGCAAAGACAATAGCATCTCATACTTCATAATGTGATAGCTCTTGCTCCTCTTAATAGTCCCTCCTCGACTTTAGTCGCATATTTTGCCTCAAACACATAATATATGCATATTTATACGTTATTGGCGTATACATATGACAAAGAGAAGTCCTTAAGCATGTTGCCCTTTCTGCTGCAGAATATTTGAAATGTCCATGAATAGTGATTTGGTATCCATCCGTACTCCCAAGTTTGACATACAGACATCACTTGTTTTTTTAGTTTCAGCTCTGAAACCGAGAACTGGCACTCAACAAGAGCTGAAGTGAGCAAGATCTCTATCGTCACGCTAATGGACAGATGTGAATTCATTTTGAGCAGATTTTTAATTGATGAAAATAATCTAGGTAAGGGTCTCCATTTTGTAATAAACCCTAACATGTTCTTTGCTTGCCTTTCTTTAATCCTTGGTTATCTTTTGGCAGGCAACCGTCCAATCCCAACAGCTAGACTTGAAGAGATTATCTTTGCGCTCCAAGAACTTGACCGCCTCACCATTCATCCCGAGGCTGCATTGGTTCTTCCGTTGCAACCCTATCTGAAAACCATCCTATGCGAAGATAACCGTGACACCCGTGCACACCTACTTGTCCTTTTCCCTTCTCTGTGCGAGCTTGTGTTATCAAGGTAATATCTCTTCTTCAATTACAGTTTGTCGTTCGAAAGACATGATATTGGTGTTCTTGATATTCTAAAAGGGTGACCACATATCTTTATGGTCCTAAAAAATCGGTAATCTGACTCATCAAGTTAGAAAGGGAGAAGAATCTGTAACTATAACATACAAGACCCTCTCAAATTTTGATCTTGAGAGTTCTGTTTTCACCAGGGAAACGCGGGTGAGAGAGCTGGTGCAAGTTTTACTACGAGCAATTGCTACCGAGCTGGGTCTCAAAAAGGTTAGTCTATCCAGTTGATGGTAACACATGGCAATGTTTCTTAGAAGATTTGAGCTCTAAACTTTCTATTTACCCTAGATTCTTGAGAAATTTTGGTTCTCTACCACATAGGTTGTATTATTTGTTTTAGCTTGTACCGGTTTACTTGTGCTGTTTTATCTCTCTCTCTTGGTTCATGGGACTGTTATTCATTCTTTCCCGCTGAGGATACAATCTGCCATTCTCCGAGATATTATGTTGGTCCAGTCTGGTCCAACAAAGTATTCTGGTAACCGATTCTGAGAACCAGTCACTTTTTCTGGTTCGATCGTTAAACCCGTTGTAGACCAGTGCAACCTGCTTTCATGGAGCTTGCTCATTTACCTGATCCATTTTTTAGTACCATGTTTGGTTAACTTATATATTTCCTTCTGATCTTCTTGGGTATTCGCTGAAATAAATTTGGGTTTTAATGTCGCTTGCTTCTATTTTAAATGGGTACAATGCAATAAAAAAAACCTGAAAATCTTATATATACATATAGTTAGTTTTGTACGTTGCTTCTCAGAACCATAACATAGATCCCAGGAAAAAAGGAATGGTTTTTCACTTGGCCTGATTAATCCGAGCGGCCGCAGCGACAGAGGCAGCTACGCCGGTTGGGTAAGTAGTGAGATGAGGATCGTTCCTCATCTCTGCGCCGGTCACTCCCTCCGCGTCTTTTCTCGTTACTGCTTTGTCTGACGGTAATTTGCTACTCGCTCCCTTTCAAATCCATATTTGCAAAAAAACCAAAAAAGTAATAACACTACCATTAGAACCCGTAAACGAAAGAAATAAAATACATCAACATTTTCAAATAAATACATCAGAATAATCTCGGTCTGTTACACGAAATTTCAAGAAACTGTATGTACTATATAGCATTTTCCAAATCTATATGAATATCACAAAAACATAAATTTTTGAACATGTGTGTTTTTGTGTATTACTCACAGTGAGAACGTCGGCGAGTGTAGTCTTGTCGTCGTCGGAGGTGACTCGAGCATTAAGAGTGGCAGCTGATTGAGCCGAAGCAGCAACGCCGCCAGGCATGATGTTGGTTCGTCCCGTGGCTCTAACCTCCGCCGCTTGTATGGCGGCTGCGTCACTCCACTCCACCGGCTTATTTCCTGCGGTTAGAACAGCCGCCTCTAGAGCCTCTCCTATAGTTATGGATCCTTCCGATGCCGGAGGATTAGCCACCACCTTTTTCCGGTTTAATTGTCCCTCCGCCTACAATGTTGAGTAATTAATACAATGTTTTGATACTATATTAGCACTAACTCAATGAAAAGAAGTCATCTAGTAAAATACTTTCTCCAAAAATATTCCACATGAGTGAATATTAACATGTTAAGAAAAATAAGAATGTGCCCAAAATAAGTTTCCAAACGTATTCAACGGATAATATATGGACCTGTTCACCGGAGGGCTCGGCGACAACACCTTTCTCTTTGTTCTCGGCCGCGTCAATGCCTCCCTCCGTCGGCGGAGTCTTTCCGGCCTCTCCTTTTACGTCGGCGTGAGTTACAGGTTTATCCAGCTGCTCTTCGCTCATTTTCTCTTTGTCAACCTAAATTTTTCTAATATAAATTTGTAATGCTCGAAAATTTATATAGTTTTGCATCAGCCATTCAATTTCTTACATCATAAGAAGAGTGGTTGTCCTTGACTCTCTCCTCAATTTTCCCTCTCTTAATTTAGCCAATAGAAAAAAAAGACATAAACATTCGGTCGGTTTGGTTCTGAATAAACAATCCCAAACCGACAATAGGCGGTTTAGCTTACTCGATCAATCGGTTAAGTAAATTAGGGTTTCACCCCTGAGTCCCCTCGTTGCATCAAAATCGTAATAGAAAGTGTTCGGTTGTTCAATTAGAGAGGAGAAGGAGAATGGAGCCGAGTGTAGCGGTGGTGTTGACGGCGGAGGAGCAGGCCGTACTGAACGAAGGAATTGGTTTGATACTCTCCCGGTGGACTGCTATGCGAGCTGCTGTCGAAAACGGTTGGGGCGGCCGAGATTCCCAAGTGAAAGCTGAGCGTACGGTTTCCACCGTTTTCGATTATTTCACCCAATCAAAAGGTTAATCTCATTACCGATTGGAGTCGGAGATAAATTGTTTTGGTAATGGATTCGATTCAACAAACATGGTGTTGGCTTTGTGATTACTTGCTCTTGTAGATCCAATGGACTTTGACGCATTAGCTGACATTCTAGAGTCGGGTCTTACTGAGCTTAACACTGTGGCTGATGATGGAAGCCTCGAAGAGGTTAGTATGTGTATAGATGATATCTTGGAATTTGCTAGTCATTTCTTTTGGGTACTGATAGTGTTTCCTTGTGAAGGTGACAGAGAAACTACTAGATTTGTATGAAGAATGCCTTGAGGGTAACTACCAAACTGTTGAGAAACTGAGGGTCACTAATTCTCAGACGAGTGCAAGCGTTATTCAGGTTTCTCTTGTCACACATTCTTTCTTCTTTCAATGATCATGTCTTGTCGCTTTACCATTCCTCCATTTGGTAATCCATATATATCCACTAGTGACTAGTCTTTTGGGTAATCCATGTTTGATTGATTACAAATATTTTAGAGCTTTGGTAGTCGCTATAAGAGTCTTTCAAATTTCCTACACTGCTTTGGTTCCTCGTAGGTAGGATTACTTCCCGAGAGTTAGAATTGAGGCTCTTGTGGCATTGCAGGTTCCAAATGGTAACGATGAGGAAAGCGATGATGAAGATGAGGATGGATGCATGAACAATGATCAAACCACAGACATGATGGTGGATGCAACTGATCACTGCTCAAACCGGAAACCAGAATCCATGCCCGTTGACGAACCAGAAGCCGATGATGGCTGGACGGTAGTCCCAAGTAGAAAAAACAAGGGCAAGAGGAATTAAAACTGTTTTGGGTTCCCAAGGTGTTGTGTAATTTTAACAGTTTTGGGTTTGTTTTATTTTTATAATACTAGATAGTATGATTTATAGATCGTCACTTTCTAAACAAAAATCAGAAGATTTGTGTTATGGTATTTCACCCTATATTAATCTGCATTAGTGAGAGTAGCCATCAATCTTCTGATTTGGTCTATAGCTATGGAGTTTGGTCTCGACAGTAGCTAGAGAGGAAGACAAAGGCGGCCGTGCTCAAAACGGTTTTTTATTAATTAGGTAAACGTGAATGAAACAAAAGAGAAATGGTAGTGCTCTCAACTCCTTGAGCTCTCTGAAGGTTGAAACAAATATGGTATTGATGGTTCAGTGCTTGGTCTTCCACTCAAAAAGTCTTTGGCCGTAGTAGTCTCTCCATCGGATCTGATGATCATCATGGTTTTGTTTTATCTTGAGCCAGTCTAGGGCGGTCTCCAAGTGGTTGAGCTCCAGATAAAAACAAAATTCTTCAAATAAATATAAGAAAGAGTGAAAAAGCATCACACCAAAACATTCATTTCCTACCTGACATGTTTGCTTGCTCTTGCTCTGGCTTGGAGTTTGTTTTAGTTCCTGAGATAGGTGCAGCTTCTGACAATTCCCTTCGCTGCTTTTCTCTTCTCTCTACATCTTTGGTTGTTGTTGGTCGAGGTTTGAGGTTTCTAGGTCTACAGATCCACAGGCTCGCCTGCTTGGTTTCGTAGGTTCTGGAGCTTCTTCCTTCTTAGCCTGGTGCCACAACAAAATCTGATTTCCAGGTGTGGATGGAGCTTCGGTTTACAGGTGGCTTGTTTATTGATTGGTTATCTGTTGGGGTTACTCTTCTTCATCACCAAGAGGAGTCTAATGTCGTCTCCAGGTTTCCCTTCTAGCTTGCTGACCCAGGTGTTCTTGTGCTTCTTGCTTTGCCTGAAAGTTGGGGTATAGATTCGGTACATTGTCATTATGTGGGAGTTTTTGCACTGCTTTGGATTGAATTTCAATGGCCTATTCGGTTGTTGGTTCTCTGGTCTACGGCTGTTCAAATTCTCGGTTGTCAGTTGGGTGTTGGCTTTGGTGGTTCAGTGTAGGTTGCGGCTAAGGCTCCTTTAGCATTGCGGTTTGATCTTCTTCTGGTTCTGCTAGTGCGCCTTGATAATGAGGTGGTTTGCCTTCCTCTCTCTGATTGATGGTTTTGTGTTTGTCTTTGGGTTGGCCCTCATTTTTGTCAGTTGCCTCTCTCGGCATGTAGGGGTCTCGGATAATTTAGAGAGTACTTGTTGGGCTACACTTCACCTATGCCGCGGTTGAAGTATTGGTTAGGTTGCTCTCATTCTTGGAGATGTTCTATGGGTTCGGTGTCGAGAAGAATCGTATATGCTTTTAGTATCCTTTGCGCAATTCATATACTTTCTATTTTGCCTTCGCTTTATCGTTGTTCTTTTGAAATATTTTTACACATACCGTAACCATTCCCCCGTTTTTAATAGAATGCCCTTTTTCAAAAAAAAAAAAAAAATGAACCAAGAAATCTCCAGGACCTATTGTTAAGAATAACGAATTACTATTCTCACTAATAGAAAAAAAAAATGTTCGCGATCAAACCAAAAATGTTCATTAGAAACATCAAACCAAAAGAGTCTTTGGATCGTAGACATCTTTTTTCATCATCGAACATGTAACTTTTATAGATTTTACAATGACCAGCAATAATCAAACTCCAATCTTGGTACGAACATTCTCTTACCGAACCAAACCAAATCACACGTCGCTACTCATTCGATTGGCAAATTCTCTGCTTCATATCTAACAGAATCGAACAGTTTAGTCGATAAATAACGTTCTCCTCCACTGGGAAAAATCACCTGCAAACAAGACAGAAAACCGGGATATTTAATAATCCCGGCTTGATTTCGGTTAAGTCAAAGCTTACGGCACAAAGCTTACCACAATGAGTTTCCCTGCGTTTTCTGGCCGCTTTGCAACCTTTAACGCAGCTGCTGCTGCAGCCCCAGAGGATATTCCAACCTGCCAAATGAATGGTTGCGTTTAACAGGAACTTCGGTTTCTCCAATTTCTGGTTTATACCGACAAAGAAGGTTAAACCAATTGTACCAGCAATCCTTCTTGGAGAGCAAGAAGCTTGGCTGTTTCAATTGCTTCCTCACCTTTCACCTACAAATATTGGAGGAGAAGCACGTAAGTTTCCACCAAAAGATTGCTGATCTCAGAATATGGTTTCACAATCCAGAAGTACTTACTTGAATGATTTCATCAACAATGCTCAGCTCCAAATTGGTTGGGATGATACCAGAGCCAATTCCTTGGATCAAATGTGGACCTACAAATATAAAATCCCAAGAACCGATTGGAAATGCAAGAACTCGGACAAGAGAATGATGTTTATTACCTTACCTGGCTCTCCTCCACTGAGTACCGGACTCTCTGTAGGTTCCACCACACAAACCTGTTGTTCAAGATATTGTAACTTTTTTTATAATAAAAAACCCGATTTTTACGGTTGTTTTCAAGAATTTTAGTCAAGTTTTTGTACCTTAATGTCTTTATTCTTCTCCTTGAGGAACTTCCCTACTCCAGTAACCGTTCCACCAGTCCCAACACCAGCAACCAATATATCTACTTCCCCTGCTGAATCTCTCCATATTTCCGGTCCCGTGGTTTGGTAATGAATCTGCAAGAAACAAATTAGGATTCAACCATAAGAGAGAGAGAGAGAGAGAGAGAGGGAGAGAGATTCAAGTGGATTAATGTAAACCTCTGGGTTTGCAGGATTTTCAAATTGTTGTAGAATGTAACCACCAGGAGTTTTGCTTAATAGCACTTCAGCTTTCTCCAACATTCCTTTCAATCCCATGCGCATGTCCGTGAGCTGAACCTCTGCTCCTAGTGCTCTTAGAATGATTCTCCTCTCCAAGCTCATCGTTGAGGGCATCAAAAGGATCACTTTATAGCCTCTTGCAGCCCCGATGAAGGCTAAACCAATCCCGGTGTTACCAGCTGTTGGCTCAATCAACGTACTCTTTAATCACAAACAAAACATCTTCAGATTCCAACCATGAATTCGTAATGCAAAACATGGAGAGATTATATTAACCTTTCCGGGAGTAATCAGTCCTTTCTCTTCTGCATCTTTGATCATACTATAAGCGATTCTGTCTTTCACGCTAGAGCAAGGCTCCATCATCTCAAGCTTGGCCGCGATTCGGGCCACGCAACCATCAACAATCTTGTTCAGATACACCATTGGAGTGTCACCAATCAACTGCACAAACAAAGCAAAGGATTTCAGATTCATCCCAAGAAAGCAAATTGATAGACAAGAGACTAGAGATTGTTTACTTCAGTGACATCGTTCTTGATCAGGCACGGATCTTCCATGTTGGTCTGTGTCTTTGAGAATCCTGCAGATTTAATATTTGGATACTGAAGATCAAAATGGAGTTATGGAGTCCAATAATCAATGAGATAGGAGACAAACCCTAGTATGAGATTTGAAAATCCAGACAAAATATTCAGTGGCCAAAGTATGCTTAAAGGCTCTATTTACAATTCACAAGTAAAAGATTCAGTGAAAACCATATAATTTGATACCAAAAATCAGGAAATGGTCAGTGTTCTCTAAACAAATTAAATAGCACGAACAGAGCATAACTACATGATGTTTTTATGGATAAACGAATAAACTAGAAAGAACAACAACAACAGCAAAAATCTCGCACCTTTAAAGTTTAAACCAAGTATTAATGAAGAAGATGAAAAAAACGATAAAGTCTAAATCCACACCAGACTGTCAGTCTGTGTATATATATACGCATATACATATATATATATATATATATATATATTGTGTCATTGTGTGTATATATATTAATACAGAGTGATTGTACGATAGAATTATTGTATATATGATTAAAAAAATGCTACTACTTTAACAAAAAAATTAAAAAAAAAATTTATGCTACTTTCACATGTGGTGCACACTGCACGATGTGAAGTATGAAGACTGAGTTTTGTGTCATCTTGCATAATGTGAAAATAACATCTACAAGTTTGTGTCATGCTGCACAGTATCGTCTAACTAGTACGGTTGAATCTGGCTAAATTGTGGAATCTGACTAAATTTTTGATAATTTTTTGCGGAATGCAGAATAACTTTGAATTTAAATGGTAACAACTGAATCTGGCGAAATATGACAGAATTTTTGAAATTAAAACATAAATATTTAATTTTGACAGAAACTTTCTTTAATTAATTAAACTTATGAAAAAATTAATTAAACAAAGTTTTTGTCAAAATTAAATATTTATGTTTATAAATATATTAAATTCTAAAAAAAATAACCTAACTTATTTTATAAATATTTTTTGCTTTTTATTTTTATTTAGCAAAATTTACAAGTATTTTTTATTATTTACCACTAAAATTAGTAAAAACTTTCAAAATTTATATATTTATAATATTAGCAATTTATTATAAAAAAAAATTAACATTTACTCGTAAAAAAATATTACAAAATAGTTTTTTACAATCTAAATTCACACATTTCTATATAATATATATTATACGGGTATTCATACGTATAAAAAACACAAAAAACCAGAACATGAATATTCAAATATCTCGATAAGTGAAATATCTAAATCCAAAATATACTGAGATATTTCACCTAAATTACAATGAATATTAGTATAAAATTCTTATATAACGAGCGGTATATACATGCATTATTACTACTTATTATTATTTTTTAAAAGATAATTTTTAATCTATTTTGTTAAATTTTATTTATTACAAAAATATCTCATGATCCATCTTTTAAAATCACGTCGCATGTTTATCCTTGTCTCACTTTCAGAGTTAATGGAAGAATTTTTCATAAAGAAATGTGTTTTACAAAAAAAAAAAAATTAAATTTAAAAACATTACAAAGAAAAAAAAGAAAACTTATGTATCATAAAAAAAATATTTTTATAAAAAGAAGTTGTTGAATTGGAGAAATCTTGCCAAATTCCTCCCAATTCCTCCAATACAAATGGTGTTAGATTAATTTTTTGTTTTCCAAATATTCCTCTTAATTCCTCTGTCACCATTTAAATATTATATTTGTGCTCTAAGAGTATTATGGTCTTTTCTCTAATTAAATTAATAATCTTTGTAATCCTGATAGGATTGTGGTCACGATCGGATAAGATAACAAAATGGTAACAAATCAAAAAAATTGCATATGCTTTTTCCTATTTTTAGAACGGAAAAAATGTTTGCCGCGAATTGGGATTCTTCACATGACCGCACATCCAAATTAAAAGATAAGTAATTGTCTCTGTAATCACATTTTCCCACTTTTTATTATATAGTCAATGATACCCTGGTCTTTTGTTCATAATATCTCACACCGTTGACAAAAAAAAAATATATATATATATATATATATATATTCTTTAAAATATCATTAAAATATATTTTTATTCCAAATATATAATTACTTAGTTTTTTTTTTTTAAATACCACTAAAAATTTTATTTTTCCAAAAATACCACAAACACTAAAAATGAGTTTTAAAGATTTATAATTTAAACTTTTGGGTTTGGGTTTAGTATTTTGGGTTTAGAGTTTAGTTTTAGAGGTTAGAGTTTAATTTTTAGGGTTTAGAGTTTAATTTTGAGAGTTTAAAATTTAGTTTTAATTTTGTGGTATTTTTGGAAAAAAAAAATTTTAGTGGTATTTTTGAAAAAAAAAACTAAGTGATGATATATTTGGAACAAAAACTTATTTTTGTGATATTTTTAAAAATTGCCCAAAAAAAAACAAACGATCAAACTTAGACCATTTTATTTTTAATCTATATCCTAGTTTTTTTTTATTTTCAGTCAAGCATGCAAGATCAGCTCTGGAAATCAAGGTTGTTACTTGGGGAAGCCTATAGAACGGATGGTCTGATTTCTATGTTGGGTCTCTTGAGAGCATATAATCACCTTCGGTTTAACATTTTCTAAATATGATCACGACATGATCTGATCACGCCCATTTGATTTTTCTTTTTCTTATGTTGTCTTTAGCCAATTTGGCATTTATGTTTTGATTTTGTCTTAGCCACCAAATCTATAACTTTATAAAAGAATATTCATTCTCTTATCTGTTATTCATACTAGGTGAAAGTCCGCGCTACATGCGGGTTATTTTCGTTAATATTGTTCCGATCAGAAAATTTTATATTTTGGCGAAGCTACTCTCTCGATTTATCTTTTGTTATTAAATTTGTGTTCTCAAATTCTACCATTAATCAATAAAAATAGTATAATTCGATCTCTACACTATGATAATGTAAAATAGTTTCGAGAAATGAAAGAAAGTCTTTGAAATATATTTCTTCTGAAATAAACCACGCTATAACGCCAAAATTCTCCGACCGTGTCTTTTCTTTCCTCCGAGAAGCATCGTTCTACCCCTCTTTCTTCATGTCTTCCATATCTGTTCAATTTGATTTAGAAAAAGATGTTGAATCCGAAGCATGGTAAGAAAAATTTAAAATTAGACATCTCCATAAGTTACAACTTTATTCTTATTTCTAGCAATATTTTAGAAGAGGATAATTATACTATTATGGACCATATATCATTAACTACAAGAAGCAAGTTATTCAGACCAATTGATAAAGCGAGGAAGAATCCATAGAAGTTATAGTATAATCCATAGACAACAGAGGAGGTACCCACAATTTAATTTTGTGTAATTGTTTTAACTCCGATTCGTAATTTGGTTGAAAATCCAAGGGTTTATTTCATGTGTTTGTCATTGAAAATTTGAAATATAGGATTGGGTTAGTAAGCAATTTACATTGTAGTTTAGTTTACCGAGCTTGGCTGAATAAAATATGTTACCATTTACGTATCTTTATGGAAAAGATGTGTGCTTGTGGATGGCTCTCGAATCATGTTACATCCATATTTGAATACATGTTCAAAATAGAAGTTTAAAAACATTGGCGCTGAACACCTGAATATAAAAATTCATTTCGTTTGTGGTAAGTGATTGAATATATAGAATTTTTTTTTTAAAATTATAATGGATGATAGTTACGGTTACTTTATTGTACCTCTTGCTTCCCCTCAAATTTTGTTGAATATCTCCTTGTAGACAATGTTTCTAATGCATTGGTCTGAAGATGAGTTTGATGTAGAATTGTTGATTTTCAGACCTTCCATTGATGTAACTCTTGACAACGCAACGTACAATTGGCCATGGCTGAATACTGGTTGCGGGAGATACAAGCCAACTTTTTCTAAAGTTTGTCCTTGACTCTTGTTGATTGTCATAGCATAACATACACGAACGGGGAATTGATGCCTTCTCATCTGGTACGGACAATTCGTATCTGATGTTGTCATGATTATCCTCGGTATAACGATTTTTTCCCCTTGTTTGTACTCGTGATAATCTGAGCTTCTATGACTCTCTCTCTTCTAACCTCGTTACCAGTAACCTCGTACCATTGCACAACCCTTCTTTCTGGTTGATGTTTCGCATCAGAAGTATCGGCGGGTTTTTTTTAGCTGGAGGTGGTGATTTGGTAGGCCTGAACATTTAATTCCGTTTAAATACTCTGTTGTGTAAAACGTGTTCTCATCCTCCTCCGATATATCATTGCTTCCTATATTGTCTGAGCTCATATACTCTTTCGTATCTCCTTCAACTTTTGAGATTATGTAGGCATTCAACTCGTCTACTGTTTCATTTCTCGGTGTTAGAATTGCTCTTTCCCGTGATATTCGTGATCGGCAAAATATTTCTGAAACTCCTTGTATGTAGAGTTGAATATCTCTTCCAGTGGGTTTGTTGTTTCAGGCAACAGAAGGTTCTCGTTGATTGCTATCACATCATTTTCATAACTATGTGCAGATGTCGACTGTGGTTTACTTGCGATTCCGTCTCCCACATTTAAAATCCACCTTGTAAACAGCTTCTCCTCTGGTTTTAAACACATATTCTGGTTTAGAATGCAAACGTTATGTTTTTCCTAGAGATATGAACGATTGATTGTCGCCATGACTGTATCTTACCTCGTACCCTGTGGGATGACAGGTAATATTTGCCTAAAATCTCCACCGAGCAACACCGTAATCCCGTCGAAAATCTTTTCAGATGCTGCCGGGTCTTTTCTGCTCATGATATCTCTTAGTGTACGATCAACGGCCTCGGAGGTATGCTTGTGGCCATAGGTGCTTCGTCCCATATAATCAGGGAGGTTCTCTCTATCAACTCCGCTAGCATTTTCTTTGGTTTTATATCACACATCGAGTGTTCTTGTAAATCTATCGGAATCTTGAAACGAGAATGGGATGTTTTTCCATCCGGTAGTAGTGTAGCCGCTATACCCGAAGATGCTACCGGTAGTACGATTTTCTTTTCTGATCGTAGTTTTGATATGATCATCTTGTACACATACGTTTTCCCCGTTCCGCCTGGCCCATAAACAAAGAGCAACTTTTCTTCTGAATTATTTACCGAAACTATTACGGAATTGTAAACTGCTTCTTGATCAGAATTAAGTGTTCGAAACAACCAATCATGCTCTTCTTTTAACTCGCTGATGTTGTAGGTTAACTCTTCCCTTATGATTGAGTTCTTAAACTCGTTCATTATATTCCTTTCTAGGAGGGCATGTCGGGAAAATCAGCTAGAGATTTGTGACTTTCAACCAACAAACTCTGTAATTCAACAAGTGTGTACTCTTGTACTTTTTTCCGTTAAGTTGTACTCATCGAAGTTGAATTTTTTCCTCATCTTGTTTGCCATATCCTCTCCTAAAACTGGCAAGAAATGACTCCACAAAGTTTCCGGTCGACTTACTTCACAGTATAAGAGCAACATAACGAATATTTCCCGAAGTTGGCTAGCAGATGCCCAGTACGATGCCTCCTCCATTGCTGCATGCCACTCTTTGTCTCCATCCAATAATCTCATTGCATAACAAGCTTCCTTAAACATTGCATACGTTACATTCCCCACTGTACGTAAGCTCTCATAGCTAGTCACTCCTTTTCTGTGATTTACCATCATCCTTAAATAGTATAGCTCCCCTGCTGATGGACGAATGTTTACAAGCCTCCCAATTGTATCTCCTCGTTGCCTTAATAACCAGATTTTTTCTCTAATATTCCAAACTAATCTTGTTGGAAACTTTGGATAAGTCAGCTCTCTTGCAATAGGGTAACATTTGTTTGCTTGAAAATGTCGTGAACATTGTTAGATGTATTCCCATCTTAGATGCCACATCTTCTAGACAGTCTGATTCTTCGAAGATAATACTTTGTTTCCCAAGTAGGTGAATTAGGAGTTTCTGCACAGCTGGCCTTTGGTGGTGAATGTCGAATGCGAAGATACGCCAAGTTGCTTTGCATGCGAATAAATATCGACATTCTTGGTAGTTTGTTATCTCATCTACCTCTACTTTCCCCTCCGGTGTTTCTTTTTGCAAGGTTGAAGAATCCCCACTTCGCTCGAACACTATGGTTGCCTTGTCAACACCTTTCGTGATGTACTTGAAGAGGTATTTAATTGCCTTTGATGCGCAACACCATTCAACATTGATGTGTGATTGGTATTTTTTTAACAACTCCATATTGTATGTGGGCGTGGGGAAGCCTTCTTTGCTGGAATTCTATGGTGTAGACAAATGCAAATATTTAAAATGTATATGTGTATTAGGATGCAGTAGAAACTATGTTAAATAATAATGTTGTGATTATAATATTTTATTAATTTATATAGTTATTAATGTGTATGAGTAATACTATAGAATATATGGAAACAAATTTTCACCCGACAAATTCATTACTGAACACATTTCCAATAATGATAGAACAATTTAAAGAATACAAATTATTGAAGGCAGTAAAAGATTAATTAATGTTCTACTGAAACTTGAATTTCGATATAACTTGAAACTTATTTTCCCTCCTAAAACGTCACTTATTATAAAAAGGAGGAATTGTATACTAAATATTATTTGTTGATATTTATTGAACCATATATTTCCTTTCTTCTTGATTTCAGTTGGAATCCAACTACAACTTTTGTATAAACAACATCTTCAAACAAGGACCTCACGAAAGAACCATAGAATGACCCTCACTTGTTTTCTACAACATTCACAAAAATATAAATGGTCATTTTACACTCATAGGCAAACTGTGCGGGCTGAGAGAGAGTAAGAGTAGTGAGAAAGTAGAACACGTTATTACAGGGTTACACGAACAATAAACAACCAAAAATATTTAACAAGAGAGAGGGGTTACAATTGCAAGTATCGAAGCAGTTGATGGCAAAATAGCTGTTCCACCAGGCACATAAAGACATACAGAACCAATAGATCTTGACACCCTTTTACATCTGACATCCTAACAAAACAACACAAATGAAGAGTAGTGTGAAGACTTAAAGTAGCTAATAGGTGATTAAAATCGACTTACTTTCATATTCTCAACACTTTTCTCGGTCGACTTTTGCGCCAAGTGAAATGCATATATGTTGTCATATGCAACATCAAATGCTTCTTTTACCGTGGAGTGGAGCTGAAAACATTCACTCGGAGAAAGGAAATTCCTTTACTACACATGAAAGACCATTTATTTTTTTAAAGTGAATTCCATTACAATATGTATCCAAACTTTGAGCATTACCTAAAAAGTCGAGAACCAACAGCTCATAACAATAAACCACATCTTGGTTAGTGTTGAACTTCTCAAACATATCAGAAGCCTGAAAAGGAACAAGAAACAGAGAGGCGGTAACACATACACGAAAGTTCACAATATTTTTCTCTACAGATGATTGAGTATGATAATCTGTTACAGATCAAGATTATTTAAAAAAACAGATTTCATCTGAAAAAAGTATAGTTTGATAGCTTTAATAAGTTAATTACCAATTATGCCCAATATGATTGATTTAAAAAACCTTAAGGCCAGATTCTCATTAATGTGCAGAGAATAAAGACCATAGCTTATTCAGCTCTGAAACTTAATAAACAAAGATAAAACAAATATCTTCTCCTATGTAGATCGACAATCATGAAGCAATTTAAAAGGAAATATCTTCTAGGTACCTAATCATTGAGAACCAGACCGAAAGTAAAACTACATGTTTTACATCATTTATCATAATTCCATAAAACAAGTTGATTGGACCTACCATTTAGAAAGCACCTACAGCTCGAGAGAGGGAGGCAAAAGTCAAACATAATACATAGTATACAAAATAGTTTCAAGATACTACTATATAAAATTGAACAAGTCATGTGGAACAATTTGCATCAGGACACCAGTTTGTATTTACCTGGAAGCACCCTGATAATTTTCAACATGTAGGCAATTTGAATTGACAATCTTATGTTCACTCCTTATTGCCAAACACTTTCTTTCCCAAGCCTAACCCTAGTAAAGTATTCAGCCTACGAAAGTGTGTAGCAAAATTGTAGAAGCACACGAGCTTGGTTAAAACGTAACACTATCTCCACCGAAAAAGAGAAACCACAATAGGTATCATATTTGAAAGAACCCGTATGGAATTTCTCACATGTCTTCTCCCATTCCATGTTTAACTCTCAAGGTCCGCCAAAGCTTCCGCATAGGTTCCATCACAATCTTCAAATTTATAATCGTCTGTATTATAACAGAAAGATGATTCTAATCAGGAAGAAAATTTAGGGTGGGTCAGAAAGAACATTAAAAATTAAATTAAGGAGAAAATCCAGTAGATACGTAATAAGGCCCAAAAGAATAAGAAGAAGGTTTTCCCACAAAAAGTCCACAAATTTCCCATCCAAACACACTTACATAGCTACGGTGATATCTCTAAGGTCTCTATCTACCAAATTTTATCAAACAAAACACGATAAACTTTCATTTCCACGGGTAATTGAAATTTTCAATCAACAATCAAACAAAGAATCGCAGATCAATGAGAAGATAACAAACCATATCCTGGTTAGCGTTGAACTTCTCACGCAGATCAGAAACATGAAAAGGAACGAAGATCAATGAATCAAAATCAAAATGCAAGTTCGGCAAACCAAAAACAAAAAAAATTCCGAGTCTGATTCGGATATCGCCGGAGAAGATCTGAGGGAACAAAACTTACGTCGCCGGAGAAGATTTGAACCTTTTCCTTACCACATATCTCTTCATGGCACACGAATCTCTATCTCGTTTTTGATCTTAATAAAAGCAGCCAAAACCATCAGACCACAATCCTAGAGAGAACGATGGCGGAGATTAAGATAGACGAAGAGTTTGCCTAACCTCAGCAGCTGTCAAGACTTTTTCTTCAGCGTCATCGCCTCTCCGGTGGCCGGCGCTCCTCGCCGGTGCCGGAGAGGTCCCCCTTCTCATCTATATTTCTTTTTTCTTTCTTGTTTCAAGACTTTCCATTCTCGCTCAGGTTCAAGTGGCTGCTCGCGTTCTGGGTCTTCGAACGCTAAACGACACATACTTCGGTTCACTGGTGCGCTGGTCTGGTCAGGAATGGGCGTGTGGCACTCTGGCGTCTCCCTCGGCTGGATCTGGTCAATGGTTTGGTGTCGTCGATTGAGTATTCTTGTAGCAGCTCAGCCTGGGTTAGGAGTGAAGCGACTCGAGCTCCTCTTCCTGGATCTGTTCTTTGTTTTTTAAGGGTTTTTCCCCTTTTTCATCACCCGTTTTTTTTTTCTTTCTAAAACACGTGTCGATCACAGAGGAGGTCAGGTGTCTACCCCTGGAGAGTGCTGGCCTCTTGTTCTATATTAGATTTGTTTAAAGAAATAAAAAACAATAAAGCCATTGGCTCTTTTAGAAAATTCTTGGATTATAGTTTTTTGTGCATTTACACTTCGAACGGAGACGGATCGTCCCGTACCATCCCACACCGAACAGTAATAAAAATCTATGCTTATATATATGTATTTTGTTACTATTCAAACCGTCTCGCACATATCTGTTGGGCATGGGTTTCACCCACCAATGACATGGGCCTAGCCCAGAAGATCATCAAGGCCCACCCACCAGATGTCCAACTCGTTAGATCAGTTACTATGGTTTGATTCTAATTATAGTAAATGACCGACATTTACCTATAAATAGGGGCCAAAACCTTATAGGTTCGACAAACAAGATGAACAAACACGCAGAACGAACGAAAGGCTTGAAGTGCTAGCTTCCGCTCGAGCTATAAATCGTGATCGGTTAGACACCAAGAACCCCAATTCGGTTACCGAGTCACCATGACCCAGGAGAAGCTTTTCTCCCTTTACAACCGAAAGGCAAGCACCGTCTTACCCAAACAGGACGATAAATCAAACGTTCGCGGGATCGACAGACGGGCTGATCGGAACGTATATCACACGAGCTGCAACTCTGCAGCATTACGACCCGGCTTCCGAAAGAGATCCTGAGATCGAAGGTATGAAGGCTAAACTCAGGGATATGAACTCTAAGGTTCACCGAGTCCTCAGCTCAGCCCCGGAGATCGACCGCGTCCTAGAAGAAATGCAGCAGACCCCATTCACAACATGAATCACCTCGGTTCCAATAAAGAACACTGGGAAGCTTTGAATACCGACCTATGAAGGGGGGGAGGATCCTCGGTAGCATATGACGGCATTCACTATCATAGTAGGCCGAGCCCGATTCTCCCTAAAAGAGAAAGATACTACCAGCTGTTTGTGGAGAATTTGGGGGGGGGGATGTCGATCTCTGGGCCCTAACGCAAGGACCGAAGGAACCCCTGAGAAAATATATGGATCGGTTCAAGGCCATAATTTCTAAAGTCGCCATTACAGACGGCTCTGCCCTCACCGCACTAAGAAACGTGCTTTGGCATGATTCAAAATTCAGGGACGACCTCTTAATCAATGAAGCCGCGATCCTAGAAGACGCGATGCACTGCGCCACGCAATACATCGTACTCGAAGAACACCAAGCGATCAACCTGAAGAAGCATTCTCCGGCCAAGCCGCCAACTCCCAAAGAAGATTACCGAGAACCCCGACAATATTTTGATAAGGATTACAAGGATCACGACAGAAAGCCCTCGACTTTCTTCATCGGGAACATGCACAGCCCTCCCCAGAAGCCCTGGAACAACAAATACATTCGGGACGAAGACTCTAAAGACACAAAGGATACGAGGTCTTTTTGCGAATACCACCAATGGCATGGACATTCAACCTCCCAATGCAGACAATTGAAAGATCACCTCCTAGCAAAATACCATAGCAGGGAGGTCAAAATAGAGGGACCAAGCCAGCGCGAGGATGACAAATACCAGGCCGGAAACAAAGGTGAACACAGGACGGGACATGAGGCAAACGATACCGATCCTCCTAAGCGATCACAGAATGAACGACCAAGTTCTAATAACCCCAGCATCAAAATGACATATCAACATGATCATGGGCGGGTTCCAGGGTGGAAATGACTCCATCCAGTCGATAAAACAATACGAGAAACAAGTCACAGCCGGCCGAAGCTGCTTAGAGAGAGCCGAGGTCGACATGCCGATCATCTTCGGAGAAACGAATACAAAAAACGTGGCCATGCCACATAATGACCCTCTCGTCATCGAGCTCAAAATCAAAGATTACGACGTAACCCGCGTTTTGGTCGACACAAGTAGCTCGATCGATATAATCTTCAGAGAAACAGTAAAGAAGATGGAGATCGGAGACGACAAAGCAAACCGAGCACGAAACCTCTAACCGGCTTTGACGGCAAAATAACAATGACCATCGGAACAATCAAATTAGCCGTGCACACAGGCGGCATATCCAAGCTCGTAAAGTTTGTTATGGTGGACAAGCCGGCTATATACAACGTCATCATGGGAACCCCGTGGCTCTTCTCGCTCAAGGGGGTATCCTTAACGTACCACTAGTGCCTCAAATTCCCAACGGCAACAGGAGTTTTTACGATTCGTGGGAATCAAAGGATAGCCGGAACGTGCTTCATCCCTGAACGAAGGTTAAGACGAATGAACTTACACATTAGAAGCCCAGAAGAGCCAGCGGCGGCCGAACCTAAACAAGAACTCATCATCATGGTAAGCATCGATATTGCCCGACCAGAAAGACGCGTTGGGGTAGGCTCCGAGTTAAAAGAAGCAGTCAAAGCTGAGCTGGTTCAATTCATACACGAGAACGTATCTACATTCACATGGTCGCTAGAAGACATTAAGGGCATCAACCCAAACATCACTAGCCACGAGCTGAACGTAGATCTAATGTACAAACAGATTAAACATAAACGAAGAAAGCTCGGCCCTGACCAGGCCCAGGCTGTAAACCAGGAGGTCGAAAAGCTACTAGAGGCTGGTTCAATTTTCGAAGTGAAATATCCCGAGTGGCTGCCAACCCGGTGGTCGTCAAAAAGAAGAATGGCAAATGGAGATTTTGCATTGACTTCACCAACCTTAACAAAGCTTGCCCCAAAGATAGCTTCCCTCTACCTCACATAGATCGTTTAGTTGAAGCAACTGTCTGCAACGAGCTTCTCTCCTTCATGGATGCTTTCTCAGATTACAACCAGATCATGATGCATTCCGACGATCGGGAGAAGATAGACTTCATCACCGATCGAGGGACTTACTGCTACAAGGTCATGCCTTTCGGTATCAAGAACACAGGAGCAACATACCAATGTCTGGTAAATAGAATGTTTGCCGAGTAGCTCGGAGACATGATGGAAGTCTACATCGATGACATTATTGTCAAATCCTCAAAAACCGAGGAGCACATCGGTCACCTAAGAAGCTGCTTCGAGATTTTAAACCAATACGAAATGCCAAGTGTACATTCTCAGTCACGTCGGGAGAATTTCTGGGGTACATTGTTACCCAACGTGGTATTGAAGCGAACTCGAAGAAAATAACTACTATCGGCGAGCTCCCCTCACCAAAGAATACAAGAGAAGTACAGAGGCTTACGGGGAGGATAGCTACACTTAATCGATTCATCTCCCGATCAACAGACAAATGTCTGCCATTCTATCAACTGCTCAGAGCCAACAGAAAATTTAAATGGGATGACACATGCGAAGATGCATTTAACAAGCTAAAGGAGTATTTGACAACGCCGCCAATCTTGGCAAAACCTGAGGAAGGGGAGACCCTCTACTTATACATCTCGGTGTCTAGTACAACAATCAGCGACGTATTGGTACGGGAAGACCGCGGCAAACAAAAGTCATTTTTTTACATCAGCAAGTCTCTGGATGGCGCGAAATCTCGATACCCATCCTCGAGAAGCTTGCTCTAGCCGTCGTGGTCGCAGCACGCAAGCTACGACCATACTTATAATCCCACACAATAGTCATCATGTCGACACAGCCGCTCCGAACAATACTCCACAACCCGAGCCAGTCTGGTCGTATGGAAAAATGGGCGATCGTGCTCAGCAAATACGACATTAAATTCAAAAACTGAATGAGCGTCAAGTCTCAAGTCTTGGCCGATTTTATAGTTGAGCTCTCACCCGAACTGATAACAACCGACCCCAATCTACAACAGTGGATCCTCCATGTCAACGGGTCCGGTGTGGGGATCCGCTTGGAGTCTCCAACCGGGGAAATCTTGGAATAATCATTCCGTTTAGAGTTCAAGGCCTCGAACAACGAGACAGAGTATGAAGCCCTAATCACTGGCCTTAGATTAGCAAAGGAGATCGGCGCTAAAAAGGTACACGTATATTGCGACTCTCAGCTCGTGACCAGCCAGTTTAACGGAGAGTATGACGCAAAGGACGAAAGGATGGAAGCCTACCTCCAACTCGTTCCAAGTGTGGCTGCGGACTTTGAAAAATTTCTGATCACCAAAATTCCCCACAGAGACAATACAGCAGCTGACGCCCTGGCCTCGCTAGTCTCAACCTCAGATTTCAGGCTCTGAGGAATTTGTCACAACACAAATTATTAAAACAAAGACCACGATGATCTATACCAAAACCTGGCTGTCGACCCTGAGCAGGATACCAAACCCACAGAACCTGACTAGCGCGATGAAATCTGGCTATACATCACTGACGGAGATACACCAGCAGATAAATGGGTAACTCGGCACTTAAAAGTTCGAAGTGCACACTACGTCCTCATCAAGGACGGGCTATTCAGATGGAGCGCTGTCGGAGTACTTCTCCAATGCATAGCCGGGGGCGAAATCGAACGCGTGATGGCCGAAACTCATGAGGGTGTTGGAGGAAATCATTTTTGGAGGTTGAGCCCTGGCCATGAAGATAAAAAAATTTGGTTTCTATTGGCCGACCATGATGAAAGATTGCGCCCAACATGCCAGAAAATGCGAGATGTGCCAAAGGCACGGCCCGATGATCAATTCCCTGACCGAGCCTTTGTCGACAGCCACTGCACCATAACCTTTCATGCGATGGGCAATGGACATCATCGGCCCATTCTCGAAGTCACGGCAACGGCGTTTCATTAGAGTCATAACCGACTACTTCACCAAATGGGTCGAAGCGGAGTCGTACGCAAGGACAAGCAAACGACGTACAAAACTTCGTCTGGAAATTCATCATTTGCCGCCATGGGCTGCCTTACGAAATCATCGCCGACAATGGGTCGCAGTTCATCTCAAACACATTCGAAGACTTCTGCGCAAAGTGGAAAATTCGGCTCAACAAGTCCACTCCGAGATACCCACAAGGGAATGGTCAAGCCGAGGCATCAAATAAAATCGTCATCGACGGCTTAAAGAAATGACTCGAGGACAAAAAAGGCCTATGGGCCGATGAGCTGGACGGTGTGCTATGGTCGTTCCGAACAACCCCAAGACAGTCTACCGGCCGAACCCCATTTTCTCTGGCATACGGCCTTGAAGCAATGGCACCAGCCGAGGTCTGCATCAACAGTCTCCGTCGGACAATGATGACACAGGATACTGACCTAAATAATCGAATGCTGCTTGATAATATCGATTACGTCGAGGAGGAACGGGACCAATCCCTTCTCCGCATTCAGAATTATCAACAAATGGCAGCTCGGTACTACAACAAGCGAGTCCGAAATCGACGCTTCAAGGTCAGCGACCTCGTACTTCGAAAAGTCTACGAGAATACCGCAACATACAAGGCCGACAAGTTAGGGGCATATTGGGAAGGACCATACCAGGTCACCAAGGTAGGCAGGCCCGGAGTCTACCGACTAATGACAATGCCGGATCCAGATCTGCAAAATTCCTAAAAACGTCTAAATAAATTAGCCGAGCTCATCTTGCACACATAGTCACGACTTGGGAACACAAACGGTAAGTCGGGCCCAGTCTTGCACAATCTCCTACAAAAACTCGTCTAACAGCTAAAATTAACCGAGCTCATCTCGAGTTTCTTAATAACGAGCCGAGCCAAAACGTTCGTATAATCAACCGAACTCATTTCGCATACGGTAAACAGAATATCCACTCAGAAGCCGAGCTCAGACTAGCAAAAGATCTTTAAAACATCCAAATATATCTAAGCCGAACTCGTATTGCATGGATCTACTACTAAACTGGTCCCGACCCCGTACGCATAGAAATCAAGTTCGTCTCGAATACTAAGATAAATCCTCAACACAACATCAGACATAAACAAACCAAAGTTGTATTTGCAAATTAAACCACGGGAAAAAGTAGCCAAAAGGAAATTCATTCAAAATAAAACTCTCCCGAGCCAAGAGCAAAGTAAAAAGGTCTTTAAAAAAGCAAAACCTAAAGCCACATACGGCTAAACAACAACACAAATATTTTTTGCCACAAACGGCCTAAGACGGAGCAACAGCAACCGAATCCACGTCATCTTGAGCAAGAGGAGCGAGGGTTTCACCAGCGATTGGATCCACAACATCTTGAACAAGAGCCAAGCCGGATTGGGGAGGAATTTGGGTGGTCGGGACCAAAGAAGGCACTCCCCTAGAAGCCTGAAGGTCAGCAACATTGTTCGGAGTCATCTCCCGGTCATTGGAATCGAACTGGTCAACTCCTGGAATCAAAAGCACCGAGATATTAGCCGGGCTCGGGGAAACGCACTCGGAAGGCGGAGTCACATGGAAATCAGCTTCGGTGATATCCACGATCTCGAGAGCATCGAAATCTTGATGATACCCGAGTAGATCTCGCTCAAGTTCCACCAACTTAGAATCTCGGATGGGAATGCCCTCATCCCTCGCCATTTTAAAACCCTCAAGAAGCTCCGAAACGTGGCTAATAAGCATGGACACAAATCATCCCGGTATCGTCGAAGCTTGCCAAGACGAGCTGCATACTTCTCCCTCATCTTGTCCTCGGCCCGCCCCATGCTTTGGCGACCTCATACTCCCTCGACCTACTCAGCCTTTCCATCTGCTTCCGCTTCTTAGTCTCCAATGATTCTCGCTGGGCTACGACGACAGCCAACTCCTCTTCGAGTCGCGACTTATTCCCTTTCACCGACTTATAGTTACTCGTCAATTCTTTCATAAGGACCGTCTGCTCGAACATCTTTTTATATGATGCGGTCCTTTGAGACAGTTCGTATGCCTGCTTCAATTTGAGGTCATACTGCTCTACCATATGATTGACGTTGGAGACCATCTGCATAAAGAAAGGAAAATGAGCACGGGTGAAGCAAGGAACGATACGGGTAAAAATTTAACCAACCCACCACATACCTGCACGGTATTTTGGGACCACTCCAGGAACGCGTCCCTCTCTACCAGATCGTCGACCGGGGGAAGCTGGTGCTTCTCGCTCCCCTAGACGCGGCTCAGAAAGTTAGCACACTCCGTGGGTAACTCCCCGATGTATTTTCCTTCGCCTTCGAAGGAAAAGTTGAAGTCGAATTGACCGATCGAACCCCCGACCTCTTCCCGCACTTCCTACTCCTTGTTGCCTGTTTCATCTGCAACCAACGGAGATCTCGAAACGGGAGCAGAAGTCTGACTACGGGATTTCTTCTGTGCGACGGCCCCACCAACCTCGCTCTCCCTGAGCCTCTTCTTAGCGGCACCAGCAGCCGCACTATTTTCCGCACAAGGGGCGGATCTTGAACATCTCCGACCAGAGCGATGGAACCCGTAGGCCTCTCTGATCGATTACTCGATCTCGGAGGCACGACAGACCGATCAGCATCCCCGAATGCCTAAATATTCCCCGAGTTGCCACAAATGGCCATTGGGAGGTCGGTGCGGGCCGCAATACTCCCCCAGCTTCAGGAGTCGAGGATGGAGCCTCCTTGCTCTTCTTTCTCTCTGCATCATAATATTCAGCACGGCTTTTCCCATCGTTCCTGCCCCGGCTTCCTTCCTTTCTATTCCGAGAACGGTCTTAAAGGGTCAAGGGACACGTCGTACCGGCCTAAAATCAAAAAAAAATTTAGTAGAAGTGGATAATCGATCTCAGTAAAGCGAAAAGAGGAAATAACCTGAATTAATCCGAGCGAGGCTCCTTTGAATGCGCTGTTCTAAGAGCTCTAGCCACCTCTGACGACCTAACTTTCTCAATTCGTCGAGTAAGTCGGTAAAACCTTCTGGAGGAGCTTTAAACAGACGATGAGGAACTTCACCAAAAAAGAGAATTAGGAGTCGGATCGGCAAATCCAATAAAAACACAAGGCAAAAAAAAAACTACCCGCAATAACATTCTAGCCAGCTAGGATTAAGAACGGATGCTTCATCAATCTTAACGAAAAAATAACGAGTTTCCCACAAATCCACCTTGCTCGGAATACCGGTCAGCAGACAGTGATTCGAGCTCATGCTGACATAAAACCGACTAGAGATTTTATTCTTCCTTGTCAAATGTGTCATCTCTTCGAAAGCGTCGCAGTCGGCCGCTTTACCCAATTCGGCAGCAAGGGTCAGGATAGTAGTCATAATCCTAATGGCCGCGATGGTCAGCTGGGAAATCGCGATACGGCGACGAGGGCAGTATTCGAGCAGGAGCCTTGGGAGCGGGAACCACAGGCCGCATTTGGTGGAAAACGACTCGTATAGACAGATGTAACCCGATGGTGGAGCCCAAGGATGCTCGTGATCCCTGGGGGTCAAAAGCGTCAATCTAGAAGGCAGTCTCCGCTCAAGACGCATCGCGTTGATCAACTGCGGCGTAGATAGGGATGGGAGATTATCATATCTCTCGAAACCTATGTGCTTACCAAGACCCAGCCCCGGAGAATCACCCCAATCTTTCACATCTTCAAAGAGGACCAATGTCTTCTTCTTTTGCCCCGGGCAAACCCGAGCCTTCACCGACCTCGATACCGACCCATCCGGACGGATAAATTCCCTCATCTTCCCGACCAAAGACTGGGGAAGAAATACCCGACGCTTCCCGATCGTCGAGTTCGGGGATCTCGATAGAAACCCTTCTCGTACTAGCGGCCGGTTCATCTTCAAGGGCGAGACGAGCTCGGAAACTGGCCATGAACCTTAGGTCGGTAGAATTGAAGGACGAGGAAGATGAGCTCGATAGATCTGGATTATTTCTAACAGAAGACTCCGATCCAAGGGGACTGTGCTGAGGCGAAAGAGGAGAATTGAGAGCGGGAGAAGCTATAGTAATACTAAACGATACCGGAGAAATCAACACCCTTGGAGACGGACCAAAAAAGGGGATGCAAATACGGTGACGCGGAGACGGGAACAAAGACCGAAAAACCCTAGAGAGAAAGAGAGAGAAGAGAGAAATCTACCTTTGAGAATTGGAGAGAAGTGAAGAAATGAGGAGGGGAACTTTATATATATAGACTCAGATCGGGAGACGAAGCGTCGCACCTCGAAGATCGCGTACCGCTATCTCGACCAATAGGAAGGTTGTTGGCCCAACAAACTCGGACCATGCCTATTAAGATATCAACGAACTCGGCCCATAATGATTCGCTGATACTAGGGGGTCTACTGTTGGGCATGGGTTTCACCCACCAATGACATGGGCCTAGCCCAGAAGATCATCAAGGCCCACTCACCAGAGGCCCGACTCGTTAAGGAATTCTGGACCTAATCACAGGGTGATTAGATCAGTTACTATGGTTTGATTCTAACTATAGTAACTGACCGATATTTATCTATAAATATGGGCCAAAACCTTATAGTTGGAAGATTAATCTGATTTGAGCAGAGCACAAGGGACCCAAAACGCATAGTTTTGGACTCTAACTCTGAAAGTGAAAGTTCCGACCGATTATCGTCCCCGGAAAAGATAAAAATCAACCCGATAATCATCCCGAGCAGACAACATCCTGTTCGGCATCAACGATCAATCCCGACATCTGCAGGACAGTTCGGCTATTCAATCCCGACCTCATTTTAAAAGTAGATTAATAACTTGTAATCCTATTTGATCTCCCTGTATTTCCGAACTCGATCTAATTCAACGAGAATCTCCGACCCTTTTTAAATACAAATACCGAACTAGTTACCTCGGTTCAACAATATCCCATCTCGCAGCGCATTGTCACCATTCGAAATCTAGTCTTGGATAGATTTTCCTTGGCTACTTGTGGACTTTATCACGGATCTTTATACTCAGTGTGGTGTCATCGATTCATCAATCTATCCGCTCGTTCGTTCACCGTTCAACACATTCAACCATCAACAACAGTGTTCTTGAGAGTTTGGCCAAGATCCAATTCTGATTTCATCCCATGTTCGTATCAATTAATTGTGGTAACATGGATGTATAGGTCTGGAGGATCGAAAAAAACTGAGGCAATTTGGAAGGGATTGTTTGAGCCGGAGGCAATGGTGCCTGATTGAGCATATTGGTCTTCCGAATTCATTCTTGCCGAAATTTAAAGAAATCTTTCGTTTTAATAGTGATTTATTGTTCTCCTACCATGTAGAAATCAATAATATGTTGTTATATATTAATGTGTTGAGGCTACAGCTCAATATATACATGATGAGGATAACAATTTAATATATGATGGATAAGGATATCTAAGCTATATAAGATATGTGATCAAGCTACTAAGATATGATTAGGATACTCTATAACAAATTTAGACTGGGGATTGTGGTGGAAATAGTTAATGAAGAACAACTTATGATTATTCTTCATACCAAAAAAAGACTTATGATTATTCATCATCCAAAATGTAACTTTTATAGATTTTCCAGTGACCTGCAATAATCAAACTGTAATCTTCTTCTTATACCAACATCTATTACCAAACCAGACGGAATCATAAGTGGCTAGTCACTCAACCGGCAAATTCTCTGCTTCATATCTGGCAGACTCGAACAATTTAGTCGATAAATAACGTTCTCCTCCACTCGGAAAAATCACCTGCAAACCAGAAGATAACGAGGGTATTTTAACAAACTCGGTTGAATTTCGATCAAGTCAAACGTTATGGTGAGTCAGAGACAGAGCTTACCGCAATGAGTTTCTCTGCGTTTTCTGGCCGCTTTGCAACCTTTAAGGCAGCAGCAGCTGCGGCCCCTGAAGATATTCCCACCTGCCAAATGAATAAATGTGTTTATCAGAAACTCTGGTTTTTAGTTTATGGTTTATACCCAAAAAAGAACATTAACTGATTGTACCAGCAATCCTTCTTTGAGAGCAAGAAGCTTGGCTGTTTCAATGGCTTCCTCACTTGTCACCTAAATCAAAAGATTGCACATCTCAGAATATTCTTTTACGAACGAGAAGTAGATAATCTCGGCTACTTACTTGAATGATTTCATCAACAATGCTTAACTCCAAATTGGTTGGGATGACACCGGGGCCAATTCCTTGGATCAAATGTGGACCTACAAATATATATATGAAACCCGAGAAAGGATATTATGATTATGATTAGAAATCAAGAACTCTGGACAAGAAAAATGCTGTTTATTTCCTCACCCGGTTCTCCTCCGCTGAGTACCGCACTTTCTGCCGGTTCCACCACACAAACCTGTTGATCAAGAAAAAAAAAACCGACTTTTATGGTTATTTTGAAGAATTGAATTAAGTTGGCTTTAGTGAAAGTTTTTGTACCTTAATGTCTTTATTCTTCTCCTTAAGGAACTTCCCTGTTCCAGTAACCGTTCCACCAGTCCCAACGCCAGCGACCAATATATCGACTTTCCCAGCTGAATCTCTCCATATCTCCGGACCCGTGGTTCTGTAATGAATCTGCAAGCAACATATTTGGATTCATACACAAGAGAGATTTAGAATTGTGGTGGATGCATGAGATTATATAAACCTCTGGGTTTTCAGGATTTAGAAACTGGTGTGGAATGTAACCACCAGGAGTTTTGCTTAATATCTCTTCAGCTTTCTCCAACATTCCTTTAATGCCTATGGACATGTCTGTGAGGTGAACCTCTGCACCTAATGCTCTTAGAATGATTCTCCTCTCTAAGCTCATCGTTGAGGGCATCAAAAGGATCACTTTGTAACCTCTTGAAGCCCCGATGCAGGCTAGACCAATCCCGGTGTTACCACCCGTTGCCTCAATCAGTGTACTCTAATATCAAAAACCATTCTTTTCCATCTGTGAAATCTAATGAAATATGGATATATTATACGGTTTTTTTTATAAAAAAAAAAGTCTTTCTATTAACCTTTCCGGGAGTAATCAATCCTTTCTCTTCTGCATCTTTGATCATACTATAAGCGATTCTGTCTTTGATGCTAGAGCAAGGCTCCATCATCTCAAGCTTGGCGACAATTCGGGCCACGCAACCATCCACAATCTTGTTCAGATACACCATTGGTGTGTTACCGATTAACTGCATAAACATAGCAAAGGCTTTTAGACATGTTCTTTAATTCTAAGAAAGAAAATTGATAGAGAAGAGATTAGAGATTGTTTACTTCAGTGACATCGTTCTTGATCAAGCACCGCTCTTCCATGTTGGTTCGTCTTTGAAACTCCTGCAGATCTAATATTTTCCAAGATTTCGGTACTGAATTTCAGTGGAGTCCACAAAATCAGTGAGATTATGTCCGGAAGAGAGGAGACAAACCTTAATCTGAGCTTCAAATATGGAGACAATCTGCTTAAAGGCTCTGTTTACAATTCACAAGTAAGTTTCAAGACAAAAATTGGCAAATGGGACATAATGTTAAAAGCGAAAAGCACAGTGAGTATTGTCTCACAACTAATATGGAACCCCTAAAGTTGATCAAAGACAAAAACAAATTGACCAGAGAGACGTTATTTCATTAGAGAAACAGAGAACATAACAGAGAGAAGCAAAATATAGAAATGTCGTACCTTTAAAGTTTAAACGAAAGTATCAACGAAGAAGAGATAAAAAAAACCCCGCTAAGTCCAAATCTACACCGGACTGTATATATATATATATATACACAAGACATATATTGTATATAGATTAGTATTGAGTGGTTGTACAAAAGAATAAATATTATATTATCTATGTGGTTAATTTTCTTAGAAAATACAAAAACACCCTCACACTAACCAATTTTGGCAAGATGATCCTTCAACTACGAAAAATGCAAACAACCTTCAATCTAATTAAATATGCGCAATTTCACAGGGTATGATAATGGATCTTATTTTCTTAGTAAATTCAGGTGTTATTGTTTTGATGATTTTATATTTTTATTCAAAATCTATTATTATTCAAATTGTTTAGTTATCATCGATTCCGTAAATGTACTAAAATCTAGTGTTATTGAAATAAAAAAATTTTGCAATTTTTTTTTGACAACAAAAATTCCATTGATTAAATATTTGGCGTGAAGAACCTCATCTCATGAGGGAGCCGATTCGGCATCAAGTTGCTTACATGGAAAAAAAAAAATCTCGTGTACGTGAAATCAAGCAAATAGAAAAATCAAAAAAAAAATCCTTAAAAGACTTAAAATCGTCTTAACTCTGAAGAGAAAGTTGGACAAACATCAATTGAATCTAACATCTTCAAAATATTCAAACAATCCGAATCAAAAATTATATCAATAGCATACTCAGCAATAACGTTTTTCAATGCCCAAAATAACGCTTCTAATTTAGCATTTACAATTGTATTTATAATACATAACTATTAAAATATCATAATACCAATTAATTTAAAAGAAAACCATTCTTTCATGAATTTTTTGAATATACAAAATTTTCTAAAATTTTATTAAATTTCTCAACTTTTAAAATGAACCAACTCTATTAAAATAAAGTCCTAGCGACCTCTTATAGACTAGAACATTTGACAACACCAAAAAACATGAAAACATTAACAGTTGTGCTAATTAACTTTTTAGAGATATTACAAACAAACATATATAATTATATTTAAAAGTTATGACAATCAGATGGTGGCCGACGACTGTAGTCATGGCAGTAAACAATTTTTTATTGTGACCTTGGATATATATGGTTGATGGCCTATTTTTTTAGATATGCAACTAAAACGATACTCACCTAAATTTTTTGTTTTTCTATTTCACTATACAAACATTAATCCCTAATCATAAAATTACATAAATTTTCTCTCTTCAAAATTATCCAAATAAAATTGATTCCATTAATTCCTGTTAATTAAACTGTAATTGCGTTTAATTAAACCATAATTGCATTTAAAGAATCACGTTTAGTTTGATCCGAAATAAAAATAGAGCAATCCGAGAAAATTGGGCTAACCCCAAAACTTATTATCTCTTTAATCAAACCATCAAAAACCGATTTGGGGAAAAAATCGGGAATTATGGTTCATCTTCGGCGAGTTTAATTTCCAGATGAAGCCAGAAGAGGGCAACCCAAATTTTGAGGTGCAGCACAGTCGGTAAGCGGTAAGTATGAGCAATTACTCATCAGGTTCTAGCTTCGTGACTGCGAGAGCATCAGGTTGAGGTATTCAGACGCGTTGCTAGTGTGGAGAGGACATCATTACCTTCACTTCAATGAAAAAGGAAAACCCATATCAAAGATTCTATCGATGCGTGATTGCTTTGCAGGTACGTGCATGTTATGGAATTGAATTGTGTGATTTGTGATGGAATTGATTGTCATTGCAAAACTGTGTTAGAGGAAAACAGATAATCATTTATTCAAGTGGGTTCATGAAACATTGGTTGATGAGATAAGGATGGTATATGAGACTTGTTGAAGATGTGAAAAACGTTAGAAACATCATAATGGATAATATGGAGCTCCAAAAAAAAAATGATTCATGAGATGGAAGAAGAGATAAATGAGAAGATTGAGAAAGAGCTCATCATCAAAAATGGAGAAATTGGGTCATGAGATGGCAACCTCAACTATGAAGAGACTAGGTGTTGTTGTGGTAGTATTAGGCTAATTGGCATGGGTTTATGGCAAGGTTGTTATTGGATAATTGAAATTAATGTTTGAAATGGTTTAGAAAACAAAACAAAACAATATTTTCTATGTGTTAAGTTATGTTTGGTATTTTGGAAATGGACCATGTAATGTATTTTCTCATTTGGAACGAATCGGATTGCATTAGGTAATGTTGTTTGTTTGACAAAGTAAACCGAAATTTATGTTCTTAAACCGACAAAAACATAGATAAGAAATACTTTTTTTATGCAAAATTATGAACTTAAAACCGAGACACACCCATAGAAACTAAAACACAAGTACTTGACACTGCAAAAAGAGACACGAGTGCATAAAAACACAAGTACTTGATTCATACTATAACTACATAAACCACTACGATTCAATGCTTGTTTGCGTTGATTGCGTGAGTGAGATGGTATCCGGTACTTAAGTAGAGGATGAAGCACCCTGAAACAAAGCAAAACCAGACTAAAAATCAATCAAAATCATTCACCAAATCAGTCACCAAAACAGTCACCAATTATGTCCAAAACAAACACTAAAATCAGACCATAATCACAACCAAAGCAGACCAAAATGAGAACCAAAATCAGTCTACAACATACACGAAATCAAAAAAAACCAGTCCATAACAAACACGAAAAGCAGACCAAAATGAGAACCAAAATCAGACAAAAATGACAACAAAAAACAAACCAAAATGAGAACCAAAACCATACCAAAATGATAACAAAACACATACCAAAATGAGAACCAAAATCAGACCAAAATGACAAGAAAAAACAGACCAAAATGAGAACCAAAATCAGAACAAAATGAGAACCAAAACCAGAACAAAAAAAATAAAAAGACTCACCAATTTAGTCTCCATACCTTCTGAATTTTGATATTCCGTGGATGTTTCTTACATTCAGCTGCATTGTGTCCAGCTTCACCGCATTTGGAGCAATGGATAATGCGTCCTTTTCTTCCAAGTGTTTCTTTCATTGGCTTATTCTTTGGAGACTCATATTTACCTTTCATTCTTAGAAACTTCTCATACTTTGACCATTTTTCTCTTCCAGGCAATTTAGGGGGGGGGGGGGGGGGGGGGGGGGGGGAAGTGCGGTTACCAAATGATAGGTAGAATTCATCCAAAATTGTGCTCCTCTGAGTGGGATGTTGGCTCTTTCATAGGTATCGCGCCATATATCAGTAGAGAAGAACCCGGATACATGATCTTCAACATCCACACCAACATCTATCATTGCACCGTATGCATCTTCACATGAAATGCCTGTGATTTGCCACTTATAACTTCATACAACCCATGGGTGCACGGAATTGTTGTACATCGATCAACATCCTTCTTTTCTTTAGCAAGAATCTCAACAACATACTCTGAAAATCTCCATTGGTTTCCTTCTAATTCTTCTATCTCTAAAATGCATAGGACCCATCTCATCAACAGAACTGTCCGGAATTGTTCTTCAGCCAATACATAGCTCATCCACAAACTTAGCTACTTCTTCCTCAACTTCGTACTCGAACCGTTCAAATAAACCATCATCGTCTTCACTCTCCGTTTTGTTTTTCTTTTCCCATTCTTCTTCTTCTCATTCTCCACCTTCTTTTTTTTACCCTTCCTTTTACAACTTTTGGCTTCCTCATCATCGGTTTCTTCATTCTCACCATCATATCTCCCTTTATCACCTACGGTTTCTTCATTTTGACCATCACCACAATCTTCATCACCGATGGTTTCTTCCTTCGGACCATCACAAGAATCTTCATCGTCTTCGGTCTCTTCCTTCTCACCATCACCTACGTTTCCATCCTCGTCTCCATCACTCCCAACGAAATCTACATCATCGGGATTACTCTCTTCAAGCCATATTTCATATGTGGTCTTCTCTCTTTGTGATTCGGTTGTCCCATCACTGGAACAACAAACACAACCAACCAAATTAGGGGTTTCTCCTTCAATTGCAAGTGAATTGAACTGGTTGTAACACTTACCCTTTATCGTCGTCCCGTTTTCGGACTTCCACTTCGAATTCGGCTTCAAAAAAATTAGGGATATTCCTCTCCTTCGACAATTCGCCTTCTTCAGTGCTCGAATTCGACGGCGCTGACATCTCTCCTCTAAGAACCAAGAACCCTAATTTGATTTTTTGTCCCCAATTCGATTTCTTAGGGTCGATAATAGAAAGCTTTTTCGGGTAGGATTTTAGGCTCATTTATTTTTGGGATTAACCCAATTTTAGTCGGGTTCCTCTATTTTTTATTCGGATCAAACTAAATGTGATTCTTTAAACGCGATTACAGTTTAATTAACGGAATTAGTGAGATCGATTTTATTTGGACAATTTTAAAGAGATAGAAAATTCATGTTACTTCATTTTTTAAGTCTAAAAATAATATTTTGTATATTTTATTTTCACTTTATTATTATTTTTTGACAATAAAATTTATTTTTCAAATCGACGAATTATAACTACTTATTTTATTTTTAGAAACATTTTAATAATGTTATCTAAATAAAATTTTTACTATATAAATAAAATTAGATTACATCACATAAATAAAAAAACGTAAAAAGAACTGTGGATTTTATGTATTTATTTTGCTGTTTTTATTTTTTAATTTATTTTAAACATGCGAGTATTTGTTTACAATTTTATTTAATTATAAAATATAAGAAGACATAAAGTTTGAGAAATCATTTTCTAAATAAAATTTTTAGTTCCATATCAAATAACACTATTCATAACTCTATTTTAGAGTTGGAACTAAAGTGTCATTTATCTTTAGCAAAAAATAAAAAAACTTGTGTCATTTATAAAAAAAACTTTAAAATGGTGTGGTTTGGAGATGCAAGCAAATTCACATTCACATGTGGTTAACACACTACGGGATGGACAGTATAAAGACGAGTTTGTGCCCACACTTAAGTGATATGAAAATAACATCTAAAGCTAAGCTTGGATCCATGAAAACAACATCTAAGGCTATGCTTTAATGGAGACAAATATGGGCGGCAGATTTCAATAATGTTTCATCCAACCGCCTTTATATCACGATTTCTTCATTTCAATTTTGTTTTTGCGTTTTAGAATAAAACCAAAAAAGGGAAATCCACAAGGAACATAAATCCAAGATACGCATATGCTTTTCATCATTGAAGATATATGTACGGTTTCACAATTGCAAAACGTAATCTGTAACACCCCGATTTCTGAAAAATAGTGGTGTTTCCAGAAAGATTTAAAAGAATTGATTTGGCTACCTATATCACCAAATTGCATTTATTTTTTCCGTAATTCCACCTGACAAACTCCAGAGTTAAGCGTGCTTGAGTTAGAGCAATTTCAGGATTGGTGACCTACTGGAAAATCATTTTCAGTACCGTGTGAGTGATGACAAAACATGGGGAAATATTTCGTAGTCAGTAAACAAGTCTTTCGAGTCTCCCGAAGTAACGTACCGGCCGTCAGACGAAGGTGAAACCCATGAGTCGAGAGAGGGCGTTGGGTCCACAGACGATGGCGGTCAGGACGTTACATAATCGTTGTGTTCTCGCTGCCCAAATCTCATGTTAAGATACGAGCTTCTAATGTTAACCACCAAAAGTCTTCTCATAAAGAAAAAGTACAAAAAGGCATACCACATAAATCTATAGTTGATTCTCAAATCTATACTATATAAAAGTTCATACTATTAGCTTCTAAGGCCATCCACATAGGATTTAAAACATCCAATTAAAAGTTGCCACATCACAATACACATAATCAAAATTTTCTTAATAACGATAAATCAAATTTTCTTAATATATAATTGGAAAATAACTATAAAATTTATGAAGCATTCATTTTTTTCTAACTTCCATTTTTAAAGTCGGATTTTTCTATTTTCTTATAAAATTTTCCATTTAAGAAAATTTATGTATTTTGGAAATTTAAATGTAATATATATGTAATTAAAGCTAAGAGCTAATTGGAAACATCCCATTAAAAATTATCACATCACAATACACATAATCAAAATTTCCTTAATAACGATAAATCAAGTTTTCTTAATATATAATTGGAAAATAACTATAAAATTTATAAAGTATTCATTTATTTTCTATTTTTTTCTAACTTTCATTTTTTAAAGTCGATTTTTTCTATTTTCTTATAAACTTTTCCATTTAAGAAAAATTTATGTATTTTGAAAAGTTAATTGTAATATATAGGTAATTAAAGCTCAAAGCTAATTGGAAATATTAAATTTTACTTTCATCATCTTTCTCTTTGTTTATCGGATCATATTCAATATTCATTAGCATATTAACCACATGAAGTGTATACGGAAATATGTGGTAATCTCATGTATAGAGTAGCTTTTTGATTATATCAAATCTCTAATAACAAACTTTTATTCGTTTATGGTGACACAAGAAAGCTAAAGATGGCGCTTGGAGTTGTGAGGAGAAGACATGCAATAATAATCATAAGCCTTTTGTTCTTGCTTTCTTGGAGTGACGACCAAAGTTATTGATCTTGCCAGAAAACTACAAAAGTGCAATTACGTCACTCTCAAGTCTCAACCGCAGGTTTGCCTATTTGAAGCTAAAGGCGTCCACATATGATTTAAAACATTCAATCAAAATTTGTCACATCATGATACAAAAAAATTTCTTAATATTACATAGGCCCTGTTCTTTTGTCAGTCGCTGGCGATAGCAACCAGCGATTAGCGATAGCGACTAGCGACACCTTGTGTTGTTCGTTTTGCAGTCGCTGCGACTGATCGCTATGTTGTTCGTTTGGCTATCGCTACGATTTTTTTTTTGAATTTAAAATTTAAAATTTTAAATATATGATATTCTATAAATTAAATTTTCAACAATAGTCAAATTATTTTAACTTTGTAAATCTCTAACATATAAAATAAAAATAAAAATATGATAAAATACGATTTTGGGGTTTTGCCGGAAAAGAGGTTTGCGGTTTTAACAGAAAATATTGTTTTGGATTTTGTCGAAAAAATGCGATTTTGTGATTTTGGCGGAAAAAACACATTTTACGATTTTGGGCAAAAAAATGCGGTTTTACGGTTTTTGAGTAAAAATGTTGTTTGCGATTTTTGCAGGAAAACAAGATTTGATGGGAAAACGCGGGTTTACGAGTTTGGCGGAAAAACAAGTTTTTATGGGTTTGACGAGAAAATGCGGATTTACGGGTTTGGCGTGAAAATGCGATTTTATGCGGTTTGATGGAAAAAACCGGTTTTACGGGTTCGGCGGGAAAAATGGTTTTGCCAAACCCGTGAAAACGTGATTTTTTGGGGTTTGACGGAAAACGCGGTTTTATGGGTTTGGCGGGAAAACGTAAATTTACAATTTTGGCGGAAAATGCGGTTTTACGATTTTCGCAGGAAATTGTCGTTTTATGATTTTAGCAGAAAAACGCGATTTTGCGGTTTTGGCGGAAAAACGCGTTTTTACGGGTTTTGGCGAAAAACACTATTTTGCAGTTTTTCGGAGAAAACGCTATTGCGATTTGGGGGGGGGGGAAATACAGTTTTATGGTTTTGGCGGAAAAATACTATTTTGCGGTTTTAACGGAAAAATGCTATTTAAATTCAGTCGCTGCGATTAGTCGCTATCGCTCCAATCGAACAGGGCCATAATCAAATTTTCCTTAATAAAAGTAAATCAAAATTTTCTTAATATATAATTGGAAAATAACTATAAACATTATCAAATATTCATTTATTTATTTATTTATTTTTTGTTTCCTTTTTCGTTTTCGTTTTCTTTTCTAATTTCTATTTTTTAAAAGTTGTTTCTTACAAACTTTTTCATATAAAAAAATCCATGTATTTTGGGAAAGGAAAGTGGAATATGTAGATAATTAGCTAAAACTAAATGGAAACTTTGAATTTTTACTTAATGGTTTAGAGAATCACTAGCCTAATATTACTATATTTACATAAATGAAAGAAACTATATATACATGGCTACATATGTTTATTTTTATTTTTGAGAGTTTAGTAATATGTGTTAATTGATATTTTAAAAGAATTATGTATATGTTTGTATGTATGAAGATCATGTGTGTATATATAATATGTAATGTGTAAACCATATTTTGCTAATAATAGTTTTGATCACAGATATGAACTTTTGTTTTTGTTTGATATTTACAATGTATGGTGTTTGAGTTATATTATAAATGTTTTTCCATATAAATTAATATCAGGTATTTTTAGTATTCGTTTTATTGATTATTTTTGTCTGAAGAAATTATATAGGTTTGATAAAAAAAATACATAAAAACCTTTGTAATCGATGAAAAAAAAGAAGAAGTTGCTTCAAAATAATAATTTTTGTAAGAAGATTGAGTTTTTGGTAACATGAAGGTAATTAAATATGATCAAGAATTTTATGTTTTTATTTCAACTAAATTAATGCGGTGAACTATAAGTATCTTCTAAATTAATGTATCTCTTTCTTTATCCACTCAGATTTTAATTATCCAATCAAAAGTTGCCAAGTCACGAGATTAGGATCCAAGGTTGCGGGGAACGAGAGTCCATTCCAACAAACAGTGAGGAAAAAGAGAGAGGTGATGAAAGTGAGTGGCTCATGGGTAACTGCATCTCATTTCATAAGGTATTTCTAAACAATAATTTAAGTAATATTAATTCATCGATTGTCTTTGTTTCTCTGTTTAGGATACATAGAATGTTAATTAGGTATGAGAAAGAGTGAAACATAGATTTATTTCTAATAAAGTACTTTTGTTTTTAATATATGATGAATCTATAGATGTTGCAGAGCTATTTCAAAATTCTGAGCAAAATAGAGCAAAGGGAAAAAAATTACTATCTCCAAAAACTTGGAGAAGAAACTTAAAAACATATAAGTATAAAAAATACAATAGAGAAGAAGAAATGATTAATTTGTTGCATAACCAAAAAAAATTATATCTAAAAAATTAACCAAAAATCATAAATCTAATGGCTAGGATTTTGCCATATAGGGAGTTTTTGGTTAGTTTTTTGGATATATTTTTTTTGGTTATCTTAACCAATTTCTCAAGAAGAAATGAAGAAGAAAAGGAAAATAATAATAATAAAAAAACAAGTGAAATGATTAAGAAATAATAAAAGAATTATAAATTGAATTTGAGGACAAAGAAAATTGATGTAATGAAAGATATTGTATTCATGGTATTGCGTAAATAGTGGAAATATAATGTAACTTCCACACTAATCTTAACGGAATAGAAATTTCTATTAATGGCTAACAATTCAATATTTTATTAGATTTTGGTAGTCTAATGGTCGATCAGCGATAACTATATACATGGTTTTTTAGATCTAAGTAATGAAAGTTAAATTCTACATAAATGAATTTATATATTTTAATAAATGTTATTGATCACATCTAATTTTCACCAAAAACCTAGTCTATACTATATAAAAGTTGATGCTATTTGAAACTAAAGATGTCTAGATAGGATTTAAACGACCAATAATTATATGCCACATTAGTATTTAGAATTAAGTTAATATTTTTTGTCGTTAATAGGAATATTTTCATTTCTATAAAGTTTTTTTTATATATATTTTTCACAAATTTTTCCATTTAAGAAAAATCTATGTATTTTGGAAAAAGTAAAGTGAAATGACATAGTTAATAAATTTTATATTTTTTAATTATACATTTTATAGTAAGAACAAATAAAATTGAAACGTAAACATGGCAAATAACAATGAATGGCAATATAAGTCGCTTCACAAGTCTAATGTTTACATAAATCTTTTTTTTTTAAATGGAAGATTATATAATGGGGTTGTTTCAAAAATAACCCACAATTTGTGGTCAATCCCAAACATAACCCACTTTTTCTTCCTCTTCATATTTTACCACTTTTTCACAAATAAATCCCTAGCCTCTACACTTATTCACGAAAATGCAATTATGATACAATTTTTTTTTTTTTGTAAAATCCGAAAATAAGTAAAAGACACAAAAACCATAATATATCAACTTATTTACGAAAATGCCATCTTCATCAATTTTTCAACCACCATGAACAACCAATTTGGAGCTATAAATGCTTCCCCAACCGATTGTTGAGCTCTAAATGCTCAATGTTTGTGCTCGTAACCTCTTCATCTTCCATTTCCTCTCCAATTTCATACAAAAACCTCTCTAATTTTCGTTATAAATTTTTTTCTCTCATAACCTCATGTTTTCTTGTGGTTTTTGCATCTAAAACGGCTGGGCTTCTTTGTTACCGGTGAGATTCGAAGTTTCAGGTGCTCGACGAAACTAAAAACGAACTCGAACGGCGGAAAAAGGTAACATCACTTGATTTTCGCTAATTTCATATATGTTTCGCTATAGCAGACTTCACCTGAAGTTTGCTAGTCAACGGAGAGGTTAGATTTGCAATTGACCATTTTTGAAAATATATGAAGGAGACTTCACCTGAAGTCTGCGCGTTCTCCTTTGGAAACAAAAAAAACTAGTGCAGACTTCATATGAAGTCTACGTAAAAGTGAGGTTAGTTTTGCATTTGACCAAAACTTTGACTTTACAGAGGAGACTGCTCAAACCAGACTTCTCGTGAAGTCTACTCTGTAAAAAATCGAGGTCAATTTTGCATTTGACTGAAACTTTGACTTTTATAGAAGACTTCGTGTGAAGTCTACTCTGTACGGAGAGGTTAGTTTTGCATTTGACCAAAATTTCGAACAATTGACCAGGAAAAACATTAATTCGCAGACTTCGGGTGAAGTCTGCGACTTATTTAATTAAATTGTAAATTTTATGTGAAGTCTACTATTTATTTAATTCGAGATTTTGGTCAAACACAAAACTAACCTCTTTTCGGCGCAGATTTCACCTGAAGTCTGCTCCAAAAAGTCAAACTTTGGTCAATTGCAAATCTAACCTCTCATTTTCGGCGCAGACTTCACCTGAAGTCTCCTTTCGGTAGCAGACTTCATTTGAGTCTGCGCCATTTTTACGATTTTCCGCGTATTTGCGCAGACTTCAGGTGAAGTCTCCTCTATAAAGTCAAACTCTGGTCAATTGCAAAACTAACCTTTTTATTTTGCAGATTTCGGGTGAAGTCTGCTCTTATAAAGTCAAACGTCTGGTCAAATGCAAAACTAACCTGCTTTTTACTGAGGAGACTTCACCCGAAGTCTGCAAAATCTATAGACTTCGGGTGAAGTCTACTCCGTGATATGCCTTAATTACAAAAGTAACCCAAAGATACAGACTTCTCCAGAAGTCTGCTCCGTAGACTTCAAACGAAGTCTGCTCTGGAGACTTCTGGAGAAGTCTGTATTTTAAATTTTATTAAAAATCCATTTATATCTTATTTATAATTAAGGTTTTTCGATTTTCTTGTTCTGACATGTGTATTAGTTATTGTTTTTGCTTTTGTATGAGTTTGACATGTTTATGTGAAATATTAATTGGAGAAATCAACTTTCTTGTTTGATTAGCCTTTAGCTCATATGTGTAGACTTCGTATGAAGTCTGCTTCGCAATTACGATCGCTAATGTGTTTTTATATGTTTTTTCAGATGGTTCAGTTACCTGTTGTTTATGGAGAATGGGTTATGGAAGATAGGTCGTGGCAATTTGTGGTGGATAATAGGAGAGGATAATGGCAATAATGACAATGTGGATGGACTTGCGGACGGTGATTGTGATGAATATGCAGATGAAGATACGGACAAAGATGCAGACGAATATAAGGATGAAGATGCGAAAGAAGATGAGGACGAGGATGCGTCTGATGGTGGTGATGTTATTCGTAATTTGGATGATGATTTGAACGGAGATGATGGTATTGAAGCTATTGATGGTGTCGATGATGATTATAGTAAGTATGGAAAAGTAAAAGATGAGGATGAAGAAGATATCTCATTTGATTTCGTAGGTGCTAAAGCGCGTTGTGTTGGTGAAGGAGGAATAGCAAAAACGGCATGGTCCAACAATATATTTGTCAAACAGAGTTTTGCTAGCAAGGACGAGCTAGTGTCAGAATTGCGATTGACGGCGGTGATGTTAAAATTTTCATTCAAAGTATATAATTCTACGAAAAGTCTTTTTGTGGCTACATGTCGTGTGAAAGGATGCGGGTGGAAGCTTAGAGCGGGTGTAAAGAATGAAGCGAACAGGTTTTGGGTGACAAAGTGTGTGAAAATTCATACATGTTCAATGGCGGACCGAGTATCTCACCGTAGACATTGTACTCCGAAATACATTGGTAGGTTATTTATAGAGCGTGTTGGAATACTCGTTGGAATTACGCCGCAACATATCAAAGATTCAATGAAGGTGATGTTTGGTATGAATCTGGATTATACCACTTCATACAGAGCATTGATATATGCCCAAAAATTTGTGAGGGGAACAGCCGAACATGGATATGAAAATCTGCCATCTTATTTGCATCTACTCCCGAAAGCCAATCTGGGAACAATGACCGGTCTTGAACTCGATGCTGATAATAGATTTAAATATCTATTTATAGCATTTGGAGCCTCCATAGCTGGTTTTCAGTATCTCAGACGAGTTATTGTTGTGGATGGGACTCATTTAAGTGGGAAGTACGAAGGGGTTATGTTAGTGGCAGCCGCACAAGATGGTAATTTTCAGATATTTCCTTTGGCCTTTGGAATTTTCGATAGTGAGAATGATGCTTCATGGGAATGGTTTTTCACCAAATTGCGCGGTTGTATCTCGGATCAATACCTTTTGGTGATAGTTTCTGACAGGCATGCGTCCATTAAGAAGACGTGCGACACGGTTTTCCCTTGGGCAACATGAGGTATATGTTATTATCATCTTCAGTGTAACATTGTCACAAAATTTAAGGGGAAACATCTCATGTACTTGGTAAAAGGTGCTGCGTATGCGTATACGCTTGACGATTATGACCGACACATGGACGCGATACGCAGTGTAAAACCCGAACTTGCGACATACTTGGAGGAGGCGGATCCAAAGCTAGGGTCACGAGTTCACTTCGAGGGAGATAGATACAACATAAAGACGAGCAACATTGTCGAATCTATCAATGCTGCACTTAAGGTAGCTCGAGGATTTCCCATATCATTCCTTTTGGAATTTATCCGAGAGAAGCTAGGAAGGTGGTTTTGTAAAAGGCGAGAAGATGCTTTGAGTCTAACAACACGCCATAGTCGGGGAGTTGAATACTTATTGACGATTCGTGACCATTACGCGTCTACGATGACGGTGGAAAGCATTGATAATTGGCAATTCTATGTGAAGGGAGGAACACGGGATTGTATTGTTGATTTGCAAAATAAAAAGTGTGCATGTGGTGTCTTTGATATGGAGAAGATACCTTGCTCACATGCTATTGCGGCTATAATAGCGACTGCTCAAGATATATCTACGTGTGTTTGCCCGTCCTACGCGAAGGACTGTTTGTATGCGGCATACTCGGAAAACATTTATCCCAAAAATGACGCCTTAAAAGGTCCTGAAACAGTACCATGTCTGCCTCCTTACATTAAGCCTCGTCCTGGTAGGAAGAAGAAGTCGAGGTGGCAAACTTGGCTAGAAATCGCAAGGATGAAAGGCACAAAATCGCGGAAGATTCACAATCAATACAATTTTTCTAAATGCAAACAAGCAGGCCATACTTGACCAAAATGTGTAAGTTAATCTCATCTTGCAATTAGTACCATCTCTTTTTTTTATTGTAAGTCATCCGATTGACAGCGGTTAATCATGTTATAACATGTTTGTCTTGCTTATTACAAGCTTTTATTCAATATTTCTTGTCTTGTTTGAACATGGTATTATATAAATGTCTGATTTTTTTTTTATTGCATTTGCTAAACAATTTCTTGTCTCCTTTTTTTATTGTAAATCATACACTTGTATAGTTCTATAAAATCTAAGATGACGTAGGAAACAAAGGAAGGAAGCAAAAGAGCAAAAAGTGGTTGAGAATCAGAGTTACATCATTAGCCGTACAAAATAAAGTACAAAATCCGAGTTACATCCCGCAATAGTAGCCAAAAAATAAAGGATATGAGTTTTTCTTACATCTACAATATATATGCAAGAATCCTAAAAGTTAAGCGGGATTACAAAAGCATATAATTCGGTGGACGACGTATCAGTCATATAGGTCCAACAAGTTAAAGGTGTGTGATTCCGTACCATGTATGTTAGTCTCGTCGAATATCTCAGCCGCAAGCTTCTCTGTAATAGCAAAGATGTTGGCATCACACAAGATCGAAGTAAATGGAATGCCGAGAGCATGACATTCAATATACTTCAAACAATACACTCCACAATCCCCACTTTGCACGTTTTGTGGTACTCTTTTAATCCGCTCATGCATGAATGGATCATATGGATACTTGTGTCTTTCCTTTGCTTCACATGCCTCACGAAGTAGATAAGGAAACATGACGGCTATAGGCTTCACTGCCTTAGAAATTACCACATCACTTGCGTGAGACACAATACTGTCCCAGACAACAATGCGTCTCTTTGGAATTGAAATCCACAGAGCCACCCAATGATCACTACTTATGTGTAATGGGAAGTATGTATCATTCACCTCAACCCCTCCATATCTTGTTTGTTCTGCAATAACCTGGTTCTGCATCTGTATAATAATCAAACGCTCCAGCAGGTAAGGGTTTACCAGAACTATCTTCATTTGCAGGAAAATCAACAAAGTCCTTGTGCTTGGCAGTCCACATCGTGCCTAAAAGAGTATCAACGAAACAAATTTTTTCGCTCCTAAACCACTCTGGATGTTTCGAAAACCGAAGCCTCAATAGATTTATCCCAGCATCCATGAACTGCATCAATAAAACAAAACAGAATGGTTATAATAAGAATGGATGGCAATAGAAGTCTGCATTTGAAGTATGCAATAGAAGTCGGTAATAGAAGTCAGCAATAGAAGTCAGCAATAGAAGTCGGCAATAGAAGTCTGCAATAGAAGTCGGCAATAGAAGTCGGCAATACCATGTCTTTTAGCCATTCTGTCGGTGTTCGTAGACACCAAAAACACTCTGGAGAAACTGTGTTTCACTAGCTTCGGGTAATCCATGTATACCATTAAAATGCAGTTTAGTATTAATTAGAGAATACATAATATGATAAAGCTTACTTACAAGAAGTTGTCCTTTACTTACGGATCAAGTTTCAGCAAATCGTCTAGCACCTTCACCTTTTGCATATCAACGGAGCAAAAGGATCATATCCTTGTCCTTTTGGAATGATGACCTTAGCGGTTCTATTTCCTATAAAAGGGGAAACCTGTGACGGAGCAAGCTTCCTAAGCCTTTCACTCTTTGCCAGTGCCAAAAGCAAGACCACCTTTTTCCGCTCGTTTTGTTTCAGTTTTTGAGCCAAAACATAATCTGTAGGTGGTTTTATTTTGTCAATAATCATAACACTTGGCTCGGCCCTATTGACACTCTCACTTTGAGCTTCGTGACTGTTTGTTTCCATGTTCACAAGCTTGCTCTGCAATTTTGGAGTATCAAAGTTAAACGTACTAAATGAAAACATATTATGCAAACTAAAGTATATTTAACATAGAGAAACCAAACACATAACCAAGGTTCAAACAAGAAATGTGAAAATTATATAACGAGTGTACTTTGAACATAAACTTAAATGCAAATACTTCAAATAACATGAAACAGATTAGACTACTACTTCTTTCCTGCTTTAGCCCTTTGGTTTAGCCTTTGGCTTTTTCGATCTTTAGCCTTTTGGTTTTTGGGAGAGGATTTGGTACTACCTTATCAGAAAGGGCTTTGATCTTCTGTTCACAGCTACTAAAACCATATGTTATCTTCGTTGACAACTCTGTAAAGCAAACATCAAAGTGTGATTGTAGTCTCTGTACCAATGACACCGGATCCTCACCCCCACTCCAAGAAGCAGATGCACGAGACCTCTTTCGGCTTTCTCCGTTCGAGTTAAGGCTGAGGTTTTCAGACTTCACATTACCTGTTTCACACTTCACATTATTGGAGACCTTACCAGATATCAGAAAAAATCAGAGAATAAGGTTGCTTTTGTTGTCCACAGTACCTGTTTCTATCTTCACATTATTGGAGAGCTTAATACCCTTGGTTGACCAGTGAGATTTGGTCCACTTCCAGCCTCTAGCACCATACTTGACTTTCAAAATGTTGACAATCTTCACATCTTCTTCATCATCATCCCACAATGGGAATATTTCATCGACAGTATCCTTTAGAACAAAGTTGTTTACACGGGCCTACAAAAGATAGAACATGTAGAGTTAAACCATTTACAATAATTGGAAATTAGAGCATAATTTAAACAAAATTAGGAAAAGTACATGTTTTAGCATATTTGTTTTGACATTTTTTCGTCCTCTGGATCCTTTGAACGCAAGCAGCAGTGGAGTTGGGTTATTTGGAAAGGGCTCACCAAATTCAGATGCATAATCTGGTAGAGCAAAGTACACCCACACTTGGAGAACTTGTACAAACCCTTCGATCAAATACGTCTTCGTCAAGTCTTTATCCTTGATAGACTCAATAAGGTTCTTGAAAGCGACTCTTCCCCACGGGTATTCCTCAAAAGCTTCTAAATCCATCACTAACCTAGCCAAGTTAACCCGTGTGGGTGTTGTACCTTTCTGTGCTTCAATGTAACTAGCATAGATGGCTAGATATCCCAACCTCATGCGTTCCTCCCGAGTCCATGATTTACATAAACTACACGCTGCTGTTAACTCATCAGTACTTGGACCCATCTCGATACCCACACCAAGAAGCTCCCAAAATTCTTTCATCTCGTCTGTAACCTCTACCTCCGGGGTTTCCAGATTCGCAACATACTCACAGTTGAGACCGGTTAGATTTTCAAACTCATACAACGAAAACCTCAACGGGGTTACACCAATGAGACTCCATATCTCATACGGCTTCTTGCACTATAACTAAAAACTTAGTATATGATGTACCAACCTCGATGCCCAAGCAAAATCCAGAGTGTGGAACTTTAGAAACACACCCAATCTCGAGTTCATAAGCTCTGCCCATTCATCTTCTTCTAGTGATTCGGCTAGAGCGTTAAAAAGCTTTGCATTACCACTATAGTAGCCTATGCTTTTAGTCGGACAGGGTTCATCGCCTTTCGTAAAAAATCTTAACGGGAATTCTGGCGTAGTCATTATCGGAAAGGACTTCTAACACAACCAATCTGCGCATCAAATTATTAAAGAATTAAAGTCTGCAAAAGAAGTCTGCAAAAGAAGTCTGCACCTGAATTCATTGGAACAAGTCTGACAGTGAAGTCTATCTGAGAAGTCTATTGCTGAAGTTTACGAGTGAATCCTGTAAAAAGAAAATACAGATCCAAACTGAGAAAATCGGCTACGAAATCCAAAAAAACACAGTCAAACTGAGAAGGTTTCCGAAAATACAGAGAGATGAAGAAAAACATAAAGGAAACAAACCTTCACAACTATGAACAGGTTCAAAATTCGGAGTGTTTCTCGAATTCAGAGGGAGTGAGATCTGCAGCTCGAAACCGGAGTGATAGAAACAAGCAGATCTGGGAAATCAGACGGCGACGAGAACCAGATCTGAAAAGTAAAAGAGGAAGAGGCGTTACCGACGGAGGAAACAAGGGAAAATGGTGGAATACGAAGGAAGAGGAAGAGGAGTTACCGTTTAGAATCAGCGGAGACGACAGAGACAACGGAGAAGACGGAGACGGCAGAAACGGCGGATGGTGACGCCGACAATGGCGATAGTGGAGGACAAGGGTTTCGGCGGCGTGAGTTGACGCCATTTGAGAGAGAGAGAGAGAGTGTCGTGTTTTTTTTTAAAAAAAATTAGGGTTTCTTCAGTAAGTTTCGTTTATATGGAGGTAAAAACATTCGGTTAGGTTAATAGTCTTTGGTTTAACAGACTTCACTTTCGGTTAGGTTAATAATTTTTGGTTTAGCTGACTTCGTTTAAAGTCTGCTAACCCCTAAACTCTCCCCGAAACCCTAAACGCTATGTAGACTTCACCTGAAGTCTCTAAATTGGAACAGACTTCACCCGAAGTGTGCTATCCAAAAACCTAAATCGAATATTTTCAATGGATTATTTAAAATCCTAAATAAAAACTTATATCAAACATTCAAAAAAGTTTAATATATTCATAATTTAACACTTTTATGCAAATTTAACATTTTAAATACAAAATTTATAAACCCTAAATCTAACCCTAAATGTAAAAACATGTTCCACCTTATAATATCAAACCATTACCCATATTTCGGACTCGTAACTCGGAGACATACGCAAAATCACATACATAACTCAAAATTTAACATCATCTTATAGTTAACTCAACTTTGAAAATCAAATCCCACATTATAATCTCTACAAAGTTGTTTACTCTAAACCCTAAACCATAAATACGAATCCCTAAACCTAGACCATAAACTCATGAAACTTATAAATATCAAACAACAATAACTACCAATATGTGACCACATCAATATCTAAACATATGGTTATGGACAAGCTTATTTGATATCTCATGTCTTCTTTTAGTATTATTTCATTATTAGCATATATTTCATTTATAATATAATTTCTTTATTGGTTTAATTTGATTCAATTTTATGAAATTTTAATTTTTATACTTCAAAATTGTTTATAGTTTGATTATGAATATAATTTTTTAATCAAATTAATTTTTGTTAATTTATAAATTTAAATATTATATGTAATTATGTATTAGACTTCTTTTGAAGTCTACAAAGTGCAGATTAGACTTCATGTGGAGTCTACGAGTTCGACTTCTAACTAAAGTTTACAGAGCAGATTTTTTTTGTTTGGTCATAAGGAGTGTATTTGTAATTTCACTACTCCTTTGGGTTACTTTTGCCAAACATGAGATAAGGGGTGTACATTTTTATTTAAAATGAATTTTTGAGTCATTTTTAGCAAATTCCCCTTATATAATAGAGTGAATAGAAAAAATGTAAATAAGAAAAAAATATAGGAAATCGTATTGTATATATGTGTGTTAACTTATGTTCGTAATTTTATGCAAGCATATTTTAGTTTTTGATATGTCCACAAATTAAATTAGAAATTTTGGAGGAAGGGAGATTATTAAGTTTGTAGTGGTTAAAGTGTTTAAAATATAATGTTTAGATTTTTTGTCATGAGTCTCACGGTTTCAGTTTTTTCTACTTCTGTCTACCGATTTTTCCACTTCGTTTTTGACATGTTTGGAAAAGGTTTTATACTTTTAGTATTCAATACTCTATAAAAATTGAAAATATTTGCTTCTAATTTAAATACATCTAATTTAGATTTTATATACTTTGTATTGTCCATTCAATTATTCGACTGAAGAGCAATAACTATATTTTATGTGTATATGAGTTTTAAACCTTAAACCAGGATATTATGTCATCTTAGCCTAAGAGCGATAAAATATAATGGTAAAATTTAGAAATATTCTACGTATGTAATAGATCTTAAGATGCCATATATTGTCTTTTTATACACATGATTATGTGTGTAAGTACTATTGTATACAATTTTTGTCTTACTTGGGATAAGATACTTATATGTTCAAGTTAAATCTCCTATGCATCTATTTATGAGATGCAATGAACAGAGAAAAATATCATAGAAATGAAACTTAATAAAGCCATTCACAAAGATAAATTAACATTGAAATGTCTATTCAGACAATGAGGATCAAACATGAATTGTTTATAAATATAGAAGATATGTAGTTATATACTATTAATGAATAAAAATATATAAGTAGAAAATGATTTTTTATGTTGCTAATACTAAATTATAATATTGTAAAATATAAACTACAAGCTGTTTATAGTTTTTTAATAAATTGAAAAGATAAGTACAATAATCATCAAGTAGCATATATATATACTAGATTAGGATCCGCGTAATACGCGGGGTTTTAATTATACGTATTTATAAATGATAGAAAATAAAGTGAAACGTGTCGGTAATCGATTAAATTTAATAAAGATAAAATTTATGAAAATGTAAGAAATAAATGTTAAATCTTGTTGATGTAAATATTCAGATTTGATTGTTACTCGCACACTTATTTTAGATGTTGATTAGTAACTTTGTTTCAAACTGAATTTCAACTCCACGTATTTCATCTCGCAATACAACTAATGTATTTCATCCATAATATTAAAATCATATTTTTACTCCATGCATTCCTTGTCAATCAATAATACCCAAAATTTTCATATCAAAATAATATATGCAAAATACATTCTATCAAATTTATGTCTATATATGTCATTAGTGTTAAACAAATAGTAAGAAAATTAACAAAATATATTAGTAAATAAATTTAAAAATATTAACAAAACATGTCGTAATCTCATGAATATCAATTTTTTATATGCCGCACTAATACTTTTAGAAATTAGAAATAATTTGTCTTATTTTCTTTTTTTAGTTTTTTTATTTAGTATTCCCTTTTAATTTTTTAATAATATGTCTTATTTTTTTTGTTTTGACTATTATTTTATTTTAGTTACACTACAATTATAAATAATTTGTCTTATGTTCTTTTTTTAATCTTTTTGATTTACTATTTCCGTTTTTTTTTTTTAATAACATGTCTTATTTTTTTTAGACTATTATTTCCTTTTAGTTACACTACACTTTAATTTAAGAAATAAATAATGTAGAGAAAGAAAATTTATATTTTTATATTAATATATTGACACATGTCACAATCTCAATTAAAATTAACACATGTCACGATCTGGTGAGTTACGATTTTGTCTACGTGTCACACTCACGTTGGGCAAAAATTAAAGTAAAATAGCTTTGATCGATTTGTGAAACTCTCGAATTCATGATTTGCTTGAATGATGTATTTTTTTTCTTTTCTTTCTCGATTAGTTATGACATTTTTCCTTCTTTTTTTTTAAACGTATTGACATGAAACAAATTTTATTTTTTAATAATATTTTTTAAAATTTTTTTTTTCCTTTTACCTTTTTTAATAACATTTTTTACAAATTTTCCCATTTACCTTTATTTAGTGACATTTTTTTTTACAAATTTTTCCAATGATGTATTTTTTTTTCCTTTCTTTCTCGATTAGTTATGGCATTTTTCTTTTTTTTTTGTTTTTAAACGTATTGACATGAAACAAATTTTCCCTTTTTTTAATGATATTTTTTATAAATTTTTTCTTTTACCTTTTTTTAATGATATTTTTTACAAATTGCCCTTTTACCTTTTTAGTGACATTTTGTTTACAAATTTTCTTTTTTTTTAATGACATTTTTTTTTACAGAAGGACATTGACTTTTTTTTTGTTACGTTAGGACATTTTTTTGTTGGCGATGATGTATTATATTTTTATATTAATATATTGACACGTGTCACAATTCAATTAAAATTAACACATGTCACGATCTGGTGAGTTACGATTTTTGCCTACGTGTCAAACTCACGTTGGGCAAAATTAAAAGTAAAATAGCTTTGATCGATTTGTGGAACTCTCGAATTCATGATTTTTTTGAATGATGTATTTTTTTTCTTTTCTTTCTCAATTAGTTATGACATTTTTCCTTTTTTGTTTTTAAACGTATTGACATGAAACAAATTTTCTTTTTTAATGATATTTTTTTTTTACAAATTTTCTCTTTTACTTTTATATCAATAACATTTTATACAAATTTTCCCATTTACCTTTATTTAGTGACATTTTTTTTTTATAAATTTTTCCAATGATGTATTTTTTTTTCCTTTTTTTCTCGATTAGTTATGACATTTTTTCTTTTTTTCTTTTTAAACGTATTGACATGAAACAAAATTTTCCTCTTTTTTAATGATATTTTTTACAAATTTTCTCTTTTACAAATTTTCCTTTTACCTTTTTAGTGACATTTTGTTTACAAATTTTTTTTTTTTTAATGACAATTTTTTTTACAGAAGGACATTGACTTTTTTTGGTACGTTAGGACATTTTTTTTTGCGATGATTTTTTTACAAATTTTCCTTTTACCTTTTTAGTGACATTTTGTTTACAAATTTTCCTTTTTTTAATGACAATTTTTTTTACAGAAGGACATTGACTTTTTTTGGTACGTTAGGACATTTTTTTTTTGCGATGATGTATTTTTCTTTTAACTTTTAGATAAAAAGGAAATATTATTTAAATTAAAATTAACTTTATACATTAGTATATTAATACGTGTCATCATCTCAGTTAAAATGACACATGTCACGATCTAATAAGTTATAATTTTGAGTGCATTCTCCTTTATATAATAAGATATCAAATTCAAGTATTTACTCATATAATTATTTGACTATCAATATTACAAAGAAAATAAACTGTAAATTATTAAATTTGCACATTAAAAATCCAATAAATCAACAAAATATTTAAAAACATACACAAATATATTATATTTTGACCATTGATAATCAAATTTTTTTTTTTTTAGATTTACACTGTTACAGTTAATGATTTGTATATTTGACAATTTAAGGATAAAATTCAAAATTATTATATTTGAAGTTATCTATATTGTGACAGTTGAAGATCATCGATAATCTTATATTGCAACGGGATTGCTTTCGTAGTTGGAGTGCATAAAAATAGTCAAATACGGGAAAAGGAAACACAAAAAAATTATATATATATTTATTTATTTATTTATCCTAAACATATATACATAAATAAAAGATAATGATTTTGATTGGTAATTTTGTACCGTCTTTTTTAAACGTGTACCATTTTCTGTATGATCATTCAGTAAAGCAATAAAAATATAATAATATAAAAATATATAATTTTTAAAAGAAATGAGATAACAAAAACTACATTGGATGCATGTTTTCTACCAATCTAGCATACCACAAAACAAAAAAAAATAAGAAATTTTTTTATTATATTTGAACTTATCAATATTGTAACAGTTGAAGATCATCGACAATCTTATATTGTAATTGGACTGCTTTCGTAGTTGAAAACTCTATTTGTCTCAGAAAAACTGATTACCTATGTGTAAAAGGTTAAAGGTTTATATCTTCCTTAGATTTTGCTATGTTTTTTTGTGTGTTTTATTGAGACTTTACTCAGTTTTTGCTACTTCTTATGTTGGTTTTGAATATTTCAATCAAATTCAGATAAAAAATAATAATATCATGATAGGTTCTATAAACTCTTAAATATATACAATCATCAATTAATATATTTACATATAATAAACTAATAACTAAGAAGCACAATATTTAAACTTCTAGAACGTTTGTCAAAAACTAGTAATCACAATAAAGATTTTTAACAAAAGACAGAAACAAACATAGATCAAACCCCAAAAAAGACGTGTTAATGTTTCTTTAGATATTATTATTATATATATGCATCACACAGATTATTTGCTTTCTTTTTCATATAAATAGCCAAGAGAGTTTTTGCTATCATTGATCTAATGCCTTTACCAAAACCTATTATCTAATAGACTTCTACAAAGGTTATGCACAACCCCCCTATCATTGACCCCTAATAGACAAAATCAAGAAAAATTCTAAAACCTAGAAAGATTTCATCACCATCAGAAATTTATCACTCAGATTATTAATTTATAGCCTTCATATTCTTCATACTATACCTCAAGACACCTTCATATTCTTCTTCCTTCTTCATCTTACCCATTATATTCTTCCTTGTGCATTATCCTTCGCTTGGCATTGTCTTTAACTCGTGCACTGTGGCTCGAATCTGCTCTTGAACCAATTCTAATCTCCTCGAATACACTTCCAACTCCAGAATCCGCTGTCTTCTCCACCGTTCTTCCGCTACTGCCTTACCTCCTCCACCACCAAACCCTAGATTCATCGACGGCATTAGCATTGGGCTTAACACACCTAAAGCATGAGCACCACCTCCAGGGAATCCTCCCATTGCAGCCATCATCATTCCTGTTGTACCGTTCATCATTTCCTTGATCACGGGCGATACACAATTCCTCACCGTCTCTTGTATCAACCCGCCTAGATTCCTTCCCTCAATGAAATCACCACTAGCAGCAACATTCTCGTTGAGGTTAACATTGGTAGCTGCATTTGGTATTGGCACGTCACATGGAGCGATGGGCTTGTCTTCATCGATCTTCCCTACCCTTGATCGTGATCGTTTTCTCGAGCCACTACTGTTACTCATTGTCAGTTTCTTCTCAAGCCCGTTTTCAGAATCAATGTCCACATTCAGATTAGCAATGGGGAAATTTCCATTGGTGTTATTTACATGGTGGTTGTGGTTATTGGTTTCCTCGAAATCCATCACGTTGTTATCTTCGAACCCTATGATTTTCCCGGTTTGATTCCAGATTTTCCTAGAGATGTCAAAAGTGGCTTGATCATGAGGGCTTTTGAAGAATACCTCTTTACCGGAGCTGATCTTGCTCATCACATTCCGGTACTTCTTCTTCAGCCGCCGGAGCTTCTCCACCAGCTGGTTCTTGTTGAAATCGAGCTGAAGCTTCGATTTAATCTGCTCGTAAAACGGCGCCGTGTCTGGCGGATGCGAGCTGCTACCACGGTGGCTCGTTATGTAGTCAAGGAAGCCACGGAGGAGCTCGATCTCGTCCTCGTCGGTCCATAGCCTCTGGAATAAACGTCTAGAGTCGTCAATCGGTGGTCTCTGATGGACGATCTCAGTCATGCGGTGCCATTTCGGATCGGAATCTACAGGAATCGCGGCGACAGGTACGGCGGATCCGGCAGGAAGTGCGACGGTTACGGTGCCTGTCGAGGAGGAAGATTTCGCCGTACTGGGAACCAACGGAGCCGCCGTGGAAACCATAGACGGAGAATTCAGATCTTCATATTCGGGATCGTCGTCGTCGGCGTCGTTAGGCTCAGGCATAACCACATCTTCGTTATCACGCAAATCCTCGTCGGAATCAGTCTCTCCTCCTCCTATTCCTCCTCCGTCTTCCTCCAGATCCGGCGATTCAACAGAGAAAACAGCGTCACGCTGATCCGATGACATCTCCACGGAACACAAACGCAGCCAGAAAAAAAACCAAAGAGGAAATCGAATCAGAACAAAGAGAAGAACCAGAACCAGATCCAGATGAAGAGGAATTGGGTTCACGAGGATTTGTGTTTTGGGTGGTAGGGCATGAGAATCTTCGACCCAAACAAGGGTAGTTTCGGTATTCACCAACTACAATTATGACTCGGCAAGGTGGCCCAATCGTTCCCGTGCTTGGTTGTTGCGGTTTAGTTGAAGCCTGCCTGATCTCAATAGTCAAAAGTCAACCGCAGCTACAAACGCGATGTTGTGTACAAGCGTTGATAAGAATTGCGTTGGTCCAGACTATACTTTTTGTTCGACAAATGTAGGAAAAACGCTCTATTGATCAATGCAAAAAAACCATAAACATAATGAATTTCCATTAATTGATTTAAAAATTATTGAATTAATTTTGTTTTTTAATAAATTTGACCAAAACAACATGGATCGAACCTTGGTGGAAGACACGTATGTGAGGAGATACTATCACTAGGACAAGTTTGAATTATTGATCAAATGTCAATTTTAGGATTATAAATGGTAACATATAAAAAAAATTCTTTAAATTCAGCTAGATTAAGCAATTCAGCAAAAAAAAAATATCGTAAAATTCAGCTGAATTCAACTAGATTCAACAGTTATTCTAACACCAATAAATATAAATATGTTTATTTTGGGTAAAAAATCATATAAGAGTAGATATGCGAGTTAGGTAAAAATATTTAGGATATCGAAAATTACATCTAAAATATATCTTTAAAAATAGATCGGATAATACGGATATGATAAGAGCGGATATGAAAGTTCGATTGTTGTTTGTACTAATATAATTTTAAGAAAAACTTGAGGAATTTTTTTTCAAAAACAAAAATTAGCAATTGGCATAAATTTTACCGAAAACAAAATTTTTGGATTAATTTCTCTATTTGTAAGATAAATTCACGCGATAAATTATTGTTTCGTGTAAAAAAATTATATATTTACAAAATTACTTGAATGGGTACGTCAGATATCTCATCTCATAGATAAATTAGATCATTTATTATTCAAATTATCAATATCTAATATTACTATTAGAAGTTGTTTAGTAAAAAATAGTAAAATTAAAATAAAAATAATTTAATTTTAATAAAAAATTAAATAGTTAATAATTATTTTTGATAGCTTATAGTTTTATATGATAATTATGTTTAATAAAATTATTAAATATATTATTTTCAAATTTTGCCAAAATATATCCTTAATTTTTTATGAGTCGTAAGTTTTTTTGTTAAATTATGTTGTATTGTATGTTTAATAAGATTATTAAATATATCAAATGTAAAAATTAATATTTTATTAATTTATTTAACTAATTTTGCTGACAACAAATTGTTTAACTAATTTTTATAGGTTTATTTTATTATTAACTTTTAAAAAAAAAATCAGCCAGATTCAGTTAGATTCAACTGTTACCATTTACATTTAAAGCTATTTCGCCAGATTCTGCAAAAAATCACAAAAAAATCAGCCAGATTCTACTATTCAGCAAAATTCAGCCAGATTCCGCCGTTACCATTTAGACCGTAGATATACTTAATTTTGTTTTTTGACATCTTCTTCTTCTTTCTTTTTCCTTCTTAACCATTTAACTTCATGAGGTACGATTCTTCTGCAAAATAAATCTCCTATCTCCGATGCCAACACATGGCTCTCGTTCAAAACGGGAAGAAGACCACCACTCCTCTTCTCCGGTTTATTCCGGTTAAGCCTGTTGCCACCGCCGCGATTGAAATGCGATCTGAGTGAGTACATGCTTAGGTATCAGAGTCACGTCGCTTCCCGTGATTTTGTTCACCTGCAAAAAAAAAAACCAAGAAATCAGTTAAAAACCCCATAAAAAAAAAAACGAGATCCAACTCCAGTTAATCGGACAAAAAAAAGCAGAGGATCCATTGATACCATGACGACTGATCGATTTAAGTTGCTCCGGCGATCTCTGAGGGAAAATAGAGTGATCGATTTCGTAATAAGATCAGAATTTTTTTTATTTAGCTTCTGAGTGAGAGAAGAAAAAGACGGAGAAGGAAGAAGAAAGAAGAAGACGTAAAAAAAAAATTGTTAAGTACATCTAAAATTGACATTTGATCAATAATTCGAACTTGTCCTAGTGGTAGCATCTCCTCATATACGTGTCTTCCACCAGGGTTCGATCAAAACATTGTAAAAATAAATTAAAACCAAAACGGTGTTGTTTTTGGTCAGATTTATTATAAAAGAAAAATTAATTCAATAAATTTTAAACCAGACAAAAACTGTATTCTATTTGTCATCCACGTCAGCAATCGTTAATGGAATATTCACTCCGTTTACGATTTTTTTGGAATTGATCATTTTTTAAAATGTCATGTAGTAAATTCAAATATATCGATAGTTCATGTGTTTTTTGGCATTGGTCAATAGGTCGTGTACAAATAATCAGGAACAGCTTAGTTCATAGGGGAATATACTGTTTTTCCGACAAATGTATAACAGAAAAAAAATTCAACATTCAAGTTTATTAGTACAATCTTGGTTTTGCGCAGAAAAATTAAAAACATTTCGACGGTGAAGATAATATTTTTTACCATTTACTATTTCAATTCAAATGGAGAGAAAAAAAAACAAGTCAACAAGAACAGAAATGAGTTTTTTTTTTTTTTTTTTCCTTCACTTTTTGTAAATTAACAAATTGAAATAGAGATTTATTTGGTTAAAGCAAGTGCATTTCTTCTTCTACTTCTTGTATTTGCCATCATGAAGAAGAAGAAGGTTTTCAAGGAGAAGAGTTTAGTATAAACGGAACTTCTCCTTGGTGTTCTGGAAAACTTGCTCGGCAATGACGGCGCCATTCCCGTCAGCTTTTTTTATCTCCAGGTTAGATTTCTGATAAACCCCGGTGCCTCTCAGAGCATCAGCTATGAAGTCATCAAACCCGATGGCTATGGCTGCTTCGGCTTTGGCTCCATAAACCAATCTCTGTTCACAAGTAGAGAGATTAGTAGTCATTAATTAGACGACAGACCCCATGATAATGAAGAGATTAGAAAGATGGTTTCTGGCATGTTTTCTATATTTCACATTACCTTCAATCTTGAGAGATGGATGGCTCCAAAGCACATGGGACATGGCTCACAAGATGCGTAAATCTCGCATTCTGATAGCTCGATTTGGTTAAGCTTCTTGCATGCCTGCGTGTTTGCAAAATACAACCGTTATGGATTTAAGTTACCACTTAGAAATAACCGGCTTTAGCAATGTTTGCACGATTCAAGAGCAAAGCGACAGCAACATTGATCAATCCAACGAGAATACTCTATCTTACCTCTCTAATGGCCGTGACCTCGGCATGTGCAGTTGGGTCTGTGTATTTCAAAACCATATTGTGGCAGCTAGCGACGACCTCGTTCTTATGCACAATAACGGCACCAAATGGGCCACCATCACCACACTCAACTCCCTTGTAAGCTTCTTCAACAGCTTGGGTTAGGAATTTGTGGTCGCTGTCATGCACAGCTGATCAAAGACAAAGTAGAAACATAAACCATGACAACTTCTGCAAATTTCAACTAACTAAGAATGTGGAAAACAGATAGAAATATGACAAGGGCATATCACAAAGCTAAAGATTCCTGCGAGTGAAAGGAACGAGATGTTCTTTTTTCCGTAATGAAAGATATATGTGATTGAACTAGTGGGAAGTAGAAGAACAGATAAGCTTAATCTGCAAACTAAGCTTTATATAAAAAAAATTACAATTGATGCATAAACAATTATAAGAATCACAACTGATCAAGCTTTCCAGAAAATTTGAGGGGAACCATAATTAGGGGAATATATCATCAGTCATCACTAGAAGCAATGCATCCAAATGTTAAAGGTATGGTACCTTGTTGGTGACCGGCAAATGCAGAAGCCACGGAGATGGTTCCGTCTTTTGCTTCCACTACTACACAGTTCAATGACAGAGCAATCAGATCCTCCAAACACAAAACATCAAAGAAGGAATTAAAAATTTTGAAATCGACACAGCTGTGTTCTACGCACAATTACAGCTACTATTCAACAAGAGCTCATAGGTTACTCACAGCACAAGCTAGCAGACAAAAGAGACATAAACCATTACTTGTGATACAAGTAAACATCATTTAACAGTAACAGCCGGCGAAAAGATGACACAAAACTAGAAGCCAGATTCTAATCTAAGGGCATAAAATCGAACACAAATCTAAACCCTCAATATATGCTTAACCAAACCGTTAAATTTATGTAAAATGTGGCGCTGTGTCACATGTGGTCTGTGATTGACAAGGAGTATACTTGTGGTGGCTAAAATCCTGGTTAAAAAATTTCAAATGCATGTGAGAATAAATGAGGAAAATATGAGAAATAGTTCGAAATCGAATGAAATTTCTGGATTCCCGATCTGGGAAGGGAACCAAAAACCAAAAATCATGGTTGAATATAAGCTGGAGAAATAGTTTGGATTCGGGAAAAAGAATACAAAATCACAGGAGAAAGTTGATCTGGGAAAACATTTCGATAAGAAGATCGAAACCCATAAGTTTTCCATTAGCAATCAAAAATCCTCGAATGCAAAACAAGGAACGAATCTCGCGCAGAAAATTGAAAAATTAAAGACTCCGATCTCGATCCACAGAAGAAACAAGGGAGATTATAATGCGAAGAGTAGCGAGAAAAGCGAGAAGATTACCCTTAGCTTCTTCCATGACTCAGAATTTGACGGAGGAATCTTAGAGAAAATCGAAGAAGAAGAAGAAGGGTTTGTGTGGGTGAGAAGATTGAAGAGAAGAGGTGAGCCAATTGATGTGTTTATATAAGCAAATCAGATGAGTCCAAAGAAAAAGGCCAGAATTTAAGAACAGAAGACGTCGAGGAGAGAGATTGGAAAGTGAATCTGCGAGGAAGGAACCAAGAAAATTGGATTTATTAGCCGAAAGAGCGATTAAACCTTTAAAGAGTAAAAAATACTTTAGGTAACGTTAAGATGATTCTTTTCACTAAACAAGGGCTTTTTGCCTAAAATATAATTTTCTAAGCAAAATGTTCAAAAATTACCATTTTTTAAAAAACATTCGAAAACTTCCACAATTAACAAATAATACTGTTCACGAAATGAAAAAAAAAACATATATACCCTTAATTATGACTTCATAATATACATTTTCGTCCACAATATTGTCGTTTTAGTCCATCGTCTCTGTCTCCGTCTTTGTCCATGGCCACCATCTCCGTCATTGTCCACCACCGTCTCCGTCAACAACCACTGCTTCCGTGTCTGTCCACCACCGTTTCCGTCTCTGTCTTTGACCACAACCACCGTCTTCTTCTCTGTCAACTATCCACTACCGTCTTCGTTTCCGTCTCCGCCTTTGTCCACTATCCACCACCGTCCGTCTCTGTCTCTGTCCACAACAGTCGTCTCTGTCTCCACTTTTGTCCACAATCGCTATCACCATCTTTGTCCACAACTGCCGTCACCGTCTCCATCTCCGTCTCTGTTCACACATCTACCACCGTCTCTGTCCACATATCCACCACCATTTCAGTCCACCATTCATCACCATCTTCATTTTTTTCCACCACTTTCTTTTTCATAGAGAGAGAAAAAGATCCGACGAGAAAGATCCGACGAGAAATCCGGCGAGAGAGATCTGACGAGAGAGAAAAATAGAGATGAATGAAGATATGTGTGTGGGGGTAAATTGCTAAATTTACAAGAGAGATAAAGATGTTATGGTAGGTGTTGTGGTAGTTTTCGAAAATTTAATAAAAATGGTAGTTTTTGAAGATTTTAGAAAAAAAATGTAATTTTTTATAATTTTAATTACTTCAACTCATTTTTTCTTAATTAAAATTTATATTACGTGAACCAACGGTTTAATGGGTTTGAGATTCTATCCCTATAAAAAAAACAAATTATTGTAGGCTAATTAGAGATAAAATTGTCAAAGATTTATAACGTGATATATGTAGAACTATTTGGCATAGTCTCATGTGTTAAAAAAGATAAACATATCTATCATGAATATAGTTCAGATAGAACTGTTATTGTAGATCTTGTGATGTAGATAAAAATATCCTTTGTTGAGTTTTTGGAACCGTTTTGTCATTTTGTTAAGTGTTGCAATGAGTTGGATAATAAAGAAACAAAAAAAATTAGTAGAATTTAAAAAGTTGTAGAATTTCTATATATGAAAAAAATGTTTAGATACGTGAACCCAAAAGTAATGCCGTAGTTTGAGAAATCTGTATTTTATCACAATTTAGGTTTTGACTGGTGTGTTATAGAAAAAGTAACAAGGTGAGAAACAAATCTCTCTGGATCCACCCATGTCGAGAGTAACTTTTTTGTTGTTACCAAACGTTTTTTTTTATTTTTAGCAAAGAAAATTCCGCTAGATAAAATTATTGGGAAGAACCTGATTGATTTACTTTTGTTAACATATACACTTCAAAAATACTGAATGTTCACCAGTAAAAACATCAAATATTCCGTTATGTTAGAAAAACATCGAATATTCCGTATAACTAATACAAAATTAGTAATTGATTGTAGCAGGCCCGGTCTGATTAGTAAAAGAAATAAAAACAAAGAAAACTGAAAATGGCAACAATAATAGAACGGGGATAAGTCAAATGACTCAAATCCATATCATATACACAAATGGGATCTGGAGAACGTTAAACATTTTGGTAGATAAGTCTCATCTTCAATAAAATATGCAAACCAATGTGTTGCCGTATTAGCCGGTTCAGTTTGGTAGATAAGTCTCATCGATCATATTTTAAATGTGTTTATATATATTACATAATATTTTGAATATGTGTTGATTTAAAAATAATATTGCTGTTTGTTTGATTATTAATGGGACAGAAATAGTAATTTTAGCATACAGTGAAAGGTATAGGTGGACAATCCGATTAATAGTTCAATTTTGTTTTTCCGATGTTTTTTGGGTTTATAGAAACCAAAACTACAATAAACTATTTGTAATTTAATTCTGTTTCAATTTTGTTTCGTACAATTTTATATTTGTTTTGTTGTTCGGTTCAATTTTAGTTTTTTTTAAATAACATAACTGTATAAACAAACAATGATTAATTTAACATGATTGTGATTAAATATGAATATATCTTAATTCAAAACAATTATAATTTTAATTTTTAAATTGTAACAGATTTAATTACATGAAAAAGCTAAGCAGAATAATACGAAAAAGTATAATTTATAATCGAACGGTTTCATATATTGAAATTATCGTAATAATTTTATATGTAAGGCTCTGCGTCTATTTGTTTAGAGAATGGAAATGCATTTGAATAAAATAGTAATAATTTAATGTAATGGTTAATTAAAATTTAATGGAGATTATTGGTCTGTATATTTTAATGGATTTGAAAATTAAAATCAAATTCAATGTTATTGGTTCTCCGATTTTAAAATTCATGTTCAAATTTTGTGTTATTAGTTATATGATTTATAAATACTAATTCAAATCACGTGTTATTCAATGCTACGAATTTACTTATGGATTTGATTTCATAATGGATTTTAGTGGATTTGGAAAGATTTTCATGTTAAAAATATAAAGACTCGAATCCAAGGGAAAACCTACAGATTCACAAATACTAATTAAAATTCACATGTTGAATTTGAAAATCAGTAAATTTTACAAAGATTTGTAAATCCTATACAGATTTCCAAATCAGTTAAAATACATAAACAAATAACACCTTCTTAAAATCCTTTTTAAAACCCTATGTCAGTTATCTTATTATTTTGTAATTAATTATTTTCTGCATCTCCTATGATATATAGGCTCTGAATGGTAATATTATAATACTGCATTACAACTTGCACTATAACTTGTACCACTGCTTGTATAACTAATCAGTAAAGTAGCATTACGAAAAATAATCACTATTTTTTATTATACTGTCATCTTTTATCACTATTTGTACTACTTCTAATTGTACTATCATTTTATACTAATACTTCGTACCATCAAAAAATTTGTATTGGACCGTAGGGTCGTTTTGATCCATTTGTTGGGTTAGGTTTTAGTTTTCTAGACATAATAAAAAGTAAAACCACTTAAGCAAAATAAGATTTGGTTAAATTTTGTTTACTCTTTGGTTGGCAAGAAGATTCTTTGCTAAGCAAAAAAATATTTTAAAAAGACTTTTAGTGTCGCACTTTGTTAATATTGTTGAGTAGTACCTCTCGCAAATTTTTTTAAATCACAACCATCAAATGCCAAATTGGTAAAGAGAAAAAGACAATTCATTTAAAAGAAGAATTGTCCTTAGTTCGATTCTCTTGGGAGGAAGAATATCCTCAAAAAGAATAGACGAAATGCTGATTTCTGATTCACGGAAATTAGAATTTAAACCCGAACTTTGAGGTTATCAGAAAAAAAAAAAAATTAATTACGAGCTTTCAATTTAAAACTAATTAGGTGATGATTCTGTGCTATGCACGGGCTCACTAATATTATATATTTTTTAATTTAGTTATATTAGAGTTTATAAATAGTGTTTATTATTTTGATCGTATAATGAATAATTTATAATAATAATAATACACCCTATTGCAATATTTTTTTGTTGAAATTTCAAATTTACTGATCAACAAAAAATGTATTTATAAGAGTGGAAAAAAATAAATTAAATAAAACTATGAATTTTGCTAAACGAAAATTTAATGGACATCCAAAAGGTAGTTTTTAATGTCGAACCAACGACGAAACAATCCTTCCAACGTATGATGACTGTGATATCTGAGGGCAATAATCTGGATTCAGATTGCTTTTTCAATATGCTTGACGAGAAGGGATAGCAAGATCCAGCTTATGCGATGCCATCTTGCATTTTTTTTCCTCCATAGATGATAAACAATGGCTTGGAAGCACAAACTAATCATGATGTATTCCAACCGCCAAAATGTGTTTCTCGAGAGATGAGTGAGAGTGTCTGACCAATCGGGATTAAGGCGAGTACCGAGAAGCTTACCTCCCACACTTGACCAAATTGTGTACGTGTATGGACAAGCAAAAAATAGATGGTTCCTTGTTTCGTCTCGTTCACCACAAAACATACACCCTTGTACCATTCCCCAATCCTGTATCCTAGTTCCCGTAGACAATATATCCCATATTGCTAGCCACACTATGAAAGAGTATCATGGAACTCCTTGTGCAAGCCAAGCAACCCGAGACCATGGGATTTTGTTACCATGAAATCTTATATGATCCCATGTCTTGGCAGTAGAGAAAACATGTTTGAATTCACCTTTCGAGCGCTTTCATAGGGGAATTTCCTTTCCTACAGCTGTATTAGGGATAGTCCTCAACGGAATCTTAGCAATAATATCTGAAAAATGTCTTCCTTGAGAAGCCCTAATTTGCCAGCATGTTTTCGACGTTGCTGCCCCCACCATTGCATTTTGTCCGAAATACGAGTGCCAACATCCCCTGTTATAGTAACTAGCCAACCCATGTTAAGCCAGTCATCAAAATTGAAATGAGAAGTACGGCCTTCTCTGATATCGAACTTGATGAATTGTGATACATGATCACTAATCTTAAACAACTTGTGCCATATCCATGAGCCTCTTGTTCCTTCTTTGACATCCCATAATGAGTTGTAACGAAGCAAATAATATCTAGTCCATGCAACCCACAAGGAACCTGATAGAGAAAATAGCTCCAAATCAAACTCATAGCATAACAAAGACTCTTTGAGAATCATAAAGCCACCTTATAGATAAACCTCCTTACTCCTTTGGGTAACAAATATCAGTCCATGAGACTTTTGCTTTGTGATTACTATTTGGAGATACTGACAATAAGAAAGCTTCGCACATCGTTTAATAGTATCCAAACAACTTTTGGGCAGGCGAAAGACCGAGCCCCAGAAATTTGAGATACTAGTGATTACCGATTTAACTAATTAGAGCTGACGAGCATATGAAAGATGCATGTTTGTTCAATATAGAAACCCCTTTCTGATTTTATCTATAAGAGGTTTGTAATCCAACTACGACATGGACTTTGTAGTAAGTGGTAGGCCGAGATATCGAATAGGCAGAGTACCATTTCCTTATACCCACCTTAGTATCTTCTGTTTGAATGTCAGAACTGCCTTTACCCACAACAAATACTGATTATTTTCCAACTTTAATCCGCAAACATGAAACCTTTGCAAACCGATCAAGAACAGCGATGACCCCTTGTAAGGAAGTTTTTTACCATCAGTAAAAACTAGGATATCATCAGCAAAGCTGAGGTGAGTAAGGCCAACAACTTTGCATTATGGATGGTATACAAATTGACCTGTTAGTGCAACCTGGTTGAGGAATTTGGAGAGGACATTATTGACAGCCACATAAATGTATGGAGAGAGGGAGCAACCTTGCCTTAGACCCCGGACAGGACACTCAGAAAGAAACCTCTAAATCACCATTAACCAAGACCGAGAACGAGACCGTGGAAAGACAGAGGTAGATCCAATGTATGAATCGATCCGGGATTTTCATAACATGCAAAATCGAGACTATGAAGGACCATTGCACCATGTCAAAATATTTTGAAATATCAAACTTAATGGCGCAACAAGAATATATAGATTCTTTATGATAGTCTTTCGCCAATTATGTTGCCAACATGATATTTAGAAGCAAACGACCATTGATAAATGCACTATAATTTGATTTTATAGCCTCTGGAAGAAGTCTTTTGAGTCGGTTTGCAATAATCTTTGAAATAACTTTATACAGAAAATTCCAACATATTATAGAATGATAATCCCTCATAGTCTATGCGTTATCATATTTTGGAGCGAGAGTAAGAATTGTGGAATTGACTCCCTTGGGTAAGAAACCATATATGAAGAATGACTGGACTGCAATAGTAAAATCAGGCCCAAGTATGGACCATGCTGCTTTGTAGAACTCGACCGTGAATCCATCCGGACTCGGTGCCTTGTTAACCGGCATTGTGAAAGAACATTTTTAAGCTCAACTACAATAATTGGCGAGACAATCTCACTTGATACAGAAGTAGGACATTGAAATCACTAAGAGCACTCAACTCAACATCATACATTATCTCCATATCAACCGGTTGGGCTTGAAGAAAATCCCGAAAATACGAAACAACTTGTAACATCCCCGATCCGCAATATGATCATTGAGATGGACCATGGTCGACATTGGATGGAAACTGGATGAGAAAAACTTAGTAAAACTCGAATCATGGTCGAGTTAACCAGTGATTCCTCAGGCATATGTAATGTCTTATGGTTCTATATTGGGAAGTGACACTAAGGCTATATAAGGGGGGGCGGGGGGAGAGGGTGGGTATACTTGAGAGTACGACTGACTTGGAGGCTTGACCATGGATGGACTGTGGGTGAGTTATTCACCCCAAACACGGATATACCGTGGGTTGCCGAATCGAATCGAGATCATGAGAAGGATCAAGATCGAATCAAGTTGGAATTGGCTTAAAGGAATCTGAATGTGATGATCATGTTGGATCAAAGATGGTTCATCGGCTAAGTAATATTTGGGAAGGTTGGATAAACCATAGATCCGAATTAAGCTTAGTTCGGCAAAGAGAGTTGCTGAGATGATTGGAAAGTTGATAGACTTAACCAAATACTCGAGAAATGGGTGAATGATCAACCCAAAGAGATAAGAGCCAACTCAAAATCAGTTCACTAAGCTGGAACCAGCTGAACTGACTAAGCTACCCAGCTGGAGTAACTGTCGGGTAGCTCATCCGAGCTGGACTAGGTGATAAGCAGGTGGGACAGCTGGGTCGACTAACTCACTAACTGGATCAGCTGGGTCGACTAATTCACTAGCTGGATCAGCTGGGTCGGATGTGATGCTAACTGATAGAGTGGGACGGTTATAGACGAAGGATGGATGGTCGAATAAGGTTCACATGTGCCAAGCGTGTGGGATCAATTGGATAATCTGGATTAAGTGGATCTGGATAAGGCAGTTACCCAATTTTTGTTATCTTTGATTGGATGCATCTAAGGGCTGTTAGAGAAGAAGTTTTCACTACAGATCCTTTAAATAAGATGCCTTGGGTGAATTTTTGCCCATTCACGCGCTTAGACAGAAAAACACCCAGAAAACTAAGGCAAAGAAGGAAAACAGTTAAGATCGAGAAGAACACCAGAATGGTTTGTGTGGGCGATCGGAGTGGTGTAAATCTAGTCGGATCGAGTCTAGTCAGACGGTTGGATCGAGACAGACGAGTGTCTCAACCAAAATGCATGGCAAAGGTGAGCGCATGACCGTGGCTTCGTGCTCAGATCCGTAATTCATCGTTCATTCGGTTGGGTCTAAGGATCGGGTTAGTTTTGTTGATAATTAACCTGATTGATTGCACATAAACTTCATATTTATGCATAATTGTTAGATAACTATCATAATGAACGAACCATATTCACTAATCTGTTTAACTTGGTTCGGATAAACAGTTTGGGTTTGAAGAGGATCTTGGTAAGACGAGTGGCTTGGGGATGAGGTTGAATCCACCAAAACTCGACTAAACCAGAAACGGTTACCCTTGAATCCAGATTAGTTAAATCTGATCAAGTGATTGAGAAAGACTTATTTAGACAAATTGCATGAATTCGCATCAATTGATTCGTGCATCTTAGTCTATTCAGACGGGATGACTGCATCACTAAGTAATTATCGAATTACTTATGCCTATTTGGATTTTAGGCAAAGACGGGGATCATGGGAAGGATTTGGCTTAAGCGTGCGGGACTTATGGCATGGGAAGATGGGTGGTGAACAGTTCGGGTAGTTAGGATCATATGATTTGTAATAGTCTATGGAAAACTGATAAGTTGTATCGAATCCTATATTATTTAAATATATTTGGATTGTGTTTGACTCTTTTTACATTTGACTCTAGATTAAGAATGAATCTCATAAGGAACCTCAATGAATGAACTTTTTTAAAGAATGGACCCTTAAGAATTGACTGTTTGATTCATATCACTTAGTGATTCGGAAGGGAACAACCATTCTGAACTTAGAGTCCGGAATGGAGTGTTTCACAACGTCTCTTTTTATATCTTCCAATTTTGTCAACTCCTGACATGTCCTTGAGATGATCCTTTTAATAGCATTACGGGAAGCTCTGCTCTGTGCCACACGGTATTGTGTTCTGATCTCCTAAATGCAGTCATTGAATTCTCGAGTTTTGGCAAAAAAAATTCTCCTCCATCCTTGCCAAATGGTGTCATCTATTCTCATGCTTTAAGCACATAGTATCAAATGCCTCAGTAGTCCTATTAGGCAAGTCTACATAATGAGTGTGATTTAAAGCTCTCAACTATGGTGAGAGTATTCTCTCGCTGAGAGTGTCTCATTGAAGTCAACCATCCAAGGAATGGAAAGATGCGCGTAGGTCGACTATGTTGCACGAATGTCTTTCCAAAGAGCTTGTTTGTCCGCAGCAAAGTTCAAGGCATAGACAAATGAACACATAAAATATGCCCTTAAATCAACTACTTGAACCATGCAAGTAATGATTTGAGTACTTTTTTGTAGGAAAGTGATGGAAACCGCATCAGACCAACATACCCAAATACGCTCTAGGCGGTGATAATCAAAGTTGGTTAAGTAATTCCATCCCGGTATGAGGAACCGCCAAACTATGATGAGTGGGCGTGTGGAATAAAGAGAACACTTACTTCACGAAAGAAATTTAGGTTTCTCGATGGATCCAATGCTCGACTAGATGAAGGATCTTCTGATTTGGAGGATTGGTAGACAATTCAAGCTTTGCTTGTTTCGTGGATTAAGTTGACGTTTGATATCACTGTTCGTTCCAATATCTCTCATCAAGATGTGGCAAAATATTTGTGGGATCACTTGAAGAAATAGTTCTCTATGACTAACAGACCTATTGCAAGCAAAGAGGGCTCGCGATTATGGCTTATTGAAGCTTACTACGGGAAGCCTAATCGCATATGGGACAATCGGACTGTGAGATTCAACCTTGTGTCTCGCGTTCCAATTAAGCCATTGGAAGAAGTCTACAATGATGTCAGACAAAAAGAAAATCTGAAAATAATGCCAAAGACATGAAAAGCACCTGAAGTGACTGCATATGCTGTTCATAACAGACCACTGGTGAACTTTGCAAGGAAGTGGGATCCATACAAAACTTTGTGTGCAAACATTATCACCGTACGAGACATGCTTCCGAAAGCTGGTTTGGATTGATTGAATACTCGAGATAGTGGGGTGAACACCCAAGGAGTGGGACGATGCAAGGAAGGGGTCACGGTGGAAGTTATGCGGTTGCATCGGTTGGACGTGGTCGTAATATTAGTTATGCAAACGTGGTTCATGTTCCAAACATCCCAAACAAAGAGCAAATTAACAACGTTGTGACAGAGAAGGATCATGATGGAGTAAGAGGATTGAGAAAAAGTCAATAGTGCGCTCTTGTGAATCTTTTGAATGGAGGGGCTAGCACCAGCACCCAAAAACTCTCGGGTAAGCTTTGTCTCCCTTCTTGGATAATGGATACAGGTGCTTCGCACCATTTGAGTGGAAAATTCATGTACTCACTGACGTGAGAAACATGGATCAAATTTTGATTATTTTTGCGGATGAACGACAACGAATATCAGAGAAAGAAGGAACATTTGTATTGGGATCTAATCCGATTTTAAAATCTGTGTTTTACATTGACGAATTTCAGTTGGAATTGATATACGTTAGTCAGTTGATGAATGAGAATCGGTGTTTCGTAAAACTTGTTGATCAGTTCCTCGTTATCTAGGATCACATTTTGAGGATAATGATTTAAGCAGCTAAAAGAGAATTTGGAATTTTTCGCTTTCACAAAATAGATTTTGCAACATCGGTGATCACTCATGATGAGAAATCATACGAGTTGTGGCATAATCGTATGGGCTACCCCTCTGCTAAAGTATTTGGTTCACTTTCAAATGTTTATGTTTTGTTGTTTTTGAAATTTCTAATAAGGTGTGATGTATGTTTACGTGCCAAGTATACGAGAACTTATTTTTCGTCAAGTAGTAATAAAACTAAGATTATTTTTTAGTTAATTCATTGTGATCTCTCGGGTCCATATCGGACACCGTCAATTTTTGGTGCACGATACTTACTTACAATTGTAGAAGATTTGTCGAGAAGTGTCTGGTTTTATCTGCTAAACGACAAAACAGAAACAATAATTCATATGAGAAATGTTCTGTCTATGGTTGATCGACAATTTCAAACACAATTGAAATGTGTGCGAAGCGACAACGGAACTGAAGAGCTTAACATGATACTTTCAAATTCAAGGAATAATTTATGCGACTATTTGTGAGAAACAAAAAAGTTTAGATAAAGCATCACCATATATTCAACGTAGCTCGAACATTGCGATTTCAAGCAAATCTTCCCATGGATTTTTGGAGAGAACGTATCGTGACGTATGGTTACTTTATAAATCGGACTCCAAACTCCACACTTAATGGACTCACGCCATACAAGAAAATGCACAAGAAAGCATCTAAATATGATCATTTCAAGGTCTTCAAAAATCTATTATGCGCACAACCAAACATATAAAGGAGACAATTTTCCTCTCAGAGTCGAAAGTGTGTGTTTGTACGATATCCTATGAAGAAAAGCATGGCGATTGTATGACTCTGAGAAGATATAATATTTCATATCACGCAATGTGATATTTAGGAAGGAAATTTTCCATTTGCGACAGTTATCGATGGTAGTGTCGACGATAAAGAAGAAGAAGAAGAAACATAATTGTGTGCTCCAATATATGTAGCCATAATATTGGATGATAAAAATGGGCCTATGTTTCTTCACCTTTTGAAATTGCAAATATTGGTCCAATTAAAGTATTTGGCCCAATTGAATCTCCGTCTATCTCAAGCCCATAAAATCTGGATACAACGACCTCGACAGAATCATCTCTTCCATCGAAATCTGACACCAACCTCAACTCTCATTCGTCTGCCTCGGCGGCGCCTCTGACAGCCACTCCGCCTTTGTCTCAGTCTCAATCGAACCTAGTGGTCGAATCCACCATTATACCACCACCAAAGGAACAACTTGACAGATGACATCGGAAACGACAACAACCAATGATCGGTGCAAACCAGACTTCTGGGCAAATCCACAAAAAAAATTTCGTATCCAATTACCAATTATGTTAACTATGATCGGTTAAGTGCTACACATAGCACTTTATCTTATCTAGCTATAATCACTGCTTGTGGTGAACCTAGAACACTTAATCAAGCATTTCAACAATATGTATGGAGGAAAACAATGGACACTAGAGGATCTGCCGCCAAGGAAACATGTAATTGGGTCTAAATGACTTCATAAGATCAAACACAAATCTGATGGTTCTATTGAACGCTACAAGGCATGACTTGAAGATCTTGACATCAAGCAAATCAAAGTGTGGATTATGGAGATACTTTTGCACGCCCCCGATTATTGCTGGCCGAGAACGCCACAATAGATACTTGTAGATATACCAATATAGGTTAACGAATCTAGCTTGTTTGTAAATCTAGCTCTTTGTTTGTCACTACGGAAGCAAACACTAATAGTGGATGCCTTGTCTCGTCAGGCAAAAACCCATTTAGTACCAAATGTTGGAACTTGGGCAACTCCAGATGTATTTTTGTACTTGTATATAATGTACAGAAAAGTTATTTGACAACTACCATTAAAAAAGTTAATGCGTACTAAAATATTAAAGTGAGCTCCCAAGTAGCACATTGTGCTGGTGTGCTTAACTGCAGATTTCCAAGAGGAACCAACGAGATGAAGTTTTAAAATAAATGTATTCAAACAAAATCTTAACCACATGTTCTCTAACGATTAAAACATAATCCAAACCGAGATAGAACCAGTGTGACAAAATCGAGATGTAATTAGAAGAGGTCTAATAGCAGACATGGCCAGAAAGAAGGGATGATGCAGAGTAAAACCGGTAATGCTGCTGCTCTCTTCAACATCTCACTTCTTCTTGGGGTCACCAGCCTTGGTCTACACATACACCGAACAATTTAGAGACCATTGATAAGAAAAAGGGCATAGAAAAAAAACAATTTAGAGTGTAGATTATTATTGGTAACAATGGTCTCTCACCTTCTTAACACCACGGATTTTCTTCGCCCTGTTCTTCCTCTCCTTCATCTGTTTCCTTGATCGCTCGATCTTGGTGTCAAGTCCGTTCTGTCAAGCACATCGGGTGTAGATTTATGACTCCAAAATCGTTACATCTCTTACAAGAACACCACATTTTCATAACAAGGCAGGCAAAATCGAAGCATCAAGGGCAGTGATAGAATAAAAACTAGAGATAGTTTTAGTAAAAGGAAAGATGTTGCTATAACAGTAACACACATAAGAGAGAAAAGAGCAAATTACCCTGATTAGTCTGTACTTGGGTTCGAATTTCTTTGCACTCTCGACAGTGTCGTAGATCAAACCGAATCCAGAAGATTTACCACCTCCAAATTGGGTTCTGAATTTGAAAACAAAGATAGCATTTGGGTCTTTGACCTCATACAGCTTTGCCAACTTCTCCTTCAGCTCAGCCTTCAAGCATAAATTCAAACCAAACGTCACAATTAACAACTTCTCAAAGCTCTAAGAAACTGAAGAATGTAATAGCTAGATAGATTGATTGCACTAGAGAGTAAATCGCATACCTTTGAAACATTGGCTCTTCCAGGGTGAAGAACATCAATAACCTACATTACATAAGCAACCATTACTAATTGGTTACAAAATCTGAGGAAAAATTGTATGAAGACTCCAAACTAAAAACACTTTTTACAACAACGACTTGGGGTGTGAAAGTTCCAATGTTAAAATCGAGTTGCTCAATTCGAAATGTGCGATCTAGTCACTCTCTACTTTTCCAGTGACCAAATGTAACATTGAAATCAATCATACAAAATATCAGGAAGAATCAAGCAGTCAAAATACTGAATATCAGACCTACTTCCTCGTATACTTCATTTTAAACATCAAAATCTCGAAGAGGAAACTACAAAGCCATCGTCGATGAGAAAACAGAAAGAAATTCTCCTAATGAATCTGCTCATCTAACAGAAAGAAACCACTCGACGGAAACATAGAGATGCAGTGAAGGATTGGAACTCACAAACTGCTTCCGGGAGAGAAGCCTGTTGGTCATGAACTTTCTGGTCCTGATTGTTACAGCTTTTTCCGCCATGGCTGCGCTTCCTCCGAGATCAAACTGAGCTCCGGTTGTGAAAATCGACGAGTTTCCTCTCGCAGCAGCTTTAGAAGAAAGAGAAAGCAGCAGGCAAAACCCTAGATTGATTTATATATAGCTCTCACTTTCTGGTTTCTTAGGGTTTCTTCTTCTATTAGTTTGATGGGCCAAATTCTTGTGGGTCTTTTAACAATCCAAGCTGAGCAAGTAAATTTGTTTGTTTTGGGTTTGATACAAACAGATAAAACGGACGATTCAGCCCATTAGGCCTAAACAATACTACTATACTCTCAGTTTTTCTCGGTCAACACTCTATTGGGCTTTTGTTCCTCAATTTATACAAACATACTAAGATCCATCACATGAATGCATATTCCAAGTCCGACTAATACATTGTGACATATTTTCATAGATGGTTATGGCGTAAGCACTCATATTAACTGAGAAGATCTGAGTGCAAAAAATTATACGTAAGAGAAATTTAAGAGACACATCAATTAAATTAATCAATTAAAATATTCTAATCATGGTAGAAATCTCTATATATTCTTATTTAATTTTTAACATAAACCCACAAATACATATGTTACAAATTTAAACCCAATTAAAATGTAATATTTTAATATTTTAAAATATTATATAACATAATGTTTTAACGATGAATCATTTACTGATGTCAATTTAAATTTACTTTATAAAAATTGTATTATTGTCCATTTGGATACCATATTTGAAATATGATTGATCATACAATTATTTTATTTAAAATAGCTTAATTGTATCCATATTATTTTAATTAAAATTGAAATTTTGTTATACGCGTACAACTTTACAAATATAATATTTTTACAATTTTACAGAAAATACGACAAGTTTATCGATAGAAATATATATACATATATATATATATATGTATCTAAATATTTTGATAATTTCTATTATAAGAAGATACAAGAATTATTGTTATGTTTGTTATCAATCAAACTGTTGGAACTTATAAAACTATCAACCATATGTATAAGTTGTCAATATTGGCGAAATCCAAACAGTTCATTCAAAATAAATTGAAAACAAAACAAAAATTGTTTAAATTTCGAAAAATCATCAGTTTTCGTATTTTTAATATTTTTTGGATTTTTTATTTAAAAAAATTTGTACATACTAACGCGTTATTTTTTGGTTTTGGTGAACTCAAATAAATTTGAGATAACCCATAATCTCAAACGTATTCGATTTATACCAAAAATACTTACATTCAAACCAAGTGTCATGTAAATTAAATTTTATAAGGTAAAATTTATTTATCTATATGAGAGATGTATCACATAATCTTGCTATTTCTAATTTCTCCGATATATTTAAAAAATATATGATTTTTTTTTCCAAATATTCTAATCCCGCGCTTGACGTGGATCAAAATCTAGTTTGAGTCAGTAAAAAAAAACAAAAATCAAAAGAAAAAAGAACGACAAAAGAGGCGATAGTAGATCTAGGGTTTGGTCCCTCCAGTGGCGGTCGTCTCCATGAGGAGCTTTGGCTTATTGTTTTTTTTCAAGTTGATGCTCTCTCTCGTCGTTGGTGGCAGACAAAAGAGATGCTTTGCTCTGCAACAATGGGGTGGATATGGGTTTGGGGGTACACCGGTTGTTCGGGTCAAAGTCGGCATTGGCTCAGGTTCGGGTTGGATCTTCACCTTGGTCTGATTTATGGCTCGTGGTGGTCTGGTCTGGTGTTATCCCTAAGGCGGCGGCTAGGGTTTTGGCGCCTGGGTCGAGGCTGTGTTGCCGGCGGTTAGGGTTCGGGTTGAGGTTGGTGTGGTGGGAGTTTTGTAGGTGGTTCGTTCTGGGTCCGAGCCTAGGCAGTGTCGGTTCCTTTCTGTTCGGGTTATGGCCCGTGGCGAGGCTGATTTCTCTTGCGCATTTTTAGGTTCTTTCCTCACTATCCTTCCTCGTTTCAGGTGACTACCTTCAGCCTCTTTTGAGTCATTTAGCCTCTTTTGAGGCTGATTTCTCTTGTCGGTTCCTTTCTGTTCGGGTTATGGCCCGTGGCGAGGCTGATTTCTCTTGCGCATTTTTAGGTTCTTTCCTCACTATCCTTCCTCGTTTCAGGTGACTACCTTCAGCCTCTTTTGAGTCATTTAGCCTTCTCCATCTTCTGCCGGTTTCGTGCTCTTCATCTGGCAAAGTTCTGCCTTTCATTTATCAATTACTCCTTCGAGTAGATTGTGGTTTGCTATCAGGTTTATCTGGAAATTACTTTTCCGCCTTGCTCAACTTGGTTAGCCTCATATCGGTCTTCTATGTGCGTCTCCTCAATTGGTGGATCAGTCACCTTTACTCCATTTTCCGGAAGTCGTCTCTTCTCCCATTTGTTTGGGTTAGCTCTGGTTTTTGGTTAGAAAATCTGGAAATCATGGTGTTCTCACGGTTAGTGGGATCCTCAGTGTTCTTTAGACTGAAAGAGTTGAGTAAGTCTGTGTTTCAACCTTTCCAAAATTATTGACAGGTTTAGCTGTTCGCACATAATGTTTATCGGAGGTCGTCTAAGGTTTGGTTTAGACTGTATCGAGGTTATTTGGGTTGTGAACATGGTTTTGTGTTAGGCAATTTCTTCTGCTTTTTTTTGTTTTTTTAATATTTTCTAATGGTGGCTCTAGAGGTATAAATTAGGCCAGTTTTGTTTCTTGTTAATCTTTCGGGCTTTGTTTCTCGGTAAATTTTCGGACTTTGTTTCCCGGTAAAATTTCGGGCTACGTTTTCAATTTATCCGACTTTGTAATTTGGTTCGGTTATATATAAAATATTTAGACGGAAAAAATCAGTTTTCATCATATTTTAGTAAAGAAGTTAAATACAAATAAATAAATTCTGATACGCACCTAACCCAAGTCCAGATATAAAAATCAAAATCAAAACCTAACCCAAATAAAAATAAGACAAATTGAACTAACCCAAAACAAAACCCAAACTAAAGATCATTTTTACGGGTAAAAACGATAAAAAAATAATATACTAGGGTTAATAAGAAAAAAAGATTTCTTCCTCAAAAGATTTGAATTTTACTAGCAATGAAATTCAAAGAAATTATTTCAGATTGCTTGAACATTTACTCCAGATTCTTTATGTTGAAGAAATTGCTCTTGAGGTCGAGCCAAATTAAGTTTTTGTAATCATCGAGTTCATCATGAATGTTTTCGTAGAAGGAATTATTGCTTAGCTTACGGATGGCGAGATTCTCTAACCGATCCGATCCAGCTTGAAATCTTACTATTTAACCAATTATTCGATAGAAAAATCCAGTTCAGATTGGTACAATTGCTTAAATCATAAGGACTTTCACCGATTAAGTCACCGAGACAATACATCGGCAATAATATCCATCGTTAACTCGCCTGAAAAGTTGTTACTCGACAACATGAGTGTTTTCGGAAGAGAACAAGAGTCGAGGAAAGTTTCGAGTGAGTTTATCGTGCTCAATGAGTGTATCACACACGGAATTGGAAGACAATTTGATAAATTCTAGTCCGGATTAAGATCCAAGTCTCGACCAGGCTGGGTTTTGATTTCGATTATAATTGTTGGACTTTGGTTAGGTTTAAGTTTTGGTCGGATTTAATTTTTCTTTTATTTGAATTTTAACCCAATCTAACGGTTTTATCGCAATTAGACAAAAATTGTCACATAATTAACGGAAATGTGGTTTGCAACATATTTTATGTTTGTTGGTATATGTCACAATGCATTAGTTGTTTTTTTGGTGTGAGTGATAATACATTTGTTTAATTGGGATATATAACCATGTGATGAGCTTTAGTTCGTGTAGGTGGCAAAAAAAAGTCAAAATTTTCTGGTTTCAATTCAGATTTATAGCAGCTTTAGAAAATGAGTTATGACAGTTACAATAGATAGTTTTTGGAGCTTTTCATTTGTATTTTGAATAGAAAATAGGTCCATAAAAAAATCCATATGAGACTGATTGGTAGAGATTTTAATATTTTCTAATAGTTTTTAAATTCAATCACATTTTAAAAAATTTAAAGTCCTAAAAATTCTCCATGAGTTTTTCATAGCCCAATTTTTTTTTTTTGTTTTGTTATGCTTGTTTTTTTTATAAAAGTCATTAACTTATGATTTTAAAAAAATTAAAATCAACCAAAACAGTCAAAATTTCTGCAGTATATATTTCAAAGTAAGAGTCACAATCCAAACCAATCAAACGCTAGATGAAATACTATTTTTGTCATCTTATTAATTTAATCACCAAAAGAAGAAAAACAAAATCTAACCCAAAACACAAAGCATAAAACTCAAGCCAAATAAGCAGATGCATAAAAACATAACAATAAAAAAAGCTCATAGAGAAACACTGTAATCTCTACACTATGTTAGAGACACGATCTTGATCCAATAGTCCATTAAGCCATAACAGATTCTCCTGAGCCACATATGAGTGAAGTCAAAGGTTTTTAATCACACTCTTATCAATCGCATAAACTCCCTTGTTCGTTGATAGTCTGAGCTTCATTCCCACCTATTTGACATAATTTTTCTACATTTATTTTCCTTATCTTTAATCGTTCTAAAACAACTAGTTCACTATTTAATGCATTCTACATAAAGATTTTTTTCAGAACAGTGTGGAGCTTCCAAATCTTTGCTTTCAAAAGATTAGTAGATGATATAACTTTTGCCTCACCAATGTTTTTCCCATGTGCATATAGGTTATTGAGGCAATAACCGGATTAATTGAATAAAACCCTTTCATGTTGAAACCCCAAACATAGTTGTCTTGTCTATGAATCGTTTCATTTGCTAATTAGACTCACATCATGCTGGTGAAAAATCTTATGTAATTTAGGTATATTTCAGCATCATGTCAATACGTTTATCAACTCGCTTACTATGAAGTTCACATTCAAAAAGATATTTGGATTGAAGGGAATTCTTGGTTTCCCATCAAAGATATAAACAAGAGTCTCAGCCCCTAACCCAATGTGATATTTTAAATCTTTTGTTAAGAGTTCTCGTCAATGGAGAATACTAATCCATGCATAAGACAGTCTTTATCCCATTTTAGCATTAAAAAAGATCAACATGTAATACATACACTATAAGAAAATATGGCAATTTCGGACGAATTTTTAGCCGTCAAAAAATTCAGACGGAATTCGGATGGATTTCGGATCGATTTCTCACGGCTAATAAACCGTCGGTAATCGGTAGGAATTTTCCGACGGACACAAAAACCGTGGGAAATCCGTCGGAAAAACGGTCGGAAATCCGTGGAAAATCTGTGGGAAAAATTGCTGAATTCTTCTATAAATACTCTTACACCTTCATTCACAAAAAGGGTAAAAACAAAACATTAAAATGGCACCTTCAAAAAATGATCAATATTTTCGAGCGTGGATGGACAGACCTCCGCATAATCCAGCGACGGATCTACTTACGGATGAGTTCTACGACGGAATTCAACAATTTATGGGTCTTGCATTAAACCAACCGAAAACCATGGAAGAAGATAAAATGTTATGTCCTTGTTCTAATTTTATGACGGATTTCCCACAGATTTATGACGGATTAAGCAATCCGTGGGAATTCCGTCGCAAATTTCCCACGGATTTCCCACGGATAAGCAATCCCTGGGAATTCCGTCACAAATTTCCCACGGATTTCCGACGGCTTAAGCAATCCCTAGGAAATCCATGGGAAATTCCCGCGGATTCCCTAGGGATTGTGGTTTATAGTTACGAAATTTAATCAAAATATCCAAAAGGCCAAAAAAATACATGGTGAGTTACATATAAGATATCGTTGATCAAATAAATTCAAGTAAACCTTTCACATCCTTACATTTTGAAGTTTCAGAACTTCACGTATAAGAGTTTCATAATTTAAAGTATAAGTTATAGATATGGTATAAGAGGTATTCCGGTTTGTGTAGATATGTTAAGTATATTACACATACATATGTTTTTCGATGTATAATTGTTGTTTTGATCTTCTCCGGTCATTAGAAGGCGTAGGTCCATCATTTACACAACAAATCTAAACCGTATACCTTAAGTCGTCGGAATTCCGTGAGAAATTTCCCACGGATTTCCGACGGGAATGATTTTTGAAAATATCTATATAAGCGGTGGGAATTCCGTCGGAAATTTCCCACGGATTTTCCACGGGAATGATTTTTGAAAATATCTATATAAGCGGTGGGAATTCCGTGGGAAATTTCCCATGGATTTCCCACGGGAATAATTTTTGAAAATATCTATATAAGCGGTGGGAATTCCGTCGGAAATTTCCCACGGATTTCCGACGGAAATATAATTTTCACCGCCAAAATTTTGGAAACGGCGCCAACGAAATGTTTTGGTATTTTCGTGCACGCGGTAAATTAAATAGTTTCGGACGGATTTCCGACGGAAACTGTTTCGAACGGCTATTTCCGTCCGAAATCCGTCCGAAAATCTTTATATATACAACACACACCCATCTTTTCTCCTCATTCTCCCATTTCACTTTCTCTCTCTAAACTCTTCACCTCCTCTTCACCTCCTCTTCTCCTCCTTCTCTCTAACCCAACACCACCCCATGTAAGTTTTTTCTTTTCAAATTTCTTGTTTTTATAATATAGATTGTTATATTTAGGGATTTGGAATGATATTTTGTTAGATTAGGTGGTTTAGATAGGTATATGATGATTTTAGTGTGGAATTATATATATGTAATTATAAATATATATATATATACACGTTTTTATATAAATATAGATATACACTTAAATAAACGTTTTTATTTTAATTTATAAATAAAAATGCTTTTTATTTATTTAAAAATAAAAATGCTTTTTATTTATTTATAAATAAAAACTATTTTTCTTTATTTATAAATAAACATTTTTATAGTTTTATTATATAAAAAACGTTTTTATTTATTTATAATTCAAAAATGATTTTTAAAAAGATACAAAAGTTATATATTTTAATATAAAAATTATATATATTTATAATATATTTTAATATAAAAATTATATATATTTATAATATATTTTAATATAAAAATTTATAATATAAAAATTTATAATATAAAAATTTATATATTTATAATATAAAAACGTTTTTATATATTTGTAAGTAAAAACATTTTTAATATGTTTATAAAGTAGTCAAGATTTTCTTAAACAAAAGTATTTACGTTTTTATTTTTTTGTTAGAGTTACCAATTTTTATAAGCTCCATATTGTTCCATTTATTTACAGTTAGGAAATATATTATATATTGATTATATTTTCAGAGCTCGCGAAGTCGAGATGGTAAGTTTACTTGTAATATTTTTAATTATCTTTTTCATTATATTTTACATACGTAATATTTTAAATTATTTTTGCAGATTGAAGAAGCCGGAGGTGTGCGTCCGGATTTATCTGCTTTAGTTAGACGGACGCACACCAACAAAAAAACTGGCACCATTGACTATCCGGACATTGCTCAAGTCTTCGAGCAGGTGGAAAAGAGGAAGGCAAACCGGTTCACGCAGCTCTCTCTCTCTCAAAGCTTGGATGGTTCTTCGTCGTCGAACGACTTGGAGGTGCCCCGAGAGGATTTTCCGCAATGATGATCCAGTCGCTTTTATTTATGTTTTATTTTCTTTTCAAACTATTTTTTTAAAATGTTTAAACAATTTAATATTTTAATATTAAATTTTCTAATTGAAATTATTATTTTTCATATATTTTATTTTTTATATATTTATTATATATAATTTATTATAATAAAATAACATCATTTCCGTCGGAAATCCGTGGGAAAATAGGCCCGTCGGAAATCCGTGGGAAAATAGGCCTGTCGGAAATCCGTGGGAAATAGGCCTGTCAGAAATCCGTGGGAAATATACCCGTTGGAAATTCGTTGGAAATAATTTCCAACGGATTTCCGACGGGTAGTATTCCCCACGGATTTCCGACGGATCACGGCGGTTGAAAATTCCGACGGATTTTCCGACGGATGAGAACGGTGGAAAATCCGTCCGAATTTCCGACGGATTTCTGACGAATTTTCAATTTCCGACGATCTAAATCCGACGGACGTTTCGGTCCAAAATCCGTTGGACATGGCTCTGTCCCACGGATTTCCTACCATTTCGTCCGTCCGAAAATGGCTTTTTTCTTGTAGTGATACTCTTAAATATTTGCGCTAATAAACACTCTGGTTGGTAGAAATTCTTCAACCCTGCTTTTCTAGAAGAGTTTGATTGAAGCATTGCAATTCTCTGGAACCAAATCCACCATTCCTTTGGACATATATAACTTTTCTTTTGACATCTAATGGATTTGGTTTTTGTGTTGTATGTTATTCCAAAAATAATCCATCATCACACTCGTCAATCTTTTTCACAAGTCTTTTGGAAGTTTGAAACATGACATCGCATATACTGACATCGCCATCACAATGGATTTAAAGAAAACTTATTACCTCCTTTGTGAAAGTGTTCTTGCGTACCAGCTTGTTAACTTTGCTTCAAGCCGATCTTTGATATAGTTTAGCAAAGTTTCCTTTGATCCACTGAAACATTAAGGAAGTCTGAGATACATTCTTGTATCCCCTTCATTCTGAATTATAGTATTCTTCTTGATCCACCCATTCTTTTTCGGTGGAACCTTATTATTAAAAATGATTGATGATTTTATAAAGTTTCTCATCTGACCAAAAGAACGCCCATACTCAGGGGCGGACGTATCATGTTAATGGGTGGGGCAGCTGCCCACCATGAAATTTGTAAAATTATTTAAATTATATAAAAAATTTAACTTATGCCTCTGTTGATAGTTTATTGCTTGCACCCTATCACATTAAAAAAGAAAAGTATATCACATAATAAAAGACAAGACAAGTCTAATACGTTTTTTCCTTGTCTACAAGCCTATAAAAAAGTCTATAAAGTTTATGGTTCTTTGAATTATGGTTTCTATAAACTATTATGGTTTTGAAAACAGACTTGTCGACAAAAAAAAAAAAAAAAAATTAAATTCTCCTTCTAGCTTCCTCTCTCTCTCTCTCATTCTACTTCTAATCAAACTTTGATTTCATCTACTTTTATCCAGTGATCTCCAATCCATGTAATTTTCTTCTCTGTTCTAAGAATTTGATTTAGTTCATCTGTTTTATTTTCATTTTTATTTTTTTTGTACTTCTCTTTGTCTCTTCCCTTTTTGTTTTTTTTTTCTATTATAAAATCGTTTATGTTAAGCTCTATTTTGTATGCAATTTTGTGTATTTGATCATTTGATTCATGTTTAGAACTTAGAAGTTAGAATACTAAATACATAAATTAATAATTTTTTGTCTTAAATTATAAACATCTCAGTTCCCACCTGAGAAAAATACTCAATACATTCTAGAATTATAGGTGGTTGTAAATTTTAATTGTGAGTGAATTTGTTGGTGAGATATAATAAAATAATTATTGTTTTCATGTTTATCAGTTCACAATCAATTTCTGATGATGTTAAGGTCATCGTGATATAGGAATTGGTTTTATATTAACTTAAATTAATAGTATAATTTAATGTCGGGCAGATAAATCAATGGAGCGATATTTCAAAAGAAAATTATCAAATTCTGAAGATAATTTGGATGATCTGCCGTCGGATCCTGCTGAAAGAAGAAAAATTTTGGATTATCATCCAAATCAAAGGGATGAAGTAAGACGAAAGTACTTAGCTAGAGGTCCATGTCAACCATATGGCCATGCTTTTGAGAAAAAAAAAATTAGAAAGGCAATGAGGCAATTTAACCCAGCTTGGTTTGATAAATATGGTAGTTGGCTAGAGTATAGTGTCTCGAAAAATAAAGCTTTTTGTTTGTGTTGTTACTTATTCAGAGATGACATACCAAAACAAGGTGGAAATTATGCATTTGTGATAGAAGGCTTTTCTTGTTGGAATAAGCCTGAGGCTTTATTGGAACATGTGGGTGGCATCAACAGTTTTCATAATATTGCTGTTAAGAGGTGTGATGATTTGAGAAATCAAGGGCAGTCTATTGTGCATGCTTTGTATAAGCAGGATGATGTGGTGAAAACGAGTATCTTATCCGGTTAAATGCTTCCATTGATGTTTGTAGGTACTTATTGAAACAAGGATTGCCGTTTCGTGGTCATGATGAAGCAGAGGGTTCTAGTAACAAAGGAAATTTTTTGGAGTTGGTGAAGTATACCGCTGAACAAAACCAAGTTGTGAATAAGGTTGTGCTGAAGAATGCTCCTAGAAATAACCAAATGGTGTCTCATCCAATTCAAAAGGACATTGTTCATTGCTTTTCAGAAGAAGTAGTTAACTCCATAATTCAAGAGCTTGATCATGATGTGTTTGCTCTGTTGGTGGATGAATCTGCGGACGCTTCTAAGAAAGAACAGATGGCTATAGTTTTTCGTTTTGTTGATAAACATGGTATAGTGAAAGAGAGATTTGTTGGTCTTATCCATGTGAAGGAGACATGTTCTTTAACTCTGAAATCCGGCATTGATTCATTGTTTGCTAAATATAGTTTTGAGTCTGAAAAAGCTGAGAGGACAAGGCTATGATGGAGCAGGAAATATGAGGGGTGAACTCAATGGGCTGAGAACATTGATTTCAAGAGAAAGTAGTTCTGCATACTATGTACACTGTTTTGCTCACCAACTTCAATTAGTTGTTGTTGCAGTTGCAAAAAAATATTTTGAAGTTGGAGATTTCTTCGATAAGATTTCTGTGCTAGTGAACGTGGTTGTAGCTTCTTGCAAAAGAAAAGATATGATGCGAGAAATTCAGCGGGATAAAATTGAGAAGGGAATAAGTAGTGGTGAAATCAAGACTGGAAAAGGGTTGAATCAAGAGTCTTCAGTTCAAAGACCTGGAAATACACGTTGGGGTTTGCATTATAAAACGTTGTTACGATTAGTTGAGTTGTTTTCTCCAGTGATTAAGGTGCTTGAGTATATCGAAGAAGAAGGTATAGACAATACCCAAAGAAGTTAAGCAAATGGTATTCTCAAATACATTCATACTTTTGATTTTGTATTCTATCTACACTTGATGCTGCTTCTTTTGGGACTCACAGAGAATTTATCCATGGCATTACAAAGAAAAGATCAAGACATCCTAAATGCTATCTCATTAGTGGAATCAACGAAGCGACAACTACAAAAATTAAGAGATGATGGATGGGATTCGTTTGTGAAGAAGGTTTCATATTTTTGTGAGAAATACGACACTGGAATTCTCAACATGGAGGATGACTTCATTGATCCAAGGAAGCCGCAGAGAAAGACCAACATAACCAACTTGCATCATTACCAAGTCAATTGTTTTTATACTGTATTGGATATGCAACTTCAGGAGTTTAATGACCGTTTTAACGAGGTAAACTCTGAACTACTCGTCTGCATATCAGCTTTGAGTCCTGATGATTCATTTCTTGAGTTTAACAAAGAAAAGCTATTGAGATTGGCTGAATTTTATCCTGAGGATTTTAGTTGTGTGGAGTGCATATCTCTTGAGCATCAACTTGACATTTATTTTGATAATGTACGAGAAGATGCAATGTTTGTTGGTTTGAAAAATCTTGGAGACCTAGCACGGGTGATGGTAGAAACCAAGAAACATCTTTCTCATCCTTTGGTTTATAGGCTTTTGAAGTTAGCTTTGACTTTACCTGTTGCTACCGCAACCGTCGAGAGATGTTTTTCAGGAATGAAGATTGTGAAGACCGTATTACGGAATCGCATTGGTGATCAGTTTCTAAGTGATTGTCTCATTTGTTTTATTGAAAAAAAATTATTTAAAGATGTAACAAATGAAACCGTGATAAAAAGGTTTCAAGCTATGAGTGAACGTAGAGTACATTTGTAGACGGATTTTTTTTGCAATCTGTAGACGTTTTTTTAAATATATATTTTCTGCCCCGGATGACAAAAAGTTCTGGTTCCGCCACTGCCCATACTCATCTAGGCACTTAAGAGTTTTAGACACTTCCTCTTTTAAAGCATTACACAGACAATGCTATAATCAGGAAAAAAGAAGTGGCGAATTGAAGAGCTTCCTTTTACAAATCTAATGCCATGAATTTGTTCATATAACTTTACTCGATTCAAAATATGACGTCCACCTAAAAAATAAGAACAAAGACATCATGTCACCTTGTCGAATATCCCTTTCAGGATTGATAAGACAATGTGATTGCCCATTAATAATCAATGTATAGCTTACTGTCTCCGCACATTCCATCACCCATGAAATCTATTTTTCTTGAAATCTCATCGCTTGAAAGAGGGTTCGTACAAAACCCCATTCTACAATGTCATACATTTTGGACATATCAGTCTCCATAGCTAAGAGCTCTAATGATACCTTAGGGTAAGTTCTCAAGCTATGAATCAGCTCTTGAACAACTAAAATGTTGTCAGAGATCAATCTAATTTATAATTGGGACTGTTAGATGCATGATTAAGATTGAACCTAACTCAAATAAATTATGCTACGTGTTCGATTAAGGATGGTGCATTGTGTTTACATGATGATGTTAGGTGTTATTGTTTTGTTGTGTTGTGATTAATTGTTTGTCAACCTAATACGTAACTAGGACTAATGAGAATCCGGAAGTAAAACTTATAAGGTGTTGTAAACTATTTTCATTTACGACGAGATGATATAAATCGGATATTATATGTTAAGGGATAATATGATGTGAGTCGAATATTAAGCTATTTTGATTGTCATTTCGAAAATATTCTGACGCTCATGTCAGACGAGGACAACATGACTGGTCGGATGATTGAGTGTACAAGAAGAAAAAGAGTAGGTTTGGTTATGGGCCTGGTAAAAAATAGATATGAGGCCTAATTTGGTATTTGGTGAGCTCAAAAGATGATAAAGGAAAGGATAAGAGTTTTTTGGAGTTGGATTAAAACTCTATAAGAGACGGATACGGTTGGGCGAACTGATCCTAACAAAAGGTTTAATTTGAAAAGAGAGGTGGGACTCTGATGTAAGTTCACCTATTTTAGCATGAGGTATATGAGTGTATTTATGTAGATATGGCCCCTACGATCTCTCGATATTGGTTCATGCGCTCATGCATGTATGAATCTTTTGCTCGTCTGTGAACCCATCTTTCCTCATTGAAAGCAATCAAGAAGTATTTATGGGATCATACGTGATTTATGGTATGAGACATAGTTTTTCTATGGTCGAGTCGACCTAGTCGTAGGACTCTAGGAAGTTGATTGCAATGTGATTTTGGCAGATTCGACGTGACATTGCTGCTTTGGTGAAGTATGTTGACTCTTGATTGATGAAGCATTGATAGGGAGACCATGCTCTACTCAGTTAAGGAGGAAATACTTCTTCGTACGAGTGGATTTAATGTTTGGTCGACTCCGTGTGGCCCAGACTATGAGTCGCCAGCCATAATTAATCATGTAACATCCCAGTCCATTTACGGCATTGGCACTACAACGTCATTAATTTGTCACACTTCTAAACAGATGGAAACCCTATATGACACTTTCAGAGCAGTCTAGAACAAATTCGCCAGCCAACCCATCCTATAAAAGGTCACTTTGATAGTCATGACTTAGGTAATCATGATTACCATTTAGTTTGTCATGACTGGTATTATCATTATTAAGAGACGTTTTTATAAGAAAATTACTTTATTCATATAGTTACCAAAAATACGAGTTGCAAAAAAATGTGTTTAAGGTAGCCATTACAAAATATTTTCCAAAATACAGCATAAATAGTTTCATTTGCAAAGACACCAACATTTACTACAAGTTATACGTTCCTCTGCAGTTGAAAGCTAAATCCCTGAAACAAAACATGATAAAAGGAGAGGGGTGAGCAATGTAAGTTTGGATCGTCCCAACATACGCTAAGTGATACATGATAATTTAATATGATTAAGAATGATTAAGTATAATTATGACAGAACTCATAATCATAAACATCCAATCAATATCATCATCATGGATTTATCACACATCACAATCATATATTATATAATAATAAAAAATACAAGTCTCATTTACGCGCATTATGATGTGACCCAACACTATATTTAAACTGCAATACATAGGTTGCAGAATAATGTACATCTATAATCATGTGCATTGTTGTACGATATAATCATGCATTCATCATTTGACAATGCAATTTGCCATAATACAACATTGTACAAGAATTTCAAAATTTGTTGGACCTTTAGTCTGTATCAACTCATCAGCACCACCCCTACTTCAACTCCTTGTTAATTTGGAAACAGTCCTATAATGGCAAGGTGCCATGGTGACCCTTGTAACCATAAAAGGTAAACAAGTTCTCAGTCCATTTTGTTACCTTTTGGTAATAAAGTTATCTGTCGACCGTACACAGTTATAAATTACAATCTTATCCACAGAGTCGGCCCAGAGAATATAAAGGCCACAAGCAAAAAACTTTTTTTTGCCAATCATTATTTATATTAAAAAAAAGGTATGAGAATCGAACTCTCAAACCCCACAACTCTTACTATGTAGTCCATTACCAACCCTTCTAAAGATATATTTTATAAGTTTAGCAGCCGCTAAAATACATAAAGATTTTTGAACCGCAAGTCCAAACTTTCTCTGCTTGCGCTCAAGGTCGAGCATGCTCATCCATCCACCTTTGATCTAACTCATGAATCACAGCACCGAACCTCAGGCCATAGATATTTAATATAAGCTCCACTATTAGTTTAACAATATCATTGCCTTTTAAACCTGATTTCGATGTGATATCACTTTCATATCACGCAATAAGAGTAATATATGATCTTAGTCACTAAACAACACTTGGGTTAAACACAAACATTATAAATATTATCACAAGAAATAACATTGTAAAAAAAATCTAGATTATGCACGCCATATTAAATTTTTGATTTCACAACACAAATGCCCATTTCACATCCTTCTTATCTATTTTTTAAAAACATAATACCATTATAACTTTGAATTATATCCCAAACAGAAATACAAATTTTTTTAAAAATTTTTTTTTATAAATTTTCTTTTTGCTAATCAGTAGATCTAAATATTATATATATATATATATATATGAGTAACTAAATAACAAAAAGTAAACATAATTCAAATTGAAATAGTAAAAACATAAATATTAAAAAAAAATTTGATAAAATTTAACTAAAGCCAAACAATAGAAAAAAAGAATCCAGCTAAATAAATAAATGTTTAGACTATTATGTCGTTGGTTTCACATCGGCATTCTGAATTTTATTTGTTACTTTTATGAGTGATCTTTTTTTTCTTCAGTTTTTTTTTTTCATTTTGAAATAATTTTTCTATTTGAAAAAATGTAATACCATTATATTTTTGAATTAAATTACAAAATTAATTTTTTTTTTATAATTTTGTTTGCTAATAATTTAGATTCCGAATAAGATCTTATTATATAAAACTTGATGTATCTAAAGTTTTAATTAACAGGATCGTGACATGTGGCAGTCGGTCGATCATATTTTGACACGTGTTAAACAATTTTCCAATTAGTTTTTGCCACGTGCCAAAATAATCTTATTTTAAAAAATATATATATATTTGTATTTATCAATTAGATTATAAAAAGCAACATATATCAACATTTTCTAGTTAACTTCTAATTGATAATTCATAAAAAAAAATATAAAATAAGTTACATATATACACATTTACATATATTTTGATTTTGAATAGAAATAGATAAGGCAAAACATCAAACACGTTTTTTTCATTAGAATATCAAATACACATGTAAAAATCTTTTGAATTCGAATAGAATTAGGTTTATATACCGAAATCTTCAAGAAGTATAATCTTTCATCTTTGTTGAAACAATTTTATACTCTCTCGATTTTCTCACCAAGCAATTTAAAATTTCAGTAATCTCTTCCAGGAATTTTGTTTTCAATTACCTTTAGCCACATGTTAAAAAAAATTTATCCATTTTTCAAAATCTAATATCATTATATTTTGAAATTAGATTACAAAAATAAACAAATGTACATTATATTGTGATTTTTTTTATTTTAGACTTACCATTACGTAGACACCCTAAAGTTTGCAAAATTGATGTATGAAAAAAAAATATTTTTAATGTTTCTCTTGTTGTGAAAATTATAAAAAGTAAGAAATCAAGCAATAAAATACTTATAATTCATTTTTTATCGGAAGAAATATAATATGTCGATTCAGAAAAGAAAAGAAAAAGCTAAATATGATTAAAAATATGAGTAAGTCTAATTCAAATAAAAATACAAAAATAAATTCGTCAAGAATTAAAAATATATATATATATATATATATAAGTAGTTAAATAATAAAAAGTAATCCTAATTCAAATAGAAATATGAAAAACTAATTATTTGAAAATATATGATAAACATTAATTAAAAACCAAATAATAAAAAAAATCTAAATAAATGTTAGGCTTCTCAATCAGTGATTTTGTATCAGCATTCTCAAATTTATTTTATTTATTTCCACGGGTGATTTAATTTTTCTTTTTACTTTTAATTGATTGATTTTATTTTTTACCGGTTATAAAATATTAGATTACAAATCTGCATATATGCAGGTCCTAAATCTAGTTAACTATAACTTTTTAAAGGTTGTCAAACATATATCTGATTATGTAATAATTTGTTTTCCGATATTTCTGTATATTGACTTTGTAAACTCGATTTAAAATTAATGAAATTGTTAGTCAGAAAAAACTAAATTTAGACCATTATTGTTTCAAACTTAATTTCTCAATTATGTTTGTATTTATCTAAAAAGAAGTATATTTATTATAAAAAAAAAAGTTTAGTTTTTTATTTGTTACGTTTCTAACTTAAAAACAAAAAAAATCTTTAAATACTCAGACTATATATGTTCGAGATGGATTTTAATATCCACATAACGATTGAATTTCACGAGAGTTGTCCGACGAGAGAACTTTGCACGGCTAGGCGATTTAACCACCGGGGAGAGATCTCAACTCGATTCCACTCAAAGTTCAAAACTTGGTTCCTTCCTTCAGCTTCCGACTATGGGTGGTTGTTAATGTGAATGTGTCAAAATCTGATGGACTAATTAATTACAAAGTTTGACATAGTTGGTCTCCAAAAGAGTTGTTGTGAATTTCTTTTGGTCAACATTATTGTAATTATATTTCGTTTATACACATTAACAGAGAGTATAGAAAGCATAAACGGGAAGTGAAATTGTCCTGCTAAGACATATTTTTTCAGCTGCTGATCATTGGATTTCCCTTACTTCGATTTGAGATTTGGTTTGAAGCCATCTCGTTGAATTCGATAGTTAGTGTATCACGTTACTTGCCTCGCAAGACAACGCCTCTTCTTCGTCAGAGTGGTTTTGTCCCGAACGTTATCTCCTCGAACCGTCCATGATTCACTTCGCACCCGTTTCTGCAACACTGCATCACGTTCAAGTCCATGACTGAGCCCACCGAGGAAGGGTTCGAGGCACAGTTGCAGAACTCGAGACCTGATCTCCAACTGGGAACCAGAGAAGCAATCTCTCCATCAATCATGGTTGCTATCTTTGTGACATCGCGGTCGTCCATCTCCAGCTCTTCCACCATCTCCGTTGCAACGCTAATTGCTGTGTCGATTTCTATGTCAAAAGGGAAGTATATGTTTCTGACACGCCCTGCAACAACGGAAAAATTAAAAGGAGAGCTTCAAACTTTTATGGTCTGTTCCAGTCTTCTCTAGTCTAGAACCGAAAAGATGCAATCTTGCATCACTTAGGAACTGTAAAGATCCAATTTTTAAGTCTTTTTAAAACCAAATTAGGAAGGAGGAATGTTATAGACTGTCACAAACCTTCCTTGTCCGCGATTCTGAGTCGCAGAAACAGTCCATCACCATTGTCTCTTCTCTTCCCTTTTATGCTTATATCGACATTTCCAAAGCTCTTATCGTCTTCTTCATCATCTTTTTGAAACTGAAAGAGCTCTATTCCGTGTGACTCCACTGTCTCATCTCCATTGTAAGCCCATTGGTTTCGATTACTGTGGCTGTAGTAACCGTTTGAGTAGTGAGGATGATCAAAAGAGTTTTCTCGGGTTTGGTCATTGTAGTAATAGTCAACCACATGATAAGAATGTCTGAGAAGAGTCCCGGCTTCATCTATCTGACCCGTTCCGCTCTCTACGGGTCTCAAATCCGACTCAACATCATCGACACAAAGAAAAGGGTCGTCTAATAGTTCACGAGCAGAAAGCCTAAGGGACACTATGGCCAAGCACTTCTCTATAAATCCTCTAACCTCTGGATCCTTCACCTTATCTAATGCTTCTGGTTTCTTGCCCTGACAAACAGAATTTCACAATCTTAAACTCAATATAGAAGCTTGTGATAGAAAAGCTTAAAACCCCTGTAAAAGCGGAGTGATTCTCACCGATATAACTCTCTTGTAAATCTGAGCAGGGTGAGTACACTCGCTGTACGGGTAATCAAACGTTACCATTTCCAAAACACACATCCCGAACGAGTAAATATCGACTAATTCGTTATATTCTTCTTCATAGACTTCAGGAGCCATGAACTCTGGTGTCCCTAACAGAGCAAAAAGAAAAAAACTTTCACTTTTAGCATCACAATCCCATTATGAACTCAGCAAAGCAAAAGCATCAAGATTGCATACCGACACAATGAGCAGCGTGAGAGTTTTGTAAGATAGCAGCAAGACCAAGATCTCCAATCTTGACTTCTCCTTGGTTACCGTTTACGAAAATGTTGTCACACTTGAGATCTCTGTGAATCACAGGAGGATCATGGCTATGAAGATAGTTTAAGCCTCTTAAGATCTGTCTACACCAATGCTTCACAGCTCTTATGTTCACTCTCTTGTGTTTTAGCCTATACCTGCATTCACCAGATTTTATTAACCAATAACATCTTTAATTGTTACATTTAAATGAATGTTTATGACATCATAACTTAGATATGAGAGGCTTACTGTCTCAGGGTGCCAGACGTGAACATTTCAGTGACAAAGTTGATGTTTCGATTCTCGGTATCGACCCAAGAAGTGTAGAATTTCATGATGCTTTTGTGTTTTAGGGTTTTAAGGAGATGGATCTCACAGTAGAGCCTCTCCAATTCATGTGGACTCTGCAAGAAATCGTAGAGCTTTACTTGGTTCCATGCTACTTCAATACCTTCATACTCATCAAATCCTCTGTAACTGCAAATTGAAATAAAGGAAGCACAAAAGTAGTTTTTGATTTTTGATCAAGATGCCTTTTGTTTATTGAAGTGGTTTAGGCCAAAAGAGCAAAGCGAATTATTCTCCTATTCTGTAAATTGATCTACCAAGTGGAGGAGTCATTGAGGAAACATAAAACTTTTTTTTTCCTCTAAAATGATAAATCTTTTAAGACTCAATCATGAATCCACCACTAGAAACCCAAAAATCCATAGGAAAATCTATTGATTGTCATGGATTAAGAAATGAAAAATAATCAAACTTTACTGTGAAAATTTGAAAACAAAAATAAGAACAAGTTTTGGTAGGCAGAAAAATCCAGAGAAATGTAAGAAAAAAAACTAAAAATGGAGAGATGAAAAGAGTAAGAAATTTAAGAGAGAGAGATTAGATTCTTACACGGTTTTTGAAGATCCTTTACCCAGAACTTCATTGTACTGCAACAACAAGAACACACAAAAACCTCAACAAAACAAAATAGAATAATCAACTAGTTGAGATTGGGAGATGAGAGAGAGAGAGGAATTTTACTCTTCCATATCTACCAGTAGGATCAACTTCAACAAACTCAGAGTAATCTGGTTCTAGATGGTTGAGATTGTTCATCATTTTCCCAAGCAGAATCAAAAAGAGCAATACATAGATGGAAAATATAAAGAAACACAGAAAAAGAAAAGAGCAATATATGGTAATATATATTTATTAATAAAACTTTCTGCTTTTTAATTGACTACTTTTGGGTTTTTACTTATAGGCTTTTCATCGTAATCATCTTTGTACCTCAGGCTCAGACAAACAAATAAACATTAAACTCGTGTAAATGAGGAGAGAGAGATAGAGAGGTTTGTTTGAGCTTGGATGACAAAGAAAACCAAATTCCTTTCTTTTTTTTTCGTTTTTTTTTTGGTTGCTTATATATTTTTTCTTTAGTTGTTCTTACATTGCATAGAAACATAACTATCTCATGAAAGATGTAGACAAAGGCGGTTGCAAGACGTAGAGAGCGTGGTCCAAACTCCAAACGAGTAAACAAATGTTTGATTATTATTATTTTTTAATGTTTTGCAACAAACAAATGTTGCCTTCAAATACATTTTCTAAAATATATCTATCTTTATAATAAACATGTATGATATGAGAGATAAATTCTGATCTTATCACTTTATAATTAGACTTGTCTTGATTAAAATTATTTGGGTTTCTGCAAAAAAAAAAAAAAAAATTAATTGATTTGTTTTTGCAAGTTTACTCTCAACTTGCCAAAAATGCATGTCAACCCCACGATCGTAATTAATTCGCAATATAACCATATGTACTGATGACGTGAAAAAAATGAACGACGTTCACAAAACACACGAAAAATGAAATGCACCGTTTTACATATATCAAAAACGGCAACAGTTCATTAAATTTTGTCATTTTAAAACAAAACGGCAAGCGACTTCAACTTCTAATAACCCAAATTAATTAGTAGAATTTTTTTTAAAGTTATGATTTTTTATAGCGATTTGGAAAAAAATCTCTACATGTCATAGTGATTCGTTCAGCTTATTGATTTGTTTCACTCGAATTGTATTAGATTGAGATGGTATCGTGAGGGTAGTCCGGGTATAGGGTTCGATTATGATTCGAAAATCGCTAAGTGTTACAGAGCATAAGAATATAGATTGAAAGAGAAGGGTTTGATCGTGTTAGTACGGTTCAATTGGAGTAGTTAGAAGGGTTCGATTGGTGGAGAAGTGAAGAATCAATTTGGTTTGAATCATAGAGAAGCAAATAACGCAAGATTCTATCACATATGAGGTGCGTATTAGGATTTTGCAATTTTATTAAACTTATGGGTTTCTATATTGGATTCACTAATCTCGATAAATTTATGTGCAATTTTGATATTTTCTTATATGTTGGCGAATATTAGTCAACGGATGATTCATATCATGGTGGAGAGCCACATGAAGTGGGTAAAATGTTGAATGAATCCTTTATCTTGATGTTGGTTATGACGCTTGTTGTGTATTTCATCGGATATGAGGATAACATGAGGAAAGTCTCCTAGTTTCCACCAGGTACACATGACAAAAAAGAAGACATTAATGATGATGAAATGTTAAAAAGTGATGCATTATGCTGTCGGATCGGGGGCTATGACATTATTTGTTGTCCGGGAATATGATCCATATATAGGTAGGCGTATAGATAGTGATCTCGAGTACTTATCAGATGATAATACTCCTCCTGATAATGGTGATAGGAGCAGTTGTGAGTTAAATGATGAGGATGGTGATAATGATGATGATGCAACTGATGGTGAGTTTGAGGAGCAGAATGATATCACTAGTAGTGATAGTGATGGTGCCGCTGTTGAGGTAGATGAGAACAAGTATCAGAATTTTAAGCTGAGGCAAGAGTACAAGACAATGCAATCCTTCAAAAGTGTTATTAGTCGGTATGCAGTGAGGAAGATGAGTGACTTTAAGTATAAGAAGTCGGATAGTAAGTGCGTCGTTGCTAATTTTCATAGAATAAGTGCCCTTGGAGGATTTCATCTATCAATAGCAGCAATACTAGGTGGTTGTTAGAGATTTCAATGATGTGCATGATTGCATTTGGCAAGATAAAGTGTAACCGCTGACCAATGCCCATATTGCTGAGATCTACATTGAAGAATTTAGGATTAATCATGATATCTCAACAAAGGAATTGCTGAAGAAGCTTTTGAAACGCAACATCAATGTTCCATAAACAGTTTTTGAGAGGACACACCTAAGATACTTGCAAACTTTTGATGATGAGCAAGCAGAGTCTTTTGCAAGACTCTTTGATTACGTTGGTAAGTTGAAGAGCATCAATCATGGATAACAATGGAATGTGAGGTAAGGGAAACAAAATTCTACAAATTTTATGTATGTTTCTATGCTCTCAAAGATTGATGGAAAATATTATGTATTGTAGGAGAATAATTCATAATGATGGGACCTTTTTGAAATGGAGAATGACAGGACAACTGTTAGTGGCTTGTGGAAGAGATCATAATGAAGAGATATTTCCCATTGCTTGGGCCATTGTTGATGGTGAGAATAAGCCAAATTGACAGTGGTTTTTTTAACATTTGGCTGAAGACCTGGAGTTGGGAACATAAAATGGATTGACTTTGGCTAGTGACCAACAGAAAGAGTTGGTTGTAGCAGTGAAAGCTGGTCTCCCATTTGCAGATCATAGGTTGTGTGTACGACGTGTTAATGCACATTGGAAAAAAAAAACATTATGGAGCAGATTTTGAGGACTTGTTCTGGGGTGCTGTAGATTCTTACTACTCTGCAATGTTTGATAGGAATATGTAAGAGCTGAGGAAGTTGTCCCCGGCTACCTAAGGTGACTTGAAGATTTTAATCTCATGTCCATGGTCAACATATGTATTATATTCTATTATAATTTCCCATTTGATATATTTTCATTAATAGTCCATAATGTAAATTTTGTATCAATTGCAGGGCATATTTCACTGAGTTTTCTAAGTGTGATGCTATTGAAACAATATGGAAGAGTCATTCAATGCATCAATTCAGATTGCAAAAACCAAACAAGTTGTTAAGATGCTTGAAAAGATTAGGAGAAGAGTGAGGGTGAGCAATGACAAGAAACGGTCTGAAGCAGATAAATCAAGAGGAGATTACACTCCTAGATCAAGAGCTTTGTTAGACCAACATGTTGAACTAACAAAAGATTGCAGCCTTTTAAGTTGCAGTTTGGGAGATTATGAAGTTGGCTACTTGAATGATATGTTAGTACTTCTATAATGAAGCTACTATTGACTCATTTTTCATTACAAGTTTAAGAGTTATTTTACCCGGGAGGCGACTGACAGGTTAAGTATATCTTACATGCCACCACTCGGAGCAGAGACAACCACTACAAAGGAGAAGATGAGCGATGTGAGCGATGTGAGCGAGAGAGAGAGAGAGAGAGAGAGAGAGAGAGAGAGAGAGAGAGAGAGAGAGAGAGAGAGAGAGAGAGAGAGAGATCGGCCCAGGGTAAAAGAAAAGATAGAAGGAACTAGAGAAGACGACGAAAAGGGAGAAAAAACCGAAGAGCGGTAAGAGGGATCCATGCTCTTATGATCTCTGATGGGAAAGGGTTCCAACCCCACTATCCTCAGAGGTTTCTTTATATTCTCTATTCTCACTCCCAAAATACCAGATGGTGTTCATGATCCGTGGACATGGCATCGAACTAAACCCTTACGCCTCTCGATTAAATCCACTTTCGTGCGATGACCTGACTTGGGCGTCGGAAAGTCTTCGGGAGGGAAATTCCTTCTCGTCCTCCCGAAGACCTTCCTACCATGTTTCGTGTGTAGGTCCTACGTTTTATCCGCCCAATCCTAAGGCACGTCATTATAGATTTATATGATGGAACGATGCGCTTTCTTTTCCTTAAAGGATAGAAATCCTACCCGATATTCTCGAGACTATTCTCCGAAGACATCCCATGTCTAATGTATGAGATCAACGATCCCTGTACGGAGGACCCAAAATCCGACCCGAATATTTTTTATGCACTTCTTTTTGTAAGTTTAACATTAATCCGACACCATTTATTATTTTGGAAATAAAAATCATCCAATAATCTCTTTTCCCTTAAATGATGGAAATTCTACCCGATATTCTCGAGACTATTCCCCGAAGACATCCCATGTCTAATGCATGAGATCAACAACCCCTGTACGAAAGACCCAAAATCCGACCTAAACATTTTTTATGCATTTCTTTTTATAAGTTTAACATTAATCCGATACCATATATTATTTTGGAAATTAAAAATCATCCAATAATCTCATATTTTATGTCTCATCTTTCCATAAACACTAATTTACGTTAATTTAAAAATTAAAATTAAGAATCTAATTTTTTCATTTAATGAACATTAATATAATAAGGTAATTGAAAATATGCAAGTGGAATTTTAAAAAATGAATCTAAATGTTATCAAAATATCAAACTGATTCGTAAATAATCAAATCTTTAGTTATCACATTTTCCATAATAGCAAAATGGAAAAATGGAAAATTTCATTTATTTGAAATTAAGAAATTGTAAAATTTAACTATTTAAAAAGTATCAAAATTTAATTGACGCAATCTAATTACTAATCATTCTACTACCTGTCGATCTGTTATGAAACACATTCAGTTTTATATAATTTCTATTTTATTATATAAAGTTGGACGCGTTCAGTATGAATACAACACGTAGGCAAAATTATAATTCACCATATCACGACATATGTTGATAATTAACTAGATTCCGACATATATCAAATATTCAATTATATATATATATATATATATATATATATATTATTCTTTGGTTCTTTATTACATACATTCCACACAATCTGAATGATAAGGTGAATTGTTTGGCATGTAGTACGTCTTTTCGTTTTTTAGAGTTCTCATTTGTAAACGTTACTATTCCAGTTTGGTTAACCAAACTATTTGTTTAATTCATGGTTTAAAGTTGACCAAATATATATATATATTTTTAACCCTTTTGGTTTGGTTAACCCTTTTTGTGATATTTTTTTTCAAAAATATCCTTTTTCAACTTAGCATATCAACGCTTATAATCTTTTTCATGTTAAAACATAATTTATAAATATTTATAAACATTCTTTATTATCATAACTATCTTATATATTATATATTATGAATATTTAAAAATTTGAATCCTTATATATGATCATATAAAATGTATAAAAGGGGTAGTTTTGAAAATTGACAACAACAAATGATATTTTTGAAAAGAGACATCATAAAGGGTGTATTTTTGAAATTCTCCCTATATTCATACATAATGTTAAAAGGAAACATAATTATAACAAAAATAGAAATTTTAAACTTAAAATAGAAGATTATATCAAAAAATATATAAAATACTTAATTAATCTAAATTTTCAATTTAATTGTAAGACAACAAAATTAAAAGAATTCCTTTATAAATTTTTAAATATCTAAATCTAAATGGTTAAAAGTTAATATTAAGTTTTTGAATAAACAATGTGATCGCAACACGTATGTAACATTTTAACTCACCAGATCGCGATATGTCAATAACTAAGAAGTTTTTAACATATGCCAAATATTTAAATTAAATATATATATATATATATATATATATATATATATATCATACATAATTTTAAAAAGAAAACATAATTATAGGAAAAAAATAGAAAATTAAAAATTAAAATAAAAGATGAGAAATTCCTTAAAATACCACTAAAATAAGTTTTCTGTTCCAAACATACAATCATTTTAATTTTTGTGAAACATAATTTTTAAAAATCAAATAAGCATTGCATCGTGAAGGTCTTAATCTAGTTAAATATATACTAAATCAATATTTATGAGAGAAAATATAATAAAAACTCATAGAAAATATAACCAGTTATTTTTTATATGAATATACATAACAAGTTTCATCCATCTCATAAAAAATAATAATAATAAATAATTTTCGTTTATGGGTCGATATTGGTAGCATAATCGATTGAACCTCCTAAGTCCTGACCCAAGAGAAAAGTGTGGGAGATTCTAGAACGTGAAAACATGAGTAAACTATTTTAATATGTTTTAGTTTGAGGTCCGAAAAAACTAAACCCTAACTCAAAAAATTTCAAAAAGAAAAAATACCGTCCATTATCTCCTATAAAAGATAAATATAAACATCACTGATCTTATAAACTTTTTCATTAAAGGATTACCTTTTTAATGAAATGCGATGGTGGAATCACGTCGATTAACACGCTGTCCAACTACTACGGGATATTTCTGTAAATTGTTTATATTAGTTTCATTCTTTTCAATGCGAAACTTTGTCGGGACAAAGTTGATATGAAATCATATGATTATTAAGATAAGCATCAAGATTCAAGACTAAATATGACACTTTAGACTTTACAGTTAATGATAAATTAAACAATTAATTTATTTTGATGATAAAAAAATAATTAATTTATAATTATTCGGGATTTGTTTTGTTTCGTAACTTCCGTCTACGATTTCGTGGTTGTCCGTGTACGGAAACAAGTAGTCAAATTATGAAATCCAAAAGCAATCACACCACCAAGGCACCAACCCCTTTTTTTTTCACAACCATGCTTATCCTTTTTCTTTTTACCAATTATGGTTAGATTAATCTTCACGGTTACATGACATCTCATACCAGGTAAAGACTGAGCTTAAATATACACTATCATATAGAAATCTCATAACTTTTAAAGACCTCCAATATGAACAAGGCCATTACAGATGTGGAAATTCACACAGTAATTTTGTATTTTCAAGTGAAAGATTAAAATACAGAGAATTCAAACTGTCATAGTTAGCAGAATCATTGATCTTTATTCATGAAAAAGAAGGGCAATTCTCAAGAATTATATAGATACAACTTGTATCATACAAGGATTAGGTCAAAAAGAATCTTATTAAGGAAGAAAACAGGAAACTTAACAATATACAAACTATAGTAAATCGCAATATTAACATATTCTTATCACAATACATTTTTTTGTTAATATGAACAAGGATCTAACAAACGTGCTGAATAGAACATGATGCCACATTACAAAAAAAAAGTGTATATTGTATCAATTAAATAGTATCACAAAGTTAAATGATACTATTTTAAATTACTTAGTAATAAGTGATATAAAATATGTGATTTCACATCAATTTCAATCGTTTTAATTTAATCCAAATTTTTATAAAATAAAAGTGGCTTCAAGGACGATGATAATTCAAAGAATTTCTGGTCATGAGCCAATTTACAATCCTTATTCTACAAGTGGAAGAGGCAGAGCATGGAAGAAAAATTGAAGTTTTCAAGATGAACAATGTTCTTCGATCGTGAATTTAGTTCATATCATTATTATTTTTTTGTTATAAAAGTGTTGATGGAAGTCAATATTAATTGGGTTTGATTTATGATTTTGGTGTTGTTGTAAATGACGATTTTTTTAGTGATGTATCGTTAAAAAAAAATTTCCAAGATTTGAATAGATATTGAAAACGAATTTTATTAAATAAAATAATAATTAATGAATAAATTAATAATTTAAAAAATAAATTTTTTATTAATAAAATAAATGATTTTTTTTTTCAAAAATTACGTTAATAAGATTTTGATAGATATTGCAAACGTTTTTTTGTAAATAATAATTAATGAATATAAAATATTAATTTTGGAAACTATTTAAAACAAATAAATTATATTTTTTCAAATAACGTTAATTATTATAATCGCTTATAAAATTGACACTAATTTAGAATCAATCATTTACAACTGATATAAATATTTAACATCAATTATAATAACTATAGCAAATATTAACGTCATTTATTTTAATTGATTCAAAGATTAATATCACGTTTTGCAATCGACACACATTAACATCAATTGCAATAATCGATGGAAATATTAACATCAATTTTTTAAATCGACATAACATATTTACATCACCATTTTCAGAGTCACTTTTATAAGTGATGCAAACTTTTATTTGCATCAATTATAAATGATGTAAACAATTAAAATAAATGATGCTATGTGCCCTTTTTTGTATGGCCAATATATAGTAATGAGAGCTAATATCTTTTTTTAGAGCTAGTAAGTTTTTTGAAAAAAAACGCAAATCCTTTCTCAAATTTGGGACCGATTTCGAGATTTTCGCTTGCACTTATAACTCATCCCAACTCTTGTGCTTCAATCATTATCTCCGCTAATGATGTTTAATTCTATAAGTCCATATGAATTCCACTTCCACTTTTAGTATGATATCATCCATTTTAGATCAGATGGTCAACCCTACACGAATTTGTTTGAGAATCTTTTCAATATAGATTGGAGTTCATTCGATGGGACGAATTCGGAGTTGCGAGACCGTGATCTTGAATTTGTTGGCGTCTTTCTTTGATTTAGAAAATGAGCTTAACTCGATGAGCTAAACATAGATGCTCCCCCTCCCCGTCGCCGGTACCTGAACTCAGGATCTTCCTGACTAATTTCTTTTGAATAGTTAGGTGATAACCCCTAGACTATAACATATATTACGTAGCGGTAAACAAATGAGATTTTATAGATGTTGGGGTTGGGTTTTGTACTTAAGTTCCACCCGATAGAAACCCATTTATTTCAACAAGAATAATAGACAAAAAGTCATGCTCCAAGGTTGCAGCCCATTTCTCCTAGTTACCGGGTCCAACAAAGACCCATCACTCTCCCAGTGTGGTTGTGGATTGTATAGCGGCCATTGAGACTCTTACTTCCTCGTCGGCTTGGCCTAGATATGTCACTCTCCCACATAATATTCTACAACTAGTTCCTTGTTGTATACAATGCTTCTTTGAGTTGAGATTGAGAAAATCTAATTCCATAACGAGAGTTGTCGCAAATAGTGTCACAAGAGAAAGACATTTTAATTCATATCTTGCATTTGCCTTTGGTGGACCGGCGTGGTTACTCAACCTTATTCAAGAAGAGGCACACCTATAAAGTTTTCTGTTCTGTTTAATGTTTTTTCGAGGAAACAGTGAATCATGATTACTTTTGTTTTGCTCTATTTTTATTGGAGAATTTGCTAAAAATGACTCAAAAATTCATTTTAAATAAAAATATACACCTTTTATCTCATGTTTGGCAAAAGTAACCCAAAGGGGTAGTGAAATTACAACTACACCCTTATGACCAAATAAAAAAACGCGGCACACAATTACTGTTTTAACCCTCTAGAAGTTTGCAACATAATAGAGAAGTCTGCTCTGTAAACTTTAGTTAGAAGTCGAACTCGTAGACTCCACAGGAAGTCTAATCTGCACTTTGTACACTTCAGAAGAAGTCTACTACATAATTACATATAATATTTAAATTTATAAATTAACCAAAATTAATTTGATTAAAAAATTATATTCATAATCAAATTATATTGTGAAGTATAAAAACTAAAATTTCATAAAATTGAATCAAATTAAACCAACAAAGAAAAATTATATTATAAATGAAATACATGCTAATAATGAAATAATACTAAAAGAAGACATGAGATATCAAATAAGTTTGTCCATAACCATATGTTTAGATATTGATGTGGTCACATGTTGGTAGTTATTGTTGTTTGATATTTATAAATTTCATGAATTTATGGTAGTAGTGGTCTATGTTTAGGGATTCGTATTTATGGTTTAGGGTTTAGAGTAAATAACTTTGTAGAGATTATAGGGTGGGATTTGATTTTCATAGTTGAGTTAACTATAAGATGATGTTAAATTTTGAGTTATGTATGTGATTTTGCGTATGTCTCCGAGTTACGAGTCCGAAATATGGGTAATGGTTTGATATTATAAGTTGGAAACATGTTTTTACATTTAGGGTTAGATTTAGGGTTTATAAATTTTTATTTAAAATGTTAAGTTTGCATAAAAGTGTTAAATTATGAATATATTAAACTTTTTTGAATGTTTGATATAAGTTTTTATTTAGGATTTTAAATAATCCATTGAAAATATTCGATTTAGGTTTTTGGATAGTAGACTTCGGGTGAAGTCTGTTCCAATTTAGAGACTTCAGGTGAAGTCTACATAGCGTTTAGGGTTTGACGGAAAGTTTAGGGTTTAGGAGACTTCAAACGAAGTCTGCTAAACCGAAAATTATTAACCTAACCAGATATTTTTACCTCCTTATATAAAGGAAAAAGGTAACCCTAATTTTGTTAAAAAAAAACTTGAACCCTCTCTCTCTCTCAAACGGTGACTATCTCTCTTCCAGATCTGTAAGCGACACCATGCCATTAGGATTCTTCTTCTTTAGCCTTTTATCTCTATTTGCTTCTTCTTCTTCTTCTCTTTCGCTGCCGACGATAGCCAAGGCAAAGAAATTTCTAAAGAAGCACATGAAGAAGATTTCGGCTGCGGCTGATTCGTCATCATAGCAAGCTCGTCCTCCACCACCTCCTTCTCTTGAAGTATTATCCTCCGAGGTACGGTCGCTTCGAGCTTCATCTCCTTCTTTCTTATGATCTCTTGTTCTCCCTCTTTTGATTTCTGGGTATTGCGTCGCAGTAGACGTCTTCCTCCGTTGATTTCATGGTGGATAAAGTGACTTGAGAAAGAATCACAAACTGGAAACTTATCATTTTCTGAAAAACGGGTTCTCGAGGTAGGCTATGTGTTTTCATTTTTCACCCTTAATTATCAAACAATAGATTGCTTTAAATCTTTTTGAACAGAAGAGATATCACTTGTGCTTCACATCACTTACGCGTCATTGAATCTCTATGGTTTCAGCTTGGATGTGGTCATGCACTTCCGAGAATCTATGCCCTTCTCAAGGTAAGTTGATGCTTCTGAGCTCTATGATATTCTCTAGCCAAAATCATGTTCTTAGATCTTTGATTACGTGTCTCTTTACAATGGATTAATTATTGTTGTTTTTTTTTCAGCATTATTGTTGTTTTTTATTCTTCTCATTCTGTTGTTTGTTTATATGTTTAATATTTTTCTTATCGATATTTTATCTGCTTCATTGAATATTTGGATAAGTTCTTGTTGATTCATCCATTGAAATTGGCTTGGGTTTTATTAAGTATAATATATACAAACTCTCTTTCTCTCTCTGTTAGCGACAAATTCTTCAGAAGAAGAAGAAGACTCCTTCAACTACTCTTCCTTATGCCATATCAGAGCTAGCTTCTTTTGTTGTTCTTCTTCGGGTAATCTCGTTTCCTTTGTAAATGTTTCTTCCTTTTTTTGTGGAAAATGAATGTGATGGTAGAATTATAGAAATTGTTCGATTGTTAGTGCTTGACTTATTCTTTTTGTAGACAAATGTATGACAAGTTTTCAAGATAAAGCAACGTGGTTTCTCGCAAAAAATAATATTTTTATCAAGATTTGGCTGGTTTTGGTCTACGATTTTTGTTAAATTGAGATTTTTAGATGCTTTTTCTGTTGAAATTGTATAAAGCTGTTTCAAATTGTTGGGGCTATATGTGACGCCTTTTGATTTTATTTGGGTCATTGAGTAGGGGCTTAGATACCAATTTGACTTTTTTATCTATTAAATTAGAGCATATTTTCTTTGAATCTAGGTCTTTGATGGATGAAATGACAAAACTGATATCGGTATGCTCATGATTTAATATAGGATTAAGTCTTTTTCATGAGTATCTAAGCAATTCTATATTTTTGTTATTAGTTTATCACAAAAAATTGTTTCTTAATGTTTCTAGATTCATGACAATGTTCAGCTGGTTTTGTAGATGATGTTGTATGTCTTAAGGGTCTTTAAACTCCCACCAGTGGAATCACCACCAGAGAGATCATTTTGGGCAAAATATGTGAGTAATACAATAAAGATCTTTTGATGATTCCTTGTGTTTTAGGTCTTGATGTAAACTTCGTATGATATTCAGGTGCATGTACTTGATAACGCTGAGACTCATAGTGATGAACGTCGTGACATAAGCATCAAACGTGGAGGAACAATAAACAGGTGGACAGGCAAGAGGCTCACAAGTGCAGCAATCTGTGAGGATATGATTTTAGAGAACCATCTTTCGTATATTCAAATGAATGTACGAAAAGAAAATCTAATTCCATAATTTTTGGTAACTTAGAGCTTTTTCTTATTTGAATTTTGTTTTATTTGAAGATGATGATTTCAGGGATCTTGTAGACCAAGTTCCGCAAGGTTCGGTTTCATGAATTTTTTTGCGGAACAAGGTGGAAGGCGCGATTGAATCTCGAGGGTTCCACGTTAGAGGGAACAAGAAAGAAGAAGATGAGGCGGACGAAATCAAAACCAGGGAGATGGAGAAAGGATCCTTGCCAAAGTCGAACCCACAACAAAGTCTTTTATACAAAACATTGGTTATTTGTTGTTCCTTGTTTTGTTTGGTTTGTACCATAGCTCTGTAATCCTTTTTGTTTATTGTTAAATTGGATTGGTGTGTGAATGTCTGTTTCGTTTGTATTCTTAATGACATCCCTCTTGAAGAAGTGGCAAAATGTATATAATGAGTCCCACTGTTTTCTCTTTTTTACTATTTTCTTTTCATCACTATCTTATATTATTATTGTATATGGCCTTGTAGGTGAGTTGAAGAGTATACCAAGAGTAATATCATCCAACATGCTAGAAACTAGTGCAAGTTTGTCTCCGTACGAGCATGAAATCGATGTCTGTTGCAACTATGTCGTGTAGGTGTAATAATATTTTTAGGAAGATTCCTCATACTCTCTCTAATCTATCTCTTCTTCTCCTCTTTGAAAACCAAAAGAAAAATAGCTTTGTACATTTTGATCAATTTCTCGATTTGCTGTACTCTAAATATCTACCTTTCATTAAAAATTTATAATACTTGTTGTTTTATTATATTATAATACATGTTTCCTTCCGAAGATAGTCGTTGTTTAACATTTTCTTATCCAAAATAAAATTGTAGAGAGTAGAATACAATAATATGGCTTCCAGTTATGACTCTAGACGATGAACCAAATCCAACTTGAACCTAAAATACATACAACACCTTGTACTTCCAAAATGGTGAGCAAATTTTACAACTTCCATCAAGGAAATGTGAAGTAGGCTACAAACGAAGTCTACTCCGAATTTGAGGCGCAGACTTCATCTGAAGTCTACGCAAATGATCTAAATGACTAATAAAATAAGAAAATTAATTCTCTCATAATTATAACACATAAACATGACAAACTCATACATAAGCAAAAACAATAATTAACACATATTTGAGAACAAGAAAATCTAAAAAATCATTATAAATAGGATATAAATACATTTTTAATAAAATTTAAAATATAGACTACAAACGAAGTCTGCTCCAGTTTTAACACGCAGGCTTCATCCGAAGTCTAAACAAATGAGTTAAAGGCTAATCAAACAAGAAAATTGATTTATCCCATAAATATTATACATAAACATGTTCAACTCATACAGAAGCAAAAACAATAACTAACACACATGTGAGAACAAGAAAATCTAAAAAAAAAATTATAAATAAGATATAAATGCACTTTTAATAAAATTTAAAATACAGACTACAAACGAAGTCTTCGGATCAGACTTCGGTTGAAGTCTATGTAGCAGACTTCGGGTGAAGTCTGTAGAATTTGGGTTACTTTTGCAATTAAGGCATATCACGGAGTAGACTTCACCCGAAGTCTATAGAGTTTGCAGACTTCGGGTGAAGTCTTCTCAGTAAAAAGCAGGTTAGTTTTGCATTTGACCAAAAGTTTGACTTTATAAGAGCAGACTTTACCCGAAGTCTGCAAAATAAAAAGGTTAGTTTTGCAATTGACCAAAATTTGACTTTCTAGAGTAGACTTCACCTGAAGTCTGCACAAATACGCGGAAACCCGTAAAAATGTCGCAGACTTCAACTGAAGTCTGCTCCGGAAAGGAGACTTCAGGTGAAGTCTGCGCCGAAAAGTGAAGGTTAGATTTGCAATTGACCAAAGTTTGACTTTTTGGAGCAGACTTCGGGTGAAGTCTGCGCCGAAAAGAGGTTAGTTTTGTGGTTGACCAAAATCTCGAATTAAATAAATAGTAGACTTCACCCGAAGTCTACTATTTAATTAAATAAGTCGCAGACTTCACCCGAAGTCTGCGAATTAATGTTTTTCCTGGTCAATTGTTCGAAATTTTGGTCAAATGCAAAACTAACCTCTCCGTACAGAGTAGACTTCACACGAAGTCTGCTATAAAAAGTCAAAGTTTCAGTCAAATGCAAAATTGACCTCGATTTTTTACAGAGTAGACTTCACGGGAAGTCTGGTTTGAGCAGACTTCATGTGAAGTCTGTTCTGTAAAGTCAAAGTTTTGGTCAAATGCAAAACTAACCTCACTTTTACGTAGACTTCACATGAAGTCTGCACTAGTTTTTTTGTTTCCAAAGGAGAACGCGCAGACTTCAGGTGAAGTCTCCTTCAGATATTTTAAAAAAATGGTCAATTGCAAATCTAACCTCTCTGTTGACTAGCAGACTTCAGGTGAAGTCTGCTATCGCGAAACAGATCTGAAATTAGCAAAAATCAAGTGATGTTACCTTTTTCCGCCGTTCGAGCTTATTTTTAGCTTCGTCGAGCACCTGAAACTTCGAATCTCACCGGTAACAAAGAAGCCCAGCCATTTTAGATGCAAGAACCACAAGAAAACATGAGGTTATGAGAGTAAAAAAATTAGAACGAAAATTAGAGAGGTTTTTGGATGAAATTGGAGAGAAAATGGAAGATGAAGAGGTTATGAACACAAACATTGAGCATTTAGAGCTCAACAATCGGTTGGGGAAGCATTTAGAGCTCCAAATTGGTTGTTCATGGTGGTTGAAAAATTGATGAAGATGGCATTTTGGTAAATAAGTTGATATATTATGGTTTATGTGTCTTTTTGTTAGTTTTCGAATTTAAAAAAAAAATAATAATAATTGAAACATAATTGCATTTTGGTGAATAAGTGTGGAGGTTAGGGATTTTTTTTGTGAAAAAATGACAAAACATGAAAAAGAGAAAAAAGTAGGTTATGTTTAGAATTGACCACAAATTGTGGATTACTTTTGAAACAACCCCATTTTTATTTCCTTGAAGACTTTTTTTACCTTGTTTGTTCTATTTTTTGACTCTACTACTTTTGTGAAGTATTCGGATGACAAAAAAAGCTAACAAATCTCTGTGGACTCATTTTTATTACTTGTTTAATGACACTGAATTTTGACCTTTTTTTTTACGTATAACCTTTTTAAAAAACGTCATTTTAATCCGTTTTTACTATATTGCAACAAATATTTAATTTGTAAACTATAGACATAATGGAATATGGTAACTTCAACTATATACATAACTAGATTACCCACGCCTTGTGTGGGACAAAACTTAGATATTATCATTTATATAATTAATATAAAAGTGTATTTAAGATAATAAAATTTAATATTGGTAAATAATTATTTTTTATAAAGATATACTGAAAAAAAAATTCAAATGGAAACCTAAATTGATAAAAGCAAACTTATTAAACTATTGCACATTTTTCATATAATTAATAGTCAAAACAAAAAACATAAAGTAATCGTTGATTGGACAAAATATTTTTTATGCATATACATCCATATTATTTAATTTTATTAAATAAAAATAATTTAATTTTTTATTTCATATTTTCTTATTTAATTTTTGAACATTTGAATTAAATTTATAGAAATTCTTTAAAATACCACAAAATAAGTTTTTGTTCCAAACATACCATCACTAGTTTTTTTCCAAACACAAAAATTAGTTTTTGTTTTAAAAATACCACAAAAAAAAAAAAAATTTGTTCCAAACATAAACATTTTCCAAAAAATACCACTAAAATTTTTTTTTTTCAAAAATACCACAAACACTAAAAATTATTTTTAAGGGTTTATAATTTAAATGTTTATGTTTGGATTTAGTATTTTGGATTTTGGGTTTAGTATCTTGGGTTTTGGTTTTAGTTTTTAGGATTTCATTTTTAGGGTTTAGTTTGAGAGTTTAAAGTAAGGATGTTCAAAATGGACAAACCGAACTGAATCAAACCGATATAGAGCAATATAGATAGATTTTGGATATACTATATAAACCGAATGTATAATTTTTTATGAAATTCGCAGGATTCGGATATGGTTCGGTTTTAACCGAATAAACCGATTAAACCGAAAAAGTTCGTTTATCTTCTTCTTAGTATAATAAAATAGTAATAATATTATATAATTACATATACATATGTATAAAACATTAATACTATGTTACTTTGTATACGTTATACTGTCAATTAGTATATTAATTAATAGATATTAGCCAATTATTAGTCAATTAAAATTTTAATTATTAGTTAAATTAATTAATACCTTTATGTTCCTCTTTTTGCTCGTTTTGGTTTTTAATTATGTTCTTAGTTGAGATATCTGCAGATTTTTGTCTTTCATTATGTTGTTTGTGTATTTTTCACCCATAAAGTAATTATTTAATTATGGTTTATTCGGGTTTAAACCAAAAAAAACTGAAAACCGGAAACCGAGAGTATCCAAACCGAACTAAACCGAAGTAGATATGAATTCAATATGGTATCTATTTTTCATAAATGAAAAAATTGAAAACCAAAAAATCGAAAAACCAAAAAAACCGAACCGTAACAGAACCGATATCCATATTGAACACTAGTTTAAAGTTTAATTTTATATTTGTGGTATTTTTTGAAGAAAAAAAACTATTGGTGCTCTGTTTTGAACAAACTTATTTTTGAGAGTTGCCCTTAAATTTATGAGATTTGGTTTAATAATCTTTTTTTTTGTAATTTAAAAACTTACCAATGTTTACAAAATTTTGAAAACTAATGTAACACCCTGATTTCTAAAAATATGTGGTGCATGCGGAGAGGTTTAAAAGAATTGATTTGGCTATCTATATCATCAAAGTGCATTTATCTTTTCCGTAACTCATCTTGACAGAACTCCAGAGTTAAGCGTGCTTGCCTTTGAGCAATTTCATGATGGGTGACCTACTGGAAAGTCATTTCCAGTACCGTGTGAGTGAGGAAAAAAAGGGGAAAAGATCATGTGGTGATTTGCAGGATTAGTAAACAAGTCTTTCGAGCCTCCCAAACTAACGCACCGACCGTCGGACGAAGGTGGGGACCATGGGCCGAGAGTGGGTGTGGGGACATGAATGGTGGCGGTCGGAGAGTTACAAATGGTATCAGAGCCGAACCGAGACGAGTGTGGAGCTATGTGGACTCACACCATTGGGGTGACGATCTTGGTACGCAACGAGGACGTTGCGCTCTGTGAGTAGGGGTGATTGTAACGCCCCAATTTCTGGAAATATGTGGTGCATGCGGAGAGGTTTAAAAGAATTGATTTGGCTACCTATATCACCAAAGTGCACTTATCTTTTCCGTAACTCATCTTGACAGAACTCCAGAGTTAAGCGTGCTTGAGCTGGAGCAATTTCATGATGAGTGACCTACTGGAAAGTCATTTCCAGTACCGTGTGAGTGAGAACAAAACACGAAGACCGATCATGTGGTGATTTGCAGGGTTAGTAAACAAGTCTTTTGAGTCTCCCAGACTAACGCACCGGCCGTCGGACGATGGTGGATCCCACGGGCCGAGAGTGGGCGTGGGGACACAAACGGTGGCGGTCGGGGGGTTACAACTAACATTTTTATTAAGTAATAAATTTTAAGAATTTACAATTACAAAAACACATTTTAAAATAGATTGGATAAACTGTTGACCACTGCTAATCCACATGGCCTCCAAGCTAGCGTTGATTGTATTGTTTTTGTCCTTACGTCAAATAGTTGCAAAAGATTAAAATTAGAAAATTGATCTTCAGTATAACCCGATAAAAGCATTATATAGCCATCTATAGCAGTGAATACCTCAAGTGGAGGAGATATACAAGGTTCTCCATCAACAAGCATTCCATCAATTATCCACAAAATAAAACCTGATGCATTTGCTATAATCATCAGAGACTCAACCATGTGGTGATTACGCATGAGTTTCACAATTATTTCGATTATTCGTTAGTTGATCTTCCATATTTTCTTATCTTCTTCATCATCTTTGGCGGAGGCTGCAACTCTCTCTCTCACAGCCTGTTAATAGCACAAGACCATTTAAGATAATAAAACATAAAAGTAAATCTTTCAATAGATAAGATTGAAACAAATCCATGGATAAAAAATCTATAATCATTTTACGCATATATTTTTATTCTTTATTTTCTATATGTGACGTACTACAACAAGTATTGCACAAAAATTTCAACTTAATTTGATTATAATATGCTATTCATGAGAGATCGAATCGAGTGAACCAAATATTATATAACGTTCATATGCTTTTTGCAGTTTTATCTTTATATATATGTGGTCTTTTAGTTATTTTTAACATATATTTTTAATTGATCATGTAAAATGATATCATTTTATTTGTTTTAAAATAAAATAAAACAAAATTCTTAATGATGATACAACTTGATTTAAAAACATTTATATGTTTAATTTATTTATGATATTTTGGTAAATTTGAATAGAAAAAATAATTTTCAAACTTTTGAAAACATAAATTAGTATGAGTTAGTATTCAAAGTACTTAAATTTTTTGGAATATTTTCACAAATTTCCTCTTAAATTTTATTGGGAAAATAGTTTAAGAAGGTAAGGTTTTTATTTTGGATTAACAAAAAATTATGAGCTTTTTAGTTTAATTTATTCGGGAACAAAACCAATTTCTTTCAAGTTAGTCGTCTCCCACGGCTGAAATTCGTACGGATTTATTTTAACTAATAAAACTTAATATTATTTAAATTATAAATAATTTTCATGATTCAAAATTACGTATAATACAATATTTATTTAGCTCTATTTAATATTTTTCTTACATTATAATATAAATTTGTTCTTATATATATAAAAGTGGTTTTGAGAAATACTTAAATTTGATATAACCCTTTAAATTAAATTACATCAGTCATTGAGATAACAAAATATATAATACATTATTAACAACCAAAACAAATAATAATAATACATAATTAACATTCACGATTATACATAAACGTGATACATCATTTTTTTTAATTTCATACTTAAATAGTCATCAACTAACATACTTATATACAGTTAGATAACTAGGTAATTAAAATTATTATCGAGTAAAATCAATATAGTTTAATTAAAAAATAAATTGTAGTTATTGGAAAAATTATTATACAGAATCCAAAATCCGCTTTATATATTTGAATTTGCGATTATTTTGTATTAAAATGTGTTCCACCTGTGAAATAATTGAAGAGAACGGATATTTAATTGTTTAGTCAATAAAAAACAATCATATACATTATAAGACGAATCATAATTTGTGATACATTGAATTTTTTTTAAAATATAATATCTTTATTTCTACAAATTGTAGCACTTAATTAATAAAATGCACTTAATTAATATCATAATCTTCAAAGATACGGTTTATGACTCAAAGATACAAAAATAGAAGATTGCGTATATCACAAAAAACTTGTTCACCGGTCTTATAAATGAATTATTATTTTAGTGTTTATTTAGTAGAGGATTTGTGTTTCAAATCTGTTTGGTAATATGAATTATAATAGCCAAGTTAGTATTGTGTGTTATGATAGTGTTTGGGTAATGAGATAAGAATATTTAATAATAGATTAAAATATTAGATATAATTTTTTTAGAAAAATCATGGGTTTGACACATCAGCAATTTTGTTATACAATATTCTTCTTTTAATATATAGAGGATGATATTTAGATTTATTTTTTTCACATATTTTATAGTGCGTAAAGTGTATTTAAAAAAGAAGAGTAAGTTAGGAAACTACGCACTTTTAACAAAGTTATTAGGACACTTTACTATAGCAAATTAGATAAATAGATATTTTTTACTGTTACACTTGTTATACTAATAGAGGATTATGGGTGAAAAGACGGAAAAGACAATTGATATTGGGACGTCAGGTGTACACGATGGTGGTAGACAAAAAGTGTATATTGCGGTTTATGATGAAAACGGATGTGATAAGCAGTGTACACGGTGGTATACGAGGATGTGTACACTGCCATCTCATCCACCTTTGCCCACCATCGCCGCATTATCTTCGTCTACCAAACATTAAAATCTTCATCGACCGCCATCTCATATATCCCTTTCCACCATCATCTTTGTCTACCGTCTACCATCGTTTATCATCCACCGTCGTCCACCACCATCTCAGCCTCCACTGTCTGCCAACATCGTGTCCTCTCTATCCATCAACCATTTTATCTTTGTCCAGCGCCATTCTATCCACCGCCATCTCAACCACTATTGTCCGCTGACATCTCATATATCGCCGTCCACCATTATCGCTATCCACCGGCATCTCATCATGCTGTCCACCGTCATCATGTCCATTTTTTCACCAATCATCGTACGAGGTACTTCATCTTTAAGAGAAATCTTGGGATAGTGCTGTTTCGTTGGATTTCATTTAGATCTAATTGAGAATTATTGTTTTTGACACCGGTTACAATCCCAAAAGGGAACCGCTAACAACGGAGTCATCATCGTAAGAAGAAATAGTAGATTTGGGTTGAAATATTAGATCCAGTTTGTTCCTCGCGAATCTACATCTGCTCTTTCCGGAGCCACCATACCTTATCGCGGTCATAACCGGAGAGATTTTGAGTGGAGAGACAAACCACCAATTTGGAGAGAGAGAGAGAGAGAGAGAGAGAGAGAGAGAGAGAGAGAGAGAGAGAGAGAGAGAGAGAGAGAGAGAGAGAGAGAGAGAGAGAGAGAGAGAGTGTGAGAGTGTGAGAGTGAGAGAGTGAGAGAGTGAGAGAGAGAGAGAGAGAGATAGATATTTGTTAAATAAAAATTTTGGACCCACAAAAAATGTCTATTTTACTAATTGTAAATAGTAAAGTACAATAAAAATTGAAATTTACAAGTTACTAGAATTATAAATATAGTAAATATACTCATATTAAATAATTATTAGATTTATGATTTAATGCTGTTTAAAAGTATTTTTTGTTAGTGTTAAATATCGTCTCTTATTTTAGGTGAATCTCTTAGTGTCACATGTAGCTAGTTTAGACGAATCTTTTAGCGTCATTTTAATCGATTTTTAGTCTCATGGATCGCCTCTAAAGATATTTGGATTTATTCTTATAGTGTTCCGGATAACTTGATTGATAAAGTCAGGTGTCATTTAGGCCCTTACCATTTGGTAACGTGGCCACATTATTCGATGTAAGTAGTGTTAAGGATTGAATAGTCAGATGACCAAAGTGCTTCCAATCCTCGATAAAGATTCGAGCCAGGTAGCCTTCATACTCTCAAGAGAACTGGGATATCCTTGAGAGAATTGGACTTCGCATCTAGATAAAAATATCTTTTCTCACATAAGAACTCCAAATCCAAAACTAACATATTTTTGTTTACACGAATGAGATAGTATCTAGATAAAAATATATTTTCTTACATAAGAACTCCAAATCCAAGTTTTGTTTACACGTGATAGAAAGAGATAGTATCAAGACAACTGTCTCACATCCATCAGAAAGACAAAAAAAACACTGAAAAAACTGCAAACTATGCGTAAACAATAAATTTGAGATTGACATGTCAGCAAGTTGTAAAATAAAACAAAGAAATTAGGTAAAAAATACTCGAATGCTTTGTACTTACCCAACCCAACATATATTTGCTCTAACTAGTATGCTTATTCGGGACAAGTATTATCTATAAAAAAATAACTCGTCTCGTAAGAGATGGGGATCGATTATGAATACCTTCACACTTTTTATGCATAATATTCACTCTTTATCCAAGAACCCGAGCATTCATCTCTCTCTTGATTCTCTCTCTAGACTTAGAGCTTTTCTTTTATCTCGAGACATAATCTCTCTTATTTTCCGACCACTTTTTTCGATCCTCTCTTCAAAAAATATATTTTTTTCTCACAATCTTCGATCAAAGTTTTCAGCAAAATATCGGAAAACAACGCGGACCACCTTTCTTTCATGTGGGGTGTTACTCAGTGACTTTCCTACGTGTTTTTCGATTCATCTGGTTTTCGACCAAGTCATGTGGTATGTTTTACTAACTTGAGCGTTAGAGAGTCATCAGAAAATATATCTTCCACCCCAAGTATTATTTGGAATGCCACATGTTTACTTATTTGTGCAGAAGATTTGTCCCTAGTAGTTGGATCCACATACGACGAGAATTTAGCAAAATAATTATTACAAAATAAAATATTATTAATAGTTATATAAATTTTCTGTTTTCTTAAAAACTATCATTTAAGCAGTTTAAATATACTATAAAATTATATTAGTTTGTACTTTCTATGGTAACTATATATTGTATATTATGTAAATTTTCTTTTAAAAAGAAATAAATTTTAAATACGAATTTAAAATAATTGTGTCACAAAAACATTAAGAAAATTCTGACATAAATTTTGACAAGAGAATGAAGAATAAAATAAAATACAAAAAAAAATCCCTAAAATTAAAAAAAAAAAAGAGCCTAAACAAATAAATTAGAGGAAAAACATCCTATGGACAATCGGTACCCATATAAACATGAAGATGAACACAGATATTCCTTACATAACCAACCTATTCTATATACGTAAGTGGGCTTCAAATTTTCATGATAAAATGGAGGCCTAAGACGCTGATTTTAATTTCCAATGGTGAGCACGGCCTTGCATGACCAATAGTGAACAGAGAAGTCAGAAGCCAAGTGACCAGTATACCTTCAATACATTTGTGACAAAAAAATGCAAGAATTTCTTGTATTGGAGATCTTCAACAGAAAACCAAAAATTTAAGCTGAAATAACAATTAAAGCGAGATAACAATTTGTTGCATATCTTATATTTTGCCGTCGTTGTTTACAAAATGTATGGGTGTGGTCACAAGAAGGTTTTTCTCAGCACCATGCAACCTATATTACACCAAGCAAAAGACCTCAGTTTATGAAATGATTTCATGGATGCCAAAAAGCTGTTATATTAAACAAATTTGTTTGCACGTAATAAAATTTGGGAAACAGAACCTTTTATTAACAAAAAAGAATAACTTTATTCATTTGGTAGTCGATAGTGATAGCGATTAACGACATCGATCAGCGATACGTTTTGTTATCCGTTTGGCAATCGTCAACAAAAATGAACAATGCCGTCCAAATATAATTTATTTTGTATTCGTTGGTTTAACGACAAATTTTGGCAACTACCAACCAAAACATCTTGGTTATCAAATAAGGTCGATTTGTCAAACAGTTAAGAAAAATGGGATTAGAAAAAGTTGGTAATAAGCAACTGATGTGCAGCAGTGGTCTCAACTCGCATAGCATCTTGATATGGTAATCTTTTTGCAAATCATGGTGCTTTGAATTACTAGTCAATAAACAAATATGGAAGACTTAGTCCAGTAAATTTTATTTTGAATGATGATTTGACTTCTCAAATCTATTTACGACTCTTTCATATTAAAATTAAATAGTCAAAAGAAACTACGTTAAAAAAACAAAAATCCATGAACAGAATAAACATGCATTTCTCAACATGTTTATAATTTAAATTTCGGTTCCCAAAGAAACGGCTTTTACACGCAAAGTGGGTGGGAGGGGAGGGGAGAGATGAATTCGTTAATATATAAATTAAATCAATAAGAAAATTTAATTACAAGAAAAAATCAGATCCCCATAAAAAATAATACTACAAAATTCGACACCTAAAGGCTCACGTTAGTCGGTCGGTTCAAAAGCAATAAGATAATTAAGACTATTCTAATGGTGAGATACCCAATAATATAATATTTATATTTTTAATATATTTTAATTTGAAAAACTTATCATCGTTTTTCACCTCGACTGGTAAGAGATCCCATGAATATCTCACTAAAATAAATATTTTTTTAAAGTGTTTCATTAATATATTTTACACATATCAAATTATATTTTAAATATATTTAGTTACATAATTAGTTCTATTTATTTATTTAATCTATTATATATAAAACTAATTTTTATAGTGAAAAATAAGAAATGTTACGGTGTAAGGTAAGAGAAATATATGAAATCTATATATAAGAAAGAAAAAACAAAATTGATACATCATTTAACAAAATGTCAAAATATAATTTTTAATTTTTCAAAGCTCAGATATTTTTTAATATATTAATATTATTATATTAACCATAATAATATTAATTTCATATTGTTGTATTAATTTTAATTAATATCAAGTGAAAATAATATTAATATATAATTTAAATTCATGCATAACAGAATTTGATAGAAAGATAATTTTATTTTTTATAAGAAAATAACAATAAAATATACAACATACAAACTATTTAATTATTATTCAAAGTTATGATGCATTTGATTTGTCATTAAAAATACTAAACCAATAATAAAAAGACGTGTCTAATTAATAGGTTTCTCATCGGGTTCGCTGTTCTCATATGAAAACCTAAAACCTCATGTAGTGGGTTTCTCATCAAAATCTTTTTTTTTCTTTTTTTTAATAGGAGAAACTCTGTTAATGGAGATGTTCTAAGAATACCGTTATTGAGGATATTTCAATCGAATTTTCAAATTAATATAAAATAATAATATTATTATTATATTAGGTGAGTATCTTAAATAGTGGAGAAACTCACTCAATTTCTCAAATGAAAATCTCATAGGTAAGTTTCTCTACTATTTGAGATACCTATCTAATATAATAATAATAATATTATTATTTTATATTAAATTGAGAAATCCATAGAAAACCTTTCACCGGAGATGCTCTAATAACTCAGATGGTTTATGATACATGCAGAGATGACGTGGCATAAGTCAAAATTGGGGTATCTAAGGTTTTCACGGAAACCATCAACTCATGATTCCAAATCTTATGCATCACTGAAGGTACGTTACACTGATAAAGAAATTAGGTTAAGTAGAGATGACGTCGACCATGTAATCCATATTAATGAAAATGGTCTCCAAACTCATCATTTTCAATTGGGAAGTTTACTCAAAACAACATTGGAGAGGTTTTTTTGACTAAATCAATATCAATTTTTTATAATTAATAAAATAATTTTTTATATCCATTTTACCATTTTTTTAATGATAAAAAACGTATTTACAAAACTGTCATTACTATATTTTAATACATAGGTAGAATTAGAGAAATTAAATCTACCAAAAATAAAAAAATCTACCATTCTAGTGATGATATATTTGTTTCATGATTGTAGACTTATAATCGGAATAGTAGACTTAATTTAAAACGGTAGATTTAATATTATAATGGTAGACTTTTTTCGTAGACTTATTTTTATTTAGTGGTATAGATGTTTTCGAGTGGTAGATTTATAATATGAGTGGTAGAGTTAACGCCAATAGTGGTAGAGATGTTTATGAGTGATAGACTTAGTAGTCGAATGGTAGATTTAACTCGTAGATTTATAATCGAATGGTAGATTTATTTTGTTTGACAGTAGATTAAAGTTGTGTGGTACATTTATTGTCATATGAGGTAGACTTATACGGATTTTGGATTGTAGATTTATTTTTAGTGATGGCAGATTTATAATGAGTAGTAGACTTATTATTAAGGTGGTAATATTTTGAGTTTACTAAAATAACCTTCAGTTGGTAGATATATTGGATACTATGGTGGTATATTTACAATGGTAGATCTGTATGCTTACATACAATGATAATAGACTTGTATGCTTACATACAATGATGCTAGACTTGTATGTTTACATATAATGATGGTAGACTTATATTCTTACATACAATAATGGTAGATTTGTATGTTTACATACAATGATGGTAGACTTATATATTTACATATCATTGTAGACTTGTATGTTACATACAACGAATTTTCTAATGCAACCATCGGTCGCAAACGCCGGTCGATATACAAGTTTACCATCATTTAGAAAATAAGTCTTTCACTAATAATAACGTATTTTTTGCATACTGCAAATACCTCTACCATAACATCTAAAACAGTCCAAAAAATCTACCATGATTTCAAATGCAAACGCCAATCGCAATGCCAAATGCAAATACTGATCGCAAACGAATGTCACAAACGCCAGCCGCAAACGGCTATCGTAAACGCTGATTGCAAACGGCATTTATAAACGCCGATCGCAAACGTATTTTTATCATAAAAATAAAAAATAGATTTTAAGTTTTTATTAAATTTTTATTTTTTATTTTTAATATTTTTTATTATTAATTAATATATTTTTTTTTTAATGTCAATGGCATTTTCGTTATTAAAAATAAAAAGAGAGGTTTAAAAGTCTTTGACCCACTTTTGAACATTTCTCTTTTCTCAAAGAGTTGTTTTAGTAATTAAAAAACTTTCTAAAATTGTTTGAGTAATTATCTCTTTTCAATTTTCATCATCTTATTTTTTTTCTGTGCTTCAACTTTTTAAAAAAAATATTTTTATATTAATTGATTGAATTTTCCAATCTTATTAAAAAAAATCATATCATGCATTAAATTTAAAAAAAAAAACAAAATTTATTCGAAAAATGAATATGTGATTTTGAAATAAAAACACATTATTCTATATATAAAACATAAAATGAATTATTATGTTGTCTTATTTATCAATTTAATATGTTATTAAAATTTTGAATTTAAAATTTAGTTTTAAGATCTTGGAATTTTAAATTCAAAATTTGAGGTGAAAATTTCGTCTATTTTTTTAATTAAAAAATATAGATTACATAGAATGAACACTATTTGACTTTTCCAATCTTATTTAAAAAATCATATCATGCATTAAATTTAAAAAACAAACAAAATTTATTCGAAAAATAAATATGTGATTTGAAATAAAAACACATTATTCTATATAAAAAACATAAAATGAACTATTATGTTGTCTTATTTATCAATTTAATATGTTATTAAAATTTAGAATTTAGTTTTAAGATCTTGGAATTTTAAATTCAAAATTTGAGGTGAAAATTCGTCTATTTTTTAATTAAAAAATATAGATTAGATAGAGTGAACACTATTTGACTATTTAAACATGTTATTATATTTAAATCTTATTATATAAAGTTGGACGCGTTTAACATAATCTCAACACGTAAGCAAAATTATAACTTATTAGATCGCGACATGTATCATTGTTAATTTAGATTGTAACATACGTCAATATAGTAATACAAAGTTTGTTAATTAACTAAATTATAAAAAAATAATTGAAAATAAAATTAGTAAATATTTTAAATATGGAAATTTCAGCATTTAAATTATTAAATATAGATTATGATACATGTCGATATAATAATATAAAGTTTCCTTATGTTAATTAACAAGATCATTAAAAAAAAGTCATAAACCAAAAATTAAACAAGAAGTGTAAGAGAATAGTAAAATATAAATTTATATGTCGTTGAATTTATTTTCAAAAAAAAAAAAATTTGTATTTCAATGTTTCTGAGTAAAAAAGAATTTTAATACATGTTCCAGGTAATTTTTAATAGAATGTATGCATTTTCAATAATATAGAAATTTAACATATTCTTGCCCTAACAACATGATTGTTTTGTGATTTGTGACAAGTTAAAAACTAGAATATATTGTATCATATGTATGTAAAATAATTCATTATTATTTTTGGTGTGTTTGGATTTTGATCTAATGATTATATGTAAATTTTAACTCACTAAAATCTTTTTAAAAAAAATTATTGATAGAAATATAATGAGTTACCAATTAAAATTTAAATATCTACATACTTTAATATATATTTTTATATCAACGGTAGTAATGTAAAATCAAATTCCACATGTTACAATTACACGGGTTATCAATTTCATAATTTAAATATTTATAATAATAATTTTTTTATCTGCGTATCATGCGGATTCTAATCTAGTAACATATAATAGAATGCTATTGTGTAAAATTAGGAAATAGAACAAAGTAATATTTCATTCTTTGTTTTTTATATAGATTAATGAAGAGTTTTCACTTAAAATTATATATCTATTCTCGAGTTTGTATTCGGTTATATTATGAGTTTAAAATTTAAACATTATTTATTAAAAGTGAGAAAAAAATAATAAATTAATTGATGAAAAAAAATAAAAAAATACTATTTTAAAATATGAAAATAATATTTGAACATGTAAAATATAAACCCAAACCTAAAAAAAAAATTTATGATATAATATGATAAGAAGCTTTCATAATTGTTATAAATTGAAGACAATATACGACACGTGATGGCAGTCTGGTTAATTGGATGATTTCAGCAAATACTATATTTTCTGAATTCTATGGAGGTTATGGAAAACCAGAAATAATTTTGTGTTTAACAAGAAAGCTTTAATATTTGTAGATACGATCATGAAAGCGAAGGATGATACAATATAATGGTTATATCAAGTTCAAGGAAATTCATCCGGAAGAAAAAGTTCAGGGTCAATTGAATTGTTCAAATGGACCTATGGGATTGGGTTGGATATTGCAGCGAGACAATGGATCATTTGTTTAATGTGGTTTCGCATCAGAATGTGAGAGTTTTTTTATGGACTATGCGATTAATGTTGAGTCTTGGGTGTCGTAAATTTATATTCGAAGAAGAATTTTTTATATGATACAAAGCCATTCATCAGACATCGTAGAATCTCAGATTAGGCAGGTATTTTAATGTAATTTATCATTAAAAAAGAGTATATCATGAGGTAAAATGTACCTTTATAAACGAAAGAGAAACAGTTGTGTCGATCGTCTTACCAAGGAAAATCTATCAACAAATGAAATTGGTTGTATTATGTGAGTTGTCCAAATTTTATATACTCTCTGTATAATTATGACTCTGTAAACTGCAGATCATATAAATGAAATGATGTTAAGAAAATTGTTATAATTAGTTTCTTTGTTCAATAACCCAAAAAGTTTATTTTTTACAACCACCAAAGATCTTTTATTTTGTGTTGTTTTATTGTTATTCATGGCACCCACCTATATGCATAAAAGGGATTTAAAAAACTACTATATTAAAAAAAGGCCCAAAAAGTCCAAGAAAGATGGGCCCAATTTTGGGTTGTAACGCATGACAACTACTCATGGACAAGTACACGTGAATACCATTTCCTTCCATACGTATAAAACCAAATTATTTTCCTCAAAAAAAATTCTTAGCTTATTACTTTCTTAGACTTTAAGAAATATTTTCCATGGACATAAATCAATAATGACCAATATAGATACATGGCGAATAAGGCAAACAACATAGCTTTGGAGCTTTTGTATAATATAAATTATTAAAAAAGGGGAAAAATACATTATTAAATTATTCACCATACAATCTCCGGAGCCCCGTCCAACAAAACAACATAGCTTTTTATTAGAATATTAACAAAAAAATAAATTAGAGAGAGAAAAAGGACTAGATTTAGAGAGAGAAATAATGGCTGTAATGATGATGATGAAGCTGGCATTTTCAGCATTTTTAATCAGTATTTTATTCCTTTTTTCCCAAAAAGAGTATTTTATTCCTTTTTAGTATAATTTCTCTACAAAAATAAAATACACTTATTGCCTCGAAATTTTCCTTATTATTTCGTGTTATGATGAATTCTTGTAGTTGAAGCATAACATTTGGTCGAACAAAACAACAACAGCATTTTGGACTATATGCATGATAGAACCATCTTTTAGCGTAAATGAAGCAATCGAATATGATTCTAATTTAAAAATAATTTAATTTTTTTTTTAAATTATATATAAATTGAGGTTTAATTTTTTTAAATGATATTTTTTTATTAAATATATCTTTAATAAAAAAAAAATGGGAATTACAAATATTTTAAGACGGTTCTGATGCATGATCTATAGATATATTACTATCTATAGTGTTAATGATTTTGCCATATAAGAAATTTTAATTAATTATTAAATTTATTTTATTTTATTTTTTCTATCTCACTATCAAACCGTACGCTTGTCTTTTTTTTTTTTTAACCGAAAACCGTATGCTTGTGTGTAGTTTTTTTTCTTATAAATGATGGAAGATTATGTTCAGAAATAATAATTTAATGCATTATATGCTGATATTTTTATACAAGTCGTGCTTGCATTTTCGAATATTCGATGGATCCATATATCATTCTGATACACAGAGTTTTAACCCTAAAAATATCACTGTAAATACACAGCAAATGAAGTAATATTTTAGGGATCGAATCCACGAGAACCAAGTGTCACACTACGAATCTTATGAATGAAACTAAGGTAAAACAACAATAAGATGGTTGTTTGCAATATGAAACACAAATAACAAATAAATCAGTGTAAATTTATGAATTAAAAGTATTGGACATCAGAGAATTCGCATGGATTCAGAAATAGACAAATCGCCAGGGAAAGTACTAAAAATCATTCTAGAACTCAAATCACGAAATCAAATTGATCTACTGTCGTAGCATCAATTACTATGTCTAACAACCTAAGATCATAAACAGTCGTTTGAATTCAAGAGGTTAAACATGCATTAAAGTTAAGTTTGATATATTCAAAAAATACCCTAACATCAGCTTTCGTTGGCTAGGGATGCTTTGCTCATATAGGTTCTTTCAGGATTTTAAACAAACACTTTTGGTGCGTTAAACAACCTAAGATCAGAAACTAGGTAGCTAATCAAGTTTCAGCAATAAGAATAACCTAGATGAAGAAACCAAGTTATCAATCCCTAAATCAACATCTTAATTCAATCAAACCCTGAAATCCCTTTGAAAACCCTAAAACCCAATTGGAAAACTACTCGGACACGGTAGAAATCAAATCAGAAGATGAGATAATAAAAGACATGATGAAATCAATAAAATAAATAAAAAGGTTTAGAAATCTTCTCCAAATTGTCAATAAGGTTCATAGATCTTCTCTCAAACCTTGTAAAGAGAATAAATTAAAAGTTTGAATAGAAAAATAAAGTGTTGCCTAAACAATGGCTAAAAATAACATATAAATAGATCTAATAATGTTCTGGTCGAAATCTCTGGTAAAGCCAAGCCCAATAAGAAAAAATTGAAATTTTCTTTTTTTCTGCACATGTTTCTTTTGCTCGCCAAACGGACATGTCTTCACTAAAATTTGCATAACTTTCGATCGCACCGTTGGAATGACCTCAAATTCCTTCCAAACGAAAGCTAACTCGACGCTATATCCTGTGTCAAAATTTCAGGTCGATCCATTGGTGGAAACGTTTTCAACGAGTGCCGAACTTCTGATCTTTCCGCATGATCATGCATCTTCACATATCCGTTTGCAACCATTCCTTGCTCCTTATGCCTTAAACTACATCCAAACAAGTTTCAATCTGAAAAGACTCTAAAACGTAGAAAAGACTCGATAAAACGATGAATATGTTGAAAACCGGTAAAAACCATGATATATCAGATTCCTCAAGTTATTAATTTTTTTTTTGTCAATCCTCAAGCTATTAAAGTTATTGATTTTTAAAGGGTGAAATTATCATGGGAGAACTGATCAACAGAGTACAAAGACTTGATTTTCTTGTACCTATATAAAAAAAAAGATAATTACTCAAACAACTTTGGAAAGTCCCATAATTACTAAAACAACTTTGAGAGAAAATGAGTTTGCTCAAAAGTAGGTAAAAGACTTTTAAACCTCTTTTTTCTTTTTAATAACGAAAATGCCATTGGCATTTCAAAAAAAAAAAATATTAAAAAAAAAAAATTTAATAAAAACTTTATTAAATAATTTTTTTTTAGCAAACACTATTTATAAATGGCGTTTGCGATTGACCATTAGCGTTTGCGACTGGCGTTTGTAATTAGCGTTTGCGATTGGCATGTGCGACTGGCATTTGTAATCAGCGTTTGCGACTGGCGTTTGTGATATGCGTTTGCGATTGACGCTTGCGTTTGCTTTTGAAATCATGGTAGACTTGTTTTCTAAATGATGGTAGACTTGTTTCTAAATGATGGAAGATTTGTATATCGAACAGCGTTTGCGACTGGCGTTTGCGTTAGAAAGTCATTGTATTTAAATACAAGTCTACCATCATTGTATATAAACATACAAGTCTACCATCATTGTATGTCAGTATACAAATCTACCATCATTTTATGTAAGCATACAAGTCTACCATCGTTGTATGTAAGCATACAAGTCTACCATCATTGTATGTAAGACCATATTAAATCTACCACCGTAGTAACTAATAAATCTACCAACTGAAGGTTGTTTTAGTAAACTCGAAAGATTGAATAACTCTACCCGTCAATAATAAGTCTACGACATATTATAAATCTGCCACCACTATAAATAAGTCTACGATCCAAAACACGTGTAAGTCTACCTCCCATGAATTTAAGTCTACCACAAATATTTAGTCTACCGTCAAACAAAATAAATCTACCACTCAATAATAAATCTACGAGATAAATCTACCATTCAACTAATAAGTCTACCACTCGAAAACAAATCTACCACCGTTGGCGTTAACTCTACCACTCACAATATAAGTCTACCACTCTCAAACATCTCTACCACCAAATAAAAATAAGTCTATAGAATAAGTCTACCATTTGAATATTAAGTCTACCGTTCATGGACTAAGTCTACGGACTTGAATTAAGTCTACCGATTATTAAATAAATCTACCATCACTAGAACGGTAGACTTTTCATTTTTTTTGGGAAATTCATTAAAGGCAGTTTCGTAAATACGTTTTTTGTCTTCAAAGAAAATAATGGTAAAACGGGTACAAAAGATTGTTTGAGTAATAATGAAAGATTAGTATTGGTTTTGCTCAAAAACAGCTTTATAAGGTTGTTTGAGTAAACTTTCCTAAAAAAAAATTCATGTAATCCAAACAAAAGTAAATTTGTAACCCCAAGATTGCAGTAGCGTAGGCTTTATTTTCTTTCAGTATCGGGTTCAGTACGGTCACTTCTTGATGCTGTCACTTTGGTCTTTACAGGTTATGGTCCTTGCTTGAACGGTTGAACCAGCAGCTACGTTAGAGTTGACGCATAACATTTGGTCGAACAAAAGCACAGCATTTTGGACCATCATGCACGATCCATAGATATATTACTATTTATAGTGTTTTGTTATTGACATCATTTACGTACGTAGCATAAAAGATTAAAAAACAATACGAGGAATCGAAAACTGTAAGCTTGTCTTTTTTTCTTTTCTTTTTGTTAACCGAAAACCGTATGCTTGTTTCTCATATGTTATTATAGTTTTTTTTTCTTCTTATAAATGATGCCTAGTTTCTTAAAATCATGTGCAATCGCCAAAATTATGTTCAGAAATAATAATTTAATACATTATATGCTGATATTTATACAAGTCGTGCTTGCATTTTCGAATATTCGATAGACCCATTTCATTCCTCAAGTTATTAATTAGTTATTGATTTTTAAAGGGTGAAATTATCATTGGGAGAACTGAGCAACAGAGTACAAAGACTTGATTTTCTTGTGATACCTATAAAAAAAGTTTCATGTAATCAAACAAAAAAAAGTTTCATGTAATCCAAACAAAAGTAAATTGGATTTTAGCAAAAAAAAACAAAAGTAAATTGGTAAGAAAGAAAAAATAATCCAAGTTTGGGAAGAGATGGTCGAACAAGAAAAACAAAAGTTGGGCGAAAGATAAACATCTAATATGTTGAAAGCTCTAATAATGGGTTTTATTGGGTTAGCAACAAGATTAATCATTTATACAAAAAAAAAAAAAGATAAATCACGTAATGACAGGTTTTACTAGTTTCAAAACGAAGGAATGTCGTGCATTCTTTCTGGACATGTCGGGTAACATTTTGTATGCAAACCCTACATATTTATAACTATGACTTCACAATTTAAAACATTATTTGATATTGATTCTCGAATATTTAATATCCACACATTCACTAAATATTAAAGAGTAAATAGATTCTGAGGATAAAATCCAAAAATCTAAAAAAAAAAAATTTTAAATATAAAATTGGAAACTTCATACAAAATTATCGTCCAACACCGGATACGAACCTTGAATTTTAAAGAGATGCGAACGAAAATTGTTTTAACAAAATTATTCACACAAAATTAAAAGTCTTATAATTCCATTTTTTTCTTGGCAACGTTCGGAATGTCAATTTTTGCCGACTCAATTCTAGTTAGGTTTTGATTTTGTGGTTTTTAAATATGGAAATAATTTTGAGGGTGAAAGGAGTCTCCTTTTTGTCTGTTTCTGTCTCGTTTTTGAGTTTTATCGACTAACACGCTTATTCGCCCTTTACTTTGGCGATTTGCTTCCTCTTCTCTCTCTCTCTCTCTCTCTCTCTCTCTTCTTCTTTACTCTTCAGCTTTTCTCAAATCTCTTTCCTTTGATTGTTGATTTTTCTTGGAGACAACGGATCCAATCGACATGACTCTCTAACCAAATCCATGGGGATTTTCCAGATTTCGATGCAGTCTCTCCTTCTTTGATGTAATTCGTCGGTCTCATCAGGTAAAATTTTCACTTTTTTCTCTTCTTCTTCTCGACTTACAGCATCCGTCATTGTCCTAAGTCAAATTCGGCTGTGTACGATTCTTAGCGCTGCGCAGTTTGGCCGCCAAGTGTTTGTTGAAATTCCGGAGAGAGAGAGAGAGGCTGGAATTGGGAGTTTCTAGAGATGAAGGATTTTCCTTCTTGCTTTGGTGAAAATGGCGTTCAAGTTGCGGATTCTTCGTCTTCAAACTCCGGGAAAAATGCCCAGAATCTGGTCACTTGCGTCTACCAGTGCCGTATTCGAGGAAGAAATTGCTTGATTACAGTGACATGGACTAAGAATCTGATGGGTCAGAGTGTAACCGTTGGAGTTGATGATTCATGTAACCAAAGTCTGTGTAAAGTCGAGATTAAGCCGTGGCTGTTCACCAAACGAAAAGGGTTAAAGAGTCTAGAGGCGTACTCTTGTAATATCGATGTTTTCTGGGATCTCTCATCCGCGAAATTCGGATCAGGCCCTGAAGCTTTGGGAGGATTCTATGTTGGTGTTGTTGTAGACAAAGAAATGGTTCTGCTTCTTGGTGATATGAAAAAAGAAGCTTTTAAGAAGACGAATGCTTCACCTTCATCACTAGGTGCTGTGTTCATTGCCAAGAAAGAGCACGTCTTTGGTAAGAGAGTGTTTGCAACAAAAGCTCAGCTTTGCGCCGATGGGAAAACCCATGATCTTGTGATTGAATGTGACACGAGTGTCACTGATCCTTGTCTCATTGTTCGTGTGGATGGAAAGACATTGTTGCAGGTGAAGCGGCTTAAGTGGAAGTTTCGTGGCAACGATACAATACTTGTTAATAGAATGGCTGTGGAAGTGCTATGGGATGTTCATAGTTGGCTCTTTGGGATGCCTCCAGCCGGAAATGCCGTGTTCATGTTCAGGACTTGTCAATCTACTGAGAAGAGCTTGTCTTTCTCACAGGACATGACAACAACAAACTCCAAGTCTCAAAGTTTTGGTTTTTCCTTGATTCTGTACGCTTGGAAGAACGAGTAGAACAAAAAAAAAAAAAAGAGAGTTTCTGGGTGCTAACAAAAAACCTTTAAAGAGTCTGTTGATTCCTTCTCGACATTTGTTATTTATAGCTTGATTAATGGGTTGATTCATAATTGGTTTCTGCGATATATTTCCCTCTTGACGAACACGATCTCTGTATACATCAGTTACTTATGTCCTAGAAACCGTTCTGTTCTTCAGGTCGACAGTGCGGATACAAGTATGCCTCGTTTGCCTTACAGTCTTTCTTCCTTTTGATTTTCTGCTGCTCCTTTGTCAGCTTATTACACTGGTCTTCTGATCTGTAGCTGGTGAATTTTAGATGTTTAGCAAACTTTTGCTTACCTTATTTCTAGTAATAGATTGCTCACAAAGATTGTTTATAAAGGCATATAAAGATGTGGGATTTGTATGAAGTTTCCTCAACTGTTAATCAGTAATAAGTCGGATGTTTCTTAGCTTTCACATTTCGATTATTTGCCTTACTTAAGTCTGCTTCTTTAGCAACACAAGACCGCAGAAGTTTTCAGTTTCGATAGATCTAAACAGTTAAAGTCAATCATAGGGCTCAAGATGATATTGGAGATACTCCATGTTCAATCTTCGGGGAAAACCCAGAAGTCCTAGGTTTTGTCTTTAAACAGTTCAAAAGAAATATGCAATTGTGTCAGTTTTAAACATGAACTACTTGCAAAGTATCATAAGAAATTGTCTAAAGCAATCCTCTTTAACGCTTTTTTTTTTGTTCTTAAAAAAATTCGTACCAACTTCCATCAATCTGATGTAACTCCGGGAAAATGCGAATTACGATTATAAGTATATCACTGGAAAAGCATGTAAGTGTCTTCGTCTAAAAGATTCTCTACTAATAACAACTTTAAAAGATTTTTGAATGTTCGCTTTTCTGCTTCAGCTCTGTAATGAAAAAAGCATGCCACATGGTCCCTACCCGAACACGAATATTTCTAACCCGTCCGACCCACTTTAGTTTTTCCCTTAGTCAAACTATACGGCCCACCTCAGTTCTAACGGTTTGGTTGTTATATCTCCAAATCCTTCTAACGGTTTGGTTGATTATTATTGCCTATAATCTTCATCCTATTTCCATTGAGGGATCCCTCCTAACTCCTAACTCAAGAAGAGTCTCTTCATCATGTTTCTTAGTGAAAACAACTTTGATCCTCGAAGATATCATTTGTCGGTTTGTACGAAAAGTAGTAGGTCTCTCTCTTCCTTGCAAGTTCCAATCTTCACTTGGGCATCTCCTTGGTATACTATGGGTTCTCTTTTACTTTGGACCTTTGTCCTTTCTATGAATTGGTTCTTGCAATCAGGGCCGTGCAGGACCGTGCCTAAGTTGCCTACAGTGTAAATTGGATCGACGATCTATTTTCCCACGAAAAGTACCGTATAGCACCAGATGCAACCCAAACTAAGGTCTAATGTTATATCTCCCTGAAAGCAAAGTTCAAAACCTACATCTCCTCGAATTGAACGTTCTAAACCGCAGTCTGCCCGAAATAATAGTTCGAAACCTCAGAATTTACAAACATTGGTTTTAGTCGGTTTACGGTTTACCAAACTTATGTTAACCACATAAGGACGTTACTAAACCGAAATAAACCCAAATTACAACCTGATTACAACCCGAGATCAAAACTTACAATTTGTTGCAAAGATGAAGAGAAAATCATCACATAGGCGCAAATGAAACCCTTGGCATTAACCTTGACATCAGTGATAGTGCAAATGCCAACACCTAAAACAACAACCACAACAGATGCTTTTACTTCTTTGGAGTAACTTTTGCTGTAGAGAATCCATTCCATGACACAGACCACGGGAATCATGCTCAGCTTCGAGATCTATCAAGACAGAGAACCAATACATAAACATTACTGGGAAAATCCCAGAATCTCACTTTTTCTAATTGAAGCATTACTGGGAAAATCCCATATTTCTTCGGATCTCAAACATTACCAAGCTTGACGAATCTGAAATTATCTCAGAAATCTTCTTCACGGCGAGTTACCGGCGAGCTTTGATGGTTCTTCGCTACAATCTCTCTTCTTGAATGGTCAATTGGGTGAGACGAAACTAAACGAGTCGATCTCGATATTGAAGAACATGACTTTGCTCGTCGAGGTTTCTCTGCAAGGAAACACTTTCTCAGGTCTAATTCATGATCTCTCTTGTTTACGGGTTGGGTTTTATGTCGAGTCGGGGTTTAAATTCGGTTTAATGTTGGGGTTAGATGGTTTGATATCGGGTTTAGATCATAAACCGATGAAACCGAAATCTGTGGATTTTGAGGTTTAGAACTTTCGATTCGGAGAGATGTAGGTTTTGAACTTTGCTTTCGGGAAGCATTCGTCGAGGGTCTAGTTTTAAAAATAAAAATTTTAAGGACCTATTAACATTCAACTACAATTTTTTTGTCTGGAATGTTTCCTCCAAAATTGTGTAGGGCCTAACCCAAGAACGACGCTGGTTGCAGTTAACTTCAAAAACTAAATCTAAAATGAGATATCTTACTTACCTCTGGTTGCAGTTAGAAAACCTTTTAACAAAAAAAAACTATACGGGATTTAACATATAAGTCAGTGTTCGATAAATTTTTAACTGAAAAAGTAAAAACCCATTTCATATAAATTTCACATTTATGTCAATTAGCTAGCCAGCTAAGACATTCAGATTTTTCATTTTGGTTTTGCTTGGATTTATTTGGATTTCAGATTTTTCTGTTTTATAAATGGTAAAATCCAAACTATAATAATAATTAAAAAAATGTTGATTTAGTTTGGTTCGATTTGAATTGTTTTTATTCAGTTCGAATTCGGTTATGTTATTTGTTGCACTAATTAATTTTGACTTGGATTTTGGATGTAGTTTTAATTAAAAATATTAATTTTTAATTCAATTTGGTGGATTTGTTGCACTATATTTGGATTTGATTTTGCTTGTTTGGTATAAAAATATTGTTCCATCCGGTTTAAAATAAACTCTAGTTCAGTTCTGGTTTTGATTCAGAAAAAATTGGGTTGGTTCAATTTTTTATCCGTTCCTATAAAAAAACAAAAAAAATTGAACAAAAATTATGTAAAACTATTGGGTTGATTTTCTGCCTACCAATCTGGTAGCGGCACAAAGAAAAACATTGTCGAAATTGCTCCATGAGCAAGACGACAAAACTCTAGCCTCCCGTAAAAGGCCAATACGCGTTCAATATCTATGGTGTGATGTGCATAATATTGTCTTTAGAAGTCAAATTTCAGAGTTACTTTTCGGGACCGTTTCGACGGACATACCATTTTCCAAGACACTATAAACCAATGAAGCATTTAATGTATACATACGATAAGACATCTACATCAAAAATATGCAAAGTACGCTCGTCCAACTAAGATGCCATCTATTTAGAAGTCAGACATATTATACGAGACAGTCTGGTGATCTCGCCACCGCCGAAAGCACAAAATCATTGGTCTCCTAAATCCAATGACTAAGTCGATCCAACGCAAAGATATGCAACCTAGTTCCCGAACTCGAATCAGATAACACATCTATAAATAGTACACTCACCATTTGGGAAAGAAGCATCAGAGGAGAACACTGGTTCATCCTAGGAGGATGCTGATTCGTCCTAGAAGAGGTTGGTATGTCCACTCGGAAACAATACTCGTACATACTCTTAACCATATTTAGGACAAAGAATAGTCTTTTCCCCCTAACATAATCACTTATGATCAATGTCGTTTTACGGAGAGTTACAACCCCACTCTAGGATCCGACTTTCTCTCTTCTAACCCGTACCGGACATCATATTGGATTTTGGATCTTTGACCAAAGTCCAAAACATGAACTACCATTCGTCTCCAGTAAAACCGACTCTCATCCAGTCACGTTGATACATTTTGATTTTAGCGTCGGAGAGTCTTCAGAAGGAAAAAACCATTTTTTCCTCGCAGAGACCTTCTTGGCTATGCTATTGGGACATGAGGAAAGTACCTGAGTCATGGTCGAATGAGCGAACCCTTCACCAAATATCTGTATAAACCTAGCTTGGTTCACTCTCCAATAGAATAATCATTGATCCTACGCTTACTGGTAGGTTTATTGCAGTCAATGTTCTCCCACAACGAATAAATTAAAACATCTGGAAGATCCAAAACATCTAAAACCAAACAAAAACATATATTAGCCTTCAAAAATGCATATAATTAGAATTTGTTTAGGAGATTTTTCGTCAGTGGGTCCAAGCACTAGGAGGCAAGTCTCCTACACAATCAACAAATGCGTTGAAGTCGGAAAATTATGATGGTAGATGTTTTCTGACGGCTCTCTGACGCCCCAGTCAGTAAAAAGAAGAGAAAAGACAGAAATACCTCGAATTGACGTGTGGAAATAACGGAAAGAAGTCGGAAAATGGAAGGGAAATGAATGCATGACACCGGGTCGAAAGAGATTGATCCACAGTGTATGCTGGTGTTGTTGCTGGTTAATCTTTTTGAAAACGTGTAATGCTTTTGGCCCTTTATTAAGATACGTGTTTGTACAAGTGGACGATTTGTGTGTGTGTGTAGTAATTCAGATTTATAGCCAAAATAATAAATATTTAAAAATGAGAAAGTCCTTAAAATACCACTAAATTAAGTTTTTGTTTCAAACATACCATCATTGGTTTTTTTTTCAAAATACCACTAAAAGTTTTGTTTTTCCAAAAATACCACAAACACTAAAAATAATTTTTAAGGGTTTATAATATATATGTTTTGGTTTGGGTTTAATATTTTAAGTTTAGGGTTTAATTTTTAGGTTTAGAATTTAGTTTTAAAAGTTTAAAGTTTAGTTTTAATTTTGTGATATTTTTGGAAAAAATAAATTTCTAGTTAAATTTTTAGAAAAAAACTAGTGATGGTATATTTGAAACAAAAACTTATTTTTGTGGTAGATTTGAAATTTTCCCTTTAAAACTGTGTCAATCAATCATTATACAATCATAATCTACAATGATCAAGTGCATGAATGCAATTGCAAGAAAACATAAAATGATTATAAATAAATAAAGAATGTATATGAGCATCTACATTTATATTATAAAATAATGAAGTTTAAATTTCACAATTACACTTTGCCTAACCAACACATGGAAAGTAAACGCCAAAAAAAAGAAGCCTTCATGGTTTCATGTTAGCAACATTTGCTAACAATGGAGGAACAAAACTTGAGCCTTTGAGAGTCTGCTCAAATATGTGACCCACTTTCAGCAATTTCTCCTAAAACCAATAACAAAAAAAAAAAAAAACCAACAATCATCATTTGAAGCAAAATCTAATATTTGGATTAAGCAAAGAGTTTATAACAAACCTTATCAAAGGCTGCACCGATCATTTGAAGACCAACGGGTAAACTCGAGGGACCTCCTTCGACTAATCCACACAATAATACAATTGCAGGAAGTCCCGCGAGATTCACATTGACCTGCAATAATCTCATATGATACAAATTATGTTTAGTGTAACGAAAAAACCGATAAAAGAGAGAAAAAACAAAAATAGAAGCATTTATACCGTCATAATGTATCCAGCCAGCATACATTGCCAATAGATCATCTTTCTTTCCACCAATCTTGTATGCATCAGATGGAGCTGCTGGAGAAATATCGTTCTGTTCTAACGCAGCTTTGAAGTCTTTTCGAAGTAGTGTTCTCGCCTATATAACAAAAAGAAGAAAAAACGTATATTTTCGATCAAAACAAGGTTAAGTTCTATTGACTGCTTGAAGAAGCGAGTTACCTGTTGAGCTCGCTTGTAGTATGCAACATGTTGGAAGGAAAACTAAATTTCGAGGACAGTTTTAAAATCTTAATATCAAAAGTAATATCAGTCTTCATAAACTGGAAATGGTCTTTCATGCGGTGTTACTATTAGTGGCCCTTACCTTTGAATTTGTTTGTTTGATTCTAATCATTCGAGATTGTAATGATATTGAGGTTTAATCACTTTCTTAAATCACCTTAGAACATCTCCATCACTTAGAGACTCTTTGAGTCTCTCATGTATATTATATTAATAATTCTAATATAGTTTAATTATTTATTTAAATGTTAAATTATATTAGAAAAAACTGAACCATAGAAATGTATGTCAAATGAGTTTTTCCAATTTTTTTGAGAGGTTCTTCTTTTTTCTCTAACTTTTAATTTTTTTTTTTTTTTTAATTGTTGAGAAACCCATGGAGAAACCCCAATTGGGGGCTCTTATGCTAAACTTTGCAAAACACAACGAACCGTTGATGCAATATATTTAGATATATTTCAACCGGTTTTCTTCATAACTAATCTCTTAATTTTGTTAAAATCATATGTAATCAAGTTATTAAAAGATAAATAATAGTTTAGAAGCAAAATAAATTTTGTAAATCAAAATTCACGCGTAACGCGAATACTCGCCTAGTTATAATAAAAAAAGAATTTTGATTTAGTTTGGCTAGATTTGAATTTATTTATTCAGTTCGAATTCGGTTATGAGTAATATTAGATTTATAGAATATAATTAATTGTATTTTCAACGTAAATTTAATCAAAAATAATTAAATATATTAATTTTAAATTTAATTTGGTGGATTTGTTTTGAATTTGGTTTTTGGCTTGTTTGGTATAAAAATATTGTTCCATCCGTTTAAATTTTTTTTTGGTTTAGTTTCAGTTACGAAAGAAAAAATTGGGTTGATTCAATTTGTTTGCCTCCTCTTATGAAAAAGTAACAAAAAAGTTTGAATTAAAAAAATGTAAAGTTGTTGGGGGTGGTTTTCTGTCACCAATCTGGTAGCGGCACAAAAATAAATCTTGTCGAAATTGTCCCATGAGCAAGACGACAAAACTCTCAGGCATGCATAATAGCATCTTCAGAAGTTAACCACTTCTCGGAACCATCCAGGGGCGGGCCATTTTCCAAGACACTAGAAACCAACAAACTTTTGATGTATTCATGCCAGAAGATATCTACATTAGAAGCATGTAGAACATGCTCATCCAGCCAAGTTGCCATCTAATCAAAAGGATTTTACGAGATAGCATGTTCTTCTCATCATCATCGAAAGTACAAAATCATGGGTCTTCTAAGTCCTACGACTTAGTAGACCCAACACAAGGACATGCAACATATTTCCCGAACCCAGGTCAGATAACACTTCTATAAATACTTTTTCCACTATTTGGGAAAGGAGAGAATCTGAGGAGAACGCATTTCGATCATAGGAGAACAATACTCTTAAATACTCCTAACTATATTCATGACGAAAAATGTAGTTGTTCGATAATTTGATTGATACACCCTCTTCCCCTTACCTGATCACTTATGATCAACATCGCTTTACGGAGAGTTGCAACCCTTTCTAGGATTCAAATTTCTCTCTTCTAATTCATACCAAACATCATATTAGATTTTTGATCATTTTGACCAAAGTCCAAAATATGAACCAACACACGTCCCGTAAATCGACCCTCCTCCAGTCACATTGATACATTCTGACTTGAGCGGTATAGAGTCCACGGAAGAACAAACCCATTTTTGTCCTTCCAGAGACCTTCTTGGCCATGTTATTGTGACATGATGGCAGTATCCGAGAAGTGGTCGAATGACTGAATCCTTCGTCATATACTCGCACGAGCCTAGCTTGGTTCACTATCCAATGGAAGAATCACCGACTCTACGCTCGGCAGTTCCATCACAGCCGATGTTCTCCCACGATGAACAAATTCAAGCGTCCTAAAGATCTTGAAAATCTGAAAGGAAAAAAAAACAAATATTAGGTTTCGAAAATACATATAATTATATTTAGAAGTGACAAGAGAGTAAACCATTTATACTAACAACTCAAAACTTACAATTCAACTGGAAAAACATACTTTTTTTTAACATTCACTACAAAAAACCAGTGTTTTGTGATAAAACATTATGTGATAAAAACTTTTCTTATAGTGATTCTTCAATTGCTCTTAAGCTCCAATGATTTCAGGTGGTTTCTCGGCCATCTGCTCATCAATCGGCCTTTCATGTTTACATTGTTTTCGTAAGTAAAACTTTTTTTTTTATTTTGTTTAGAGTTTGAGAAATGATCAAAACACTATATATACTTCAGTTTAAGATCATTCATTTATATATTTTGTGGTTTGGTAATTATTATGATTTTGTAGTGTATATTACTTTACAAGAGGGGAAGCCACTTCTAAATAAATTCCAAAACGCGGTCTCCGCGGCCGTGTAAGCGACGGAGAGGTGCTCGGCGGCCGGGAACCACCGCAATTTTCGTATGTTCGAGTTTAAATACGGATTCTTGAGAAAAACTTTTTTTCGTTTTAAGGTTAGAAAATTGAAAGATAGACAGATCTATTAAAGCTGAGTACAAATGACATAAAATGAGAATTAAAAACGAATGAAGTGAAGAAAAGCTGCGGCCGCCGTAGATCTAGGGTTGCTTAACCGAGTTCTCATATGAAGAAGATGAAGTTTAAATGACTAGTATGCCCTTCATTAAAAGAAAAGCGAAAAAACCAAAATTTTGCAGTTCTGAAATTCGAACCGGCGACGTCATAATGATCAATTCTTTTCAGAAACACCTGACCAACTCTGATTACTGTTATTTTATAACATTACTTGTATATAAAGTCATATGTCGATTAAAAACCCCCTAAAAAATTCTCCGATTGATCTCAGAATTTTGGATTGCGAGTTTCGTTCCTTTTGGTACTTAAGTTTTTCGGATTTGTGTAAAAAAATTTGTCACTTTTTCGCAGGGTTTAATTTTCGAAGATATCCAGTATTCCGTCGACATGATTTTTGGGGCTTTTATGTTAGCCGCCGGCGTCTGTATTCCAACAAAATTTAATATAATAAAATTCAGACGGAAAAAAAATAATGGAGACATTCCAAAATCTATATTGTCCCCATTTGGGACCCATATGTGAAGACCAGGCTTGGGCCAATCTTTTTTTTTTTTTTTTTTTTCAGAAATACAAATACTGATTTGGTGCAAGTCCAAAATACTTTACCGAATCTTCCTGTAGTGCATATTACTTTTCCTATGTTTTGATTGTTTCCTTATGCCCTATTTAGAAGACTAAAATTTAGCAAAATAAACTGTAATTTCATCGAAATAACTGAAACAACCGAAACCCGAATTATTCGGATTACCATAAAACTGAACCGAATACACCGGTCTTCCTTTACAATACCAAACCTAACAGAAAAATGTTGGTTTAAATTCAGTCCCTTTTTCCTATATCCTTTGAAAACTCGAACTATCCGAATTGAATCGACCCAATAGTGAGCCAAACCTACCTTGCTGGAAAAAGAAAACGATATCAGTTGCAATATCGTTGGGCCACAAAGCCCATTATGGAAGAAAATTTGGCCCAAGTGTCGCTTATTAAAAAAATGACTTCCTTGCTGACTTTTATTTCGTTTCCCTCTCTCTTCTCGTTGGCCACTTAGGGTTTCCAACTTTCGATCGCAATTTTCAGTCTCCTTGAGGAATCAAAACGTGCTCGGCAGAGAAATTCAGTGGCTCGTCACGTTTCTAGGTTTTTCTTGCTTAGAGAGATCATACAAGACAGAGTTACGGTGTTGTTCTTTTGCCCTTAGAGAATGATTGCTACGATGTGTTGTTTTGCCGGTAAGAGACATCTCGAAGACTGAGCCGAAAACTGTAAAGAAACAAGTAAAAGAATGAGAGAATACCGTGATCAGAGCAGAATCATCCCTCAGGGTTGGCTAGATTGTCCTCGTTTTGGTCAGGAAATAGGATGCATCATACCTTCAAAGGTTCCTCTCAGTGAATCTTACAACGATGGTCTTCCTCCTCGCAAAACTTACACTTTGAAACAGTGGTTAACTAATGGGAAGAAGAAGCTTGGTCTGGTGATTGATCTAACCAACACAACTCGTTACTATCATCCTAGCACAGAGTTAAGCCAAAAGGGCATCGAGCATGTTAAGATTCGTTGCAGCGGTCGTGATGCTGTGCCAGATGATGTGTCTGTTAACATCTTTGTCAACGAGGTTAATCAGTTCGAGGAATAAAACTGCTCAAACAAGTATGTTCTCATTCATTGTAAGCACGGGCATAATCGAGCAGGCACTACAAAAGACAAACAAGTCAGTTCCACGTCGTCGGAAATCGTAAATCGGTCGAAAATCCGTGAAAAATTTGAGACGAATTTCCATCCGCAGTAATCTATCGTAAATGCCGTCAGAATTTCCAACCATCTAATCCGTCGAAAATTCATCGGTATAATTTTCCTACGAATTTCCGACGGGTGTTATTTCGAACGTATTTCCATCCGCATTAATCCGTCGGAATTTCCGACCACATTTTCCATCGAAAATTCATCGGTAATATTTTTTCTATGGATTTCCGACCGATGCGTTTCCCACCGATTTCCAAGGGACCATTTCCCACGAGTTTCCTACGGGAATTTTTTTCCACAGATTTCGGACGGAAAATAAGTTTTTTTTAAAAAATATATATAATATAATAAATAGATAAAATAATTAAAAACTAAAAATATATCAAAAACAATAATATAAATTCGGAATTTAATATTAAAATATAAAATTGTTTAAACATTTAAAAAAAAAGATTTTAACAAGAAAATAAAACATAACTAAAAACGATTGCAACATCATTGCGGAAATCCGCATACTTCGTCTGCATGGAAGCCTTTAATGCGGCGAGGGTCTCTTGGTTTGCGGCGTTCTGATCCTTTAGTGTTTGAACTTTTACGTCTTTTAGCGTTTCAACTTCTTGGACGAGGTCGAGATTTCTCGGAAACGAAGAACACGATATGGTAGTGGAGATTAGATTACCTAATCCGGGACGATGACCCTTGCGCAATGGCGTTTCCTGTGAGAAATAGAACAATGTAAGAAAATATGAATAAGTATGTATTATTAAGAAAATATGAATAAATGTATGTAAGAAAATATGAATAAAGTGAAAAAGATATTTAAAAATATTACAAGTAAACTTACCATCTCATCCTCGCGAGTTTTGAAACTCGTTGCTCCGGAGTTGTAAGTTTATATTATAAAAACTTTTTATTTAAGTGTATGAAAAAATAAAAAGCGTTTTAATTATAACATGCGTATAACTCTTGCACTATTGTATAAATGTACAAAACTTAAGGAGTTATCTCTCTTTTCTAGAATGTCCATATCATCAAAAATAAAAAGCGTTTTAATTATAACATGAGTATAACAATATAGTACCAACATAATGTAAATAAATCAAATTAAAATTCAATTTTTATGTAAATTATTCAAAATTACATTTATAAAATAAATTACAATTTTTTTTAAATAAATAACTAAATATATATATATATATATATATATTGAAAATCAATTTTTAAAATTAAAAATAAATAGTTTCTCTAGATATAATTTCTGAAAACTTTGTTTAGATTAAGATTAAATATTATTTCTATATCTATTTCCTTAAAATATTTTTTACATGTTAATATATTACATAATATATCAAAATTTCATATATAATGTATTTTTAATATACAAGAAACGTTTTTAATATTCCAAAATCACGTTTTTAATATACAAAAACATGATTAGTATACACAAAACTATTTTTATAATATAAAAAATAAAATTTCTATGAATTTGTAATCTAAAACAACAATCCGACACTAAATCATCACAAATCTCACAACTTTACAACTCAAATTTACCATTACCCTATCTAAACCACCTAATCTAACAAAATCACATTCATAAACCTATAATATATCAAGTTATATATATGAAACAAACAATTTACTTAATAAAACACAAAAAACCTTACATATTTTTGGAAGAATCTAGAGAGAAGGAAGAGAAAAAATGTTTAGAGAGAGAGAGTAAAATTTGAGAATGAAGGGAAAAAGATCGTCTGTGTATAATTTATGGAAATTTTCCTACGGATTTTCGACAGGAATTGCCGTCGGAAATCAAATCCGTCGGAAATCCGTCCGAATTTCTAAAATTTACCACGAAATTGAAATTCATCCAACAAATTTTGGCGGTTTTCCAAAAATTTTGGCGGTCAAAATCCAAATTTCAAAATCCGTGGGAAATTTCTGACGGATTTCCCACGGCAATTATTTATTTTAACAGAAAATTAAGCCGTTGGAAATCCGTCGGAAATTTTCCACGGATTTCATAGGGTTTAGGGTATAGGGTATGCAAAATCGATGTAAACAACATCAACATACATTATACTGAAAGAACAATATCATCACCCAACTATAACATGTTTAAACTTATGTATGTGTAATGTGCAAAACATATATACACAAACGGGAATAACTCTAGTGATATATACTATAACTTAAACTAGAAGTTGTGAAACTCTATATAGAAGTTATGACATACTAAAATGAAATAAAGTTAAATGTTTATCATATTATTTGATCAACTATATCTTATATATAACGTACCTTGTAGGATTAGCTTTCTGAATATTAGGATTGAATTTTGTAACTCTAAACCACATTCCCTAGGAAGTCCATGAGAAATTTTCCCACGGATTTCCGATGGAATATGCAAGCCATCGGAAATCCGTGGAAAATTTTGTACGGATTTCTTAGGGAATATGGTTTGTGGTATATTTGCTATTTTTTTCTTTCCGATTTCCGACGGATTCAAATTCCCACAGAATTTCGACCATTTTCCCGACTAATTTCCAACGGTTTTAATGTCCGTCGGAAAATTCCCACCGATTTCCAATGGTTTTTCAGCCATGGGAAATTGGTCCAAAATCCGTCTGAATTTTCCGACGGCTAAAAATCCGTCAGAAATGCCGTCTGAAATTGTCTTGTTTTCTTGTAGTGAGGGTTCATGATTGTTCATTACCTTATGCGCTCTAGGCCGATGATGAGCGTTACAAAGGCCTTGAAAACATTTTCTGATGCCTATACAGTTTTTATCACGAGATTAAGCCTGGGAGTTTGGTTTGCCCACCAACTCCTGAATGGAAGAGGCTTGATGATCTTAACGGTGAACCAGATGATGAAGCTCCGTCTTGCCCTGCAGTGCAAGAAACGAAAGAGAATGTCAAGAAGATGTCAAATGATGACATTTTGGGGGCTGACATACCCTCTAGTCAGGAGGTATCTTACCAGAGATTATGTTATAAGATGCTGAAAATCACGCCAGGAGAAGGAGGATCTATGCATTTCTTTGGCTCGCACCCTGTATCCTTAGACAGGGAGCAGCTGCAACTCTTGAGGCAGCGGTACTATTACGCGACATGGAAGGCAGATGGAACGCGGTACATGATGCTCCTGACTAGAGATGGGTGTTATCTGATAGATAGGAACTTCAGATTTAGAAGGGTACAAATGCGGTTCCCTTGTAGTAATTATCAGAGAGTGCATCATTGCACGTTGCGCGATGGAGAGATGGTTGTAGATACCTTTATGGATGGACAAAGGCGGCGCCAGGTGAGGAGGTACCACGTGTATGATTTGGTAGCAATCAACGAGCAATCAGTCACTGAGCTGCCTTTCAGTGACAGATGGAATATTCTCGAAAGAGAGGTGATCAAACCCCGTAATGATGTGAAGAAGATGGCAAGTCATTGGTACAGATACGAGCTGGAGCCTTTTGGGTTACGGATTAAAGCTTTTTGTCTACTCTCTGCTCTTGAGAAGAAGGTTTTCAAGGAGCTGATTCCCTCGCTTTCGCATGAAGCGGACGGCCTAATATTTCAAGGGTGGGACGATCCTTATGTTTTCCGAACCAATGATGATCTACTGAAGTGGAAGTATCCGGAAAAGAATTCGATTGACTTTCTGTTGGAGATGGGAGAGGATGGGCGCGGAATGCTCTTCTTGTATGAACATGGGAAGATGAAGCTTATGGAAGGCTATTCGGTTGAGTTTAGAGGTGATGGTTGGAACAACCCGGCCACTTGCTGTGGGAAAATCGTAGAGTGCTCATGGAATAAGGAGAAGAAAGTATGGGTTGGCATGCGGATCAGAGTTGACAAAAATACACCAAATGACATCACAGTCGCTCTTAGAGTGATAAAAAGCATAAATGACAACATCACGGAGGAGGTTTTGCTGGACGAGATCAAAGAGATTATCCGTCTTTCAATGTACGCTGAGCGGATTCAAAGGGACAGCCAAACAGCTGAACGCCGCAGGCATGGAAACCGCAAAGCCTGATGAAGAAACCATTTCAGTCGACCATCGTCTGTTTTGGTTTGTAAATAATAGTCAGATAAGAAACAGATAATAATTCGGTTTTGATGTGTAACAGTTAAATAAAATTCTCTTCAGTTTAAAGGAAGCTATTAGAAATTAGAGTTCGATTTTTTCGAGTATCTACTACTACTGCTAAACAACTAAAAGGGTATACTACACCACTCTCAGTATGTGCTTTAAAAGTGAAAACAAATAAAAATAGCGTGTATCGTAAAACGATAACACCCCATATACTGTAGTGTATATAGAGTAACATTGAAGAAAAAGCGTTTGCCTACGATCAAAGCTTCAAGCTTCTTAATGCAGAAGAGATGAGCTGGAGCTTGGCCGGAGCTTTTTGCTTGTACTCTTTCTCTACTGCAGCTGCAGCCAAAGAGTGTAGCTCTGGGGCCGCAGTTGCGTCTCTGTCCTCTGTGTTCCTGCCTTTTGAGAGCTGTGCAATGGCGGATGCACACTAAAAGAGGAAAAGTGGAATTAGTGATTTGTAAATAGAGGATATCTGTGAAAAGTTACCATAGAAGAGGAGAAAGACTTACCAAACAGATTCCGAGAAGAGCTCTGGTGTTTTTGCCGCCTGTTAAGTCTATGGTGGCCGCATAGTATTTTCTTGCTGAGATAAGGTTTTCTAGCCCACCAATTGTGTAGAGAACCTGGTTTGAAATTGTACACAAACGAAAGAGCGTAAAGGAAAGAAAACTACTAAATTCAAATTTGATCAAATGTGGTACCTTTGAGGAAGTTGAACTTACATCGGCATATGCTAGGTGGTACAATGGAACAGTAGGCTGAGATAGTATGAGCTCTTCGTAGCAGAAAGCTGCTTGTTTGTACCTGTAACCGAGACAGAAACCATAAATTGGGTAGAAACAGTGAAACACAGAAATAATCTGAAATAAAAACTGATGATGTTACTAGTTACGTAATTCGTTCCTGCAACATAATCTGGAGGGGAGAAGATAGAAAGAGGTTTACATTTGCAAGGAAAGATAAATCTCTGCAAGTTCTCTCCATGCATCATGATCAGCCATGAATCTACATACAAGAAAAAACGATGAAGTGATCTCATCTGATGGCTCTCCTCTATAGGCTAATTGGGATAAGCAAAGCACTCACAATTCAAGATATTTGTTAAGAAGCTCAATGGCTAAGGAAGGTTTGCCTAGTGCCTTGGTTATAGCCACCCTTCGTTTGTGTATAGCCTGTATGAGACATTTAATTTGTACTTACAAAACTATACTCACAGAAGCCAAGGTGTGAAGACTTACTTGGTCGAGTGGATTATCCTCTAAAAGGCTCGAGTATGCTTCCTCAGCCTCTCCCCATAATCCCTTCGCTTCAAGCAGCAAAGCCTCTAGCCTTGCTGAAATTTATTGCCAAAATGCGGCTTAGACTGGGATCAATGTAAACTACACTCGAAAGAATCATCAATGTCAAAATAATCAAAAACCTGAAAGCACAGATATATACACCCAAAAGACCCAACAATGTCCAAATAGACAAAAACCAGTCAGTAATATAAACATGCGATTTAACTAAATTAACACAGCTGACTAAAACTGGGTAGACTGCTTAATTCCAGAAGGGAATAAGTAGAAGAGAAATGAAAAGGAGAAAATGTTTAAACTCTTGTTCATGGACCTAGTTATCAATACATGACTCATGTGTTCTAGAAAGTCTATAGAGTAAAGACGAGCAAACGAAGATGTCAAACAACTCGGCGTGAAAAATTGTTCAATATATCATTGCTGATATATTTACTTACCAACTCGTTTGCTCTCAGGAGATTTCTTCTGCAAAACTTTAATGCAATTCTGCAAAAATCCAAAGGTGACCTCAGTCGTGAGATATCAAGAGTAATTTCCCACAAGCTGAAAGAAGCGTGAGATAAAAAACAAAAACCGTTTATAGGATGAGATAACTTGGAAAAATTGGTTCTCAATCCTTCATTCTCTGGAAACAAGTATACTACTTAATTCCTATCAGAATACATCCATGCTGTGGAGTAGAAACATGTAACATAACAAAGTCTGGGGCCAGAGGCTACAGGTTGAGCATTTACTGTGAATGAGACAGATAGAGGGTAAAGCTAGATAACTGGAGCAAGTCAACAAAGTGTGAAAAGTTGCTTCTCAAGGTATCAGATTAAGGTGGAAAGCAGAAATGAGAAAGTGAGAAAGTGAAAAGCAAATACACACACCTGTGCGAGACCGAGACATTGACAGTCCATAGCTGCAATTGCTACCTGCTCATTTAGGGTCCATTCTGGAAGAAGAAAAGAAAAGGGTAAGAGATCCATTGTTGAATTGGTTGATAAACATAAGAGAAGCAAAATATGTTAATTTTGGATCCATAAAAGATCAAGTCATTCGAAATGAACAGACCATCTGGACCGAGAGCAGATCGCTTCCTCGGATCATTCAAGATGGAGGAACCGTGCTTTAAAACCTTCTCCGACCGCCGAACCTTGAGCTTACGAACGAGGCAAAGATACTCCCAAGCACCGCCTCCGCCATTGTCGACCTGATTCTCGAGCTCATTCAACTGCGTCTCCTCTGTTTTCGTCACCATCCTCGAGCTTGTGGATCTGTTACTTGAAACAAAGTCCTTTTCTCGACGACCCCTACCAAGAAAACATCGGACCGGTTCGGTTTATAATTCTACCGATCTGGATTAAGCCCAATAACCGGCTCAAGTCAATGATGACCAAAACGTTGCGTTTCAATCACATTCTCAAGATGGCTCTCATCAAAGAGCTGTTTAAGACATCAACTATGGTAAGTTGGTAACTACTTAAACTGTACTTTAATCTTCCTACTTGAACAATGTGGTTCATAAGTTTTTTTTTTCACATAGACAACATAAAGCTGTATATTTTGGTACCAGTCTTTCTTGGATATCATTGTATTCAGATACATGGGTTAGCTTCAAAGAACACAGCCTTAATTAACTGTCAAACAATTTCTATCAAATCGTGGAAGCGTCATGCCCTCAACAAGTTTTTTTTTCAAAAAAGGACGTAGATCCTGTTTCTCTCAATCTTCCAGCTTACTAGTAGTACTAGTTTCCTTGAAGCTCTTGGACAACCATATCGCGGTTTCTCTGGGCGATACTTTACCTGGACCAAACGGTTTCAGTAACACATTCAGCTCATCATACCTCTCGTCTAGAAGCAATCTTGCGCTGAATTCAAGCAGCCCTTCGAGTGCCTCAGCCCGCTGCCGATATGAGCTAGGGTCAAATCTTTGTCTCCTTGATGCACCCGAGGAAGCTCTACTCGATGCTCCAGCAGTCGCATTCTGATCAGACAAGTCACTTTTGTTTTCTCGTTCTGGTTCAAGTGTGAATTTGTCTTTTGTGATTGAGCAGTCTAGTGGTGGCTCAGGAGGCGGGCTGTATGATCCTTTGGACGATCCTTTCTTCTTACGCACAACAGGAATGAAAGGCATTTCTTCATATGAAGCTAGGGGGAATTTGATCCTGTCGATTCTTGGTGAGTTCACAGACACATCTGGGGATTTTAGCTGATGGAGTATACCGATACTCGGTTTGTACAGAGAGTCTTTTGCTCCTTGTGCAGGTTTATGCGAAACAGGCAAGGAGGCTCTACGAATGACTGCCGCTGGTTTCTGACACATAAGATCGAAAATGTGAACAGACTGAATCAGCAATCAGTAAGATAAGGAGCATTTGGACGAATTACTTACCAGACCACCACTCTTAGGCTGGTTTGATCTCACTGGCACATATTTTGAACTGTTAGAAACCCCTGAATTTTTCGAAACAGCAGGTCTACGAACAACCACTCCACCATTGTCATTGGCAAAAAAATCCACTGGTCTGTGCCGGTTCAAATACGTGTGAACGGGTTTAACAGAAGAAACAGAATCTTCCTGGTCCACCCCGAGTCTGCTTGGACCAAAGCTCTTGCTTTTGCCAGATGTACGCCTTCTCTGCTCAGGATAGCTTCTTCTCCTTGTGGATTCAGACTCTGGTAATTGAGCAGGCAATGTATCGTGTCCCCGGTAGCTCAGCTTGAGAAGAACCTGTTGAACGTAGGGCTGAAGAAGCGGCTGTCTGAGAAGATCAGAAGCCTACACAGAAGAAGAGAAATGTTACTCATCAGGTTTGTGCAGCTCTGATTAGATGATCACAAAAGCCACAGAATTGTGCGTACGCTTGGTCTGAGTTCTGGATTCTTCCTGAGCATGCTTTTAACCAGACCTCGGCTGGAGAAAGCACGAACGCAAATCATATGGAAGTTGTTGCGCTAATCAATAAGCTCTAAGAGGTTCACATTACACTATACTTACAAGGCAATAGAATATTGCGTAGGAAGTGGAGCAACGATCGACCTGTTTATCCTGTTGATCAGCCCTTGCATGTCCTAAAATGCAGAAAGTTGTCATGAATATCAGAACATCAGACAAAGGAGCATGATCTTGAAGCTGTGGATGGAAAATAATTTACAAAGGCTTTGAATGCCGGTTTCAGCGCCGTCATCTCATACATACAACATCCTGAGCGAAATGAAAGAAGATAGACTCAGATGAATATTGTTGTTATCTAGAGCAAAAGTTAATATCTTAGCCATGGATGAGAAACTTGCCCAGCGACCAAATATCAGACTTTGACCCATATGGAATATCCGCAAGAAGCTCAGGGCACATGTAGCTTGGCGTTCCAACCACCTGATTTAAAAGGGTAACAACCAAACCTGAGACCAGAAACAAATCATTGGAGATGTCTGAAATCTATACTTACTGAAGAAGCAAGGTCGTCTGATGTCAAGATCTTGGCAAGTCCGAAATCACCTGCAGTCGTCATTAAACCCAATTTTGTCATGCAGAATAGAAAAAGGATAGAAATTGACATATTTGCTAAGCATCTTACCTAGACGTATATCTTGATCCTTTGTCAAGAATATGTTTGAACACTGGATCAAACCAGTAGATTTTGTATCAGTAAGATTCAAACACAGAGATTATCAATAATTGTGTTATGCTCAGAACCAAATATCACAATCAACCTTGACATCGCGATGGAGAATATGATTGGCGTGCAAGTATTCAAGAGCCATCAAGAGTTGTACCAGCCATTTGCATAGTTTCTGAAAACAAAGCAAAAAAAAGAGATTCAGAACTTTATGTACTAATAATCTTTCAGAAAACAGACTTTAGGTCAGATGTGTGTGATACCTCTTCAGAGAATTCTACGCCGTTGGCTTTCTTTATTGCTTCGGCTCTGTAATGCAGAGGAAACAATGTATCAGAAACCCCTTCAGAGTCAAGAATGTGCAAAAATCTTCTGAGAAGGAAACAACAATTTACATGTCACCGCCTTTGCAATAGCCTATGACAATGCACACATAGCAGCCCTGAAAACACACACCAGATAACCGATTACATACTTTCATATGTATACAAATACCTCTCTAGTGAAGTTATATAGAGGGTTGAAGAACGTACTTTTTCAACCCAAGAATCTTTATATTCCACAATAAATGGATTTCGTATCTTTGAGATTAATTCCATCTATAGAGAGATAACAAGGAAAACTGTTAGTCAAAAAACCATAATCTGTGGCATTCAAATATGAGCGCACACTCATTTTCCAAGTAAGCTTTTATCTGTAGTGGTTAGATTAAGAGTGATCAGTCTAATAGCTGCTTACAGTGTTTCAACTTCATACCGCAAACAAATACTATCCATAACAGCTACTGGAAAAAGAGTGTATCTCAAAGAATAAAGAGTCATCATGGGCCATCATCAACACCTAGACCCCTCTAAGATTTCAAATGATTCAACTCAATCACTGTATTACACTAGAAAACTTGCTTGATCCATGTCTAAAATATTTCCAAAGGAGCCACATTTGTTTTTGTTTCGAATTCCAGAAACAGATTTGGCCTCATGAAAGCAAATACGTAAGTGTGTTTCTCTGTAACACATTGTGTTGTAGAAGAGATTAGAATTAACCTCTTGATGAGCAGACCTTCTTGTTCTACCAGTCTGCCTAGCCAACCGTATTTTCTTCAAAACATACCTTTCAGACATCAAAACACAAAAGAGCAGAACATAACAGAGAATCAATTGCAGACATCATAATTATACACACAACACTAAAACATTGAAGAACTAAAATATCTTTCCAGTTTCCATTTTAAGTGATCACAAGTTCTTACAGTTTCTTCTCATGCTTATGCCTCACGAGAAGAGCAGAGCCAAAGGACCCTTTCCCAATTTGCTCAAGGACCTCGTAATGCTCCATTGACAAGCTCCTTAAAATATTAATCTTCCTCTATAGAATCTGAAGCCAAATGAAGATAAACGGATTCTTGTAAGTAACACTAACCGTACCTTTCCGGACATATAAGGGAAAAAGTTGCTAAAAAAGTGAAAATTTTTAGTAAGCTAATAAAGTGAAATCTTGCACGAATCTTCTACGTTTTTATTATTTTTTGTGAAAATCGCCTGCCGACCCACCAAACTTAATAAAGTCAATTTGCCACGAAAATGAAATTTTTAGGGGTAAAGCTTAGAAAAGAAAGGTATCCACATCATGAAAACTTACTCTTTCCACTAACACATGCCAAATTAACAAACAAATAAAGTCTTGGAATTGTTTTTTTTTTTTTTTGTCTTGTTAAAGCTCAAATCTTTATTGCAATAATTGAGGAAATTTTCTAATCGTTTCTCCTCACAATCGCGAAAATGAGAAAACCCCATCAAGTGTTTAGGCAGATTAAACACCATAGAAACAAAAAAGATGAGTTCTTGAGTTGGAAACTGAGAAAGCAGAGAGAAAGAGGAAGGGGAGCAAACCTAAAAAAGCGTCGGTGAGAGATTCGAGGAATGTGGTTGCTGCATTTTCCGAGAAGAAGCTACAAAATGGCACCGTTGCCGAGGTATTAGCGACTGTGGAGAAGAGAGGGCATCGGAAGCTGGGGAAGAAGCTGCTTCGCCTCCATGAGACCTGTTCTCTCTCTCTCTCTCCCTCACTGAGGAAAACGACAGAGTTACCGTGAGAGACGTAAATCAACTTTCACTAGATTAAAATCCGAGTGATACTCGTAGCTTTAATTATAATTTATTTATAAATGAAAAAAAATAAAGTAAAATATTATCGATAATCGATTAAATTTAATAAAAATAAATTGTATAAAAATATAAGAAATATATTAAATTTTGTTGATCTAAATATTTAGATTTTGATTTGTTACTCGTACATTTATTTTGGATGTTGATTAATAACTTTGTTTCAAACTGGATTTCAACTCCACGTATTTCATCTCGCAATACAACTCATCTACTTCTTCCATCATATTAAAACTATATTTTTACTCAATGCATTACTTGTTAATCAATAATACCCAAAATTTTCATATCAAAATAATATATGCATAGTGCATTCTATTAAATTTATGTCTATAAAAAAATTAATAAAACAAATTAGTAAAAGTTAAAAAGTATTATTAAAAATATATGGAAATTATATCAAAATTAAAATTTTGACACATGTCATAATCTCATGAATATCAATTTTTTCATGTGTCAGTCACACGAATACTTTTAGAAATTGGAAATAATTTGTCTTATTTTCCCTTTTTAAACTTTTTGATTTACTATTTTTTTTTTAATTTTTTAAAATGATATGTCTTATTTTCCTTTTTAAACTATTTTTTTTTAGTTACACTACAATTTGATTTAAAAAATAAATAATGTAGAAAATGAAAATTTATATTTTTATATTAATATAGAAAAAGAAAATTTATATTTTTATATTAATATATTTACACGTGTCACAATCTCAATTAAAATTAACACATGTCACGATCGGATGAGTTACAATTTTATTTATGTGTCACGTTGAACATATTCTGCTTTATATAATAAGATATCATGACACAAAATTTAATATGGTGTCATTAATTGTTTAATATAATGCCAAAAAAAAATATGTATAATGTATTAACATTTTCTTAAATAATTGGTCAAAGATAAATTGATACGATGCATTTTCTTAAATGTATAATTGCTTTTCGCAAACAATAGTCTATTTTTCATTTAAGAGTCTCGATGTAAAGCAAATTTTGGCAGATAAGCTTGGGACAATAAATCAATCCACCAAATCGTCGGTAACATTTGGATAGGTTTGTCTAATCGGATCAAGAACAATTTGAAATTGGCTTTGGATAAGATATCTGAAATCAAAACGTATCTCGATTCGCATAGAAATTTAGGCCAGGCACTACTATATTTAACTATATCAATAAAAGATTACAAGATCATGATTGGTCCATCAAATTTTTATCTAATGGGTAAAAGAGATATTGACTAAGTCAGTAATTACAATTTTCCCAACTTATAATCATGTCATATTTCAGCTTCTGGTAATTATTAATTTATAAATTAATCAGTGCAATATCAAAATTGTGGTAGAGTTTAATGGCAATATTCAAAGCTTATATTTGTTAGCTTAGGACAATATGTGTAATCTAAACAAGATGGTGGATTAGGATTTCACACATTAGAGAAATTCAATTTGGCCTTTTTAGCAAAACAGTTCTGGCCTTTGTTTCAATTTTCAAACTTGTTAGTAACTAGAAAAATGTTAATATTGGGACATACATCCATAGGAGGCATTAGTCTCCATCTTTCATATGAAAAGATGTCAGAATAAAAAAACACTTTAGTTTAGCCGGATTTGTGGATCCCGGGTAAGTCACTCCGAATAGAGAGAAGAAGATGAAATGTTTTCCATCCAACACTACCAAAAAATAGAATAATACTATGCTCCATGAATTTGTAAATCCATATGATGTTTTACTTATCCAAAGTGCGGATATAAATATAGTTTACAAGGAAGAATGTTGATTTGACATTTTACGTATTCTAGTATATATATAGTGAAATCAGGTTTTCAATTGGCTCAATTGACTGTCTAAAACCCTCTTTACTCAAAAAACTCAATCTATTTCCACTCAAACTATGAATATCATGACAAAACTCTTCAAACTAACAAATTTGTGTTCGAAACCACCCAAACTCTTTTGTTCTGCTTAATTCCACATCTTTAATCAAAATCTTAAACTCGTGATCAAATTCTCCAAATCACGTTTTGCAAACAGTGATTACCCATCCGACCCGACTCAAACTCAAAAATCCAACTCGATTAAAAACAAATCAGACCCAGAATCAAACAAAAACACATGCTAAATGAATAAGAAGTTTTGGTCAAAAATTGATTTGAATAAAGTCGGGGAAAGTCGTGGGTTATTAGGGCTCTTCGATGTGCCGTTTCTTCGTGATTTAGAGAAGGTCATCAAAGTTGTTACGAATCGAACCATCTGAGTGAGAGAGGATCATATCGTGTAATGAGAAATCGAGGGAGGAAGCTTTTTGGGCCGGATTAAAAAAAAGGTGTGGATATAAATATAGTTTACAAGGAAGAATGTTGACTTGACATTTTACGCATTCTAGTATATATATAGTGAAATCAGGTTCTCAATTGGCTCAAAGATTGACTGCCTAAAACCCCGCTTTACTCGAGAAACTCAATCTATTTCCAGTCAAACTATGAATATCATGAAAAAACTCTCAAACTAACAAATTTGTGTTCGAAACCACCCAAACTCTTTTGTTCTGCCTAATTCCACATCTTTAATCAAAATCTTAAACTCGTGATCAAATTCTCCAAATCACGTTTTTCAAACTGTGATTACCCACCCGACCCGACTCAAACTCAAAAATCTGACTCGATTAAAAACAAATCAGACCCAGAAACAAACAAAAAACACACGCTAAATGAATAAGAAGTTTTGGTCAAAAATTGATTTGAGTAAAGTCGGGGAAAGTCGTGGGTTAATTAGGGCTCTTCGATGTGCCGTTTCTTCGTGATTTATGGAAGATCATCAAAGCTGTTGCGAATGGAACCATCTGAGTGAGAGAGGATCATATCGTGTAATGAGAAATCAAGGGAGGAAGCTTTTTGGGCCGGATTAAAAAAAAGGTGTGGATATAAATATAGTTTACAAGGAAGAATGTTGACTTGACATTTTACGCATTCTAGTATATATATAGTGAAATCAGGTTCTCAATTGGCTCAAAGATTGACTGCCTAAAACCCCGCTTTACTCAAGAAACTCAATCTATTTCCAGTCAAACTATGAATATCATGAAAAAACTCTCAAACTAACAAATTTGTGTTCGAAACCACCCAAACTCTTTTGTTCTGCCTAATTCCACATCTTTAATCAAAATCTTAAACTCGTGATCAAATTTTCCAAATCACGTTTTGCAAACAGTGATTACCCACCCGACCCGACTCAAACTCAAAAATCCGACTCAATTAAAAACAAATCAGACCCAGAAATAAACAAAAAACAAACGCTAAATGAATAAGAAGTTTTGGTCAAAAATTGATTTGAGTAAAGTCAGAGAAAGTCGCGGGTTATTAGGGCTCTTCGATGTGCCGTTTCTTCGTGATTTAGGGAAGGTCATCAAAGCTGTTGCGAATCAAACCATCTGAGTGAGAGAGGATCATATCGTGTAATGAGAAATCGAGGGAGGAAGCTTTTGTGCTGGGTTAAAAAAAACTGTGTCAGGATCTTCATTTAGCCTTTTTTGGGTCTGATTTTTTTTTTAATCGGGTCGGATTTATTTAAGTCGGGTCGGGAGGATAATCACTGTTTGTAAAATGCAATTTGGAGAATTTGATCACGGGTTTAAGATTTTTTTTTTAAGATGTGGAATTAGGCAGAACAAAAGAGTTTGGGTGGTTTCGAACACAAATTTGTTAGTTGTAGGGGTTTTGTCATGACATTCATAGTATGGGTGGAAATAGATTGAGTTTCTTGAGTAAAGGGAGTTTTAGGTAGTCAACCTTTGGCTCTAATGACTTACTCTAATGCAATAACAAATACAATGTACTCTATGATTGGTTCAAGGCCAGATTCGACTTATTATCTTGGAGTTATTAGTGGATTTATGAGTAAACTTCTAAAGACTTACTGGCAACCGACCAATGGATTGTAAAATACATCAAGGGGACATAAAAGATGAGGCTGGTGTACACAAAAGAAAAATATTTTGCGAGTATCGAATATTGTGACCATGATTATGCAACTGATCAAGATAAAAGGAGATTAATAACATGTTTTACTTTCACTGTTGGTGGTAATACTGCAAGTTAGAAGTCAAGACTACAAAAGATTTTTGCTCCACTGAAACAGAATACCTTGCTCTAACTGAAGTAATAAAAGAAGTTGTATGGTTAAAAGGTTTGATGAAATAGCTTTTTCAAAGAACTCAGTTCACGATGAGAGAAAAATATAGATGTTCAACTTTTATGAGAGACATGGCATTATAGAAAGATGTTTACATTGAACATAATCCAGCATATATGTCGACGAAAGTTCTATTAGTGAGCAAACTTCATAATGTTATGGCCAAAATTGTTAAAATCTTAAGGTTTCAAGGTCTAGGAATAAAATCCAATAACTAGAAAAAATGAGTTTGATGAAAGTTACACTCGCCAAAGTGGAATTTTGTAGGTTTCCATTGTAGCTCGAGTTTGAAAAAACATATGATGCAATAAGAGACTTTAAAAGACTTTAAACCAAAAAGATTACAAAGAACACATAAATCATATAGAAATTTTGAAAGTCTAGAAGGTCTCCAGGTACAAAACAAAAGACAAATACACGTGTCTTGGTTGGTTGAAGGGTACAATTTTGTGATGATGAACAAAGATTCAGAAGATCGTTGGCTCGTGATCTAAAGAAGAAAATAAATTCCCTCATGATGAATAAAACTTGAGTCACCAAACAGGCTTTATATCTTTCAATGGTTCTATCAACATTGAATTTGATTGTGTATATCCATTTGCATCCTACAATGTTCTTTCCTGGAGGTAAAGACTCACTCTATGTTTTATACTGTTCCATAGCATCTAGTTCCTCATCCATAACACCTCTCCAAACAATAAATGTCACATCTTGCTTAAAAGTTTTTGGTTATATTTCAACATAGATAGAAAGAACAGAAGATTGATAAGAATGATGAAGATTCGAGTAAGAAAGAACAGATGAAAGATGATAAAGAGTATTTAAAGAAATTTGTGGTAATGGAGTAAAAATTTGAGGAAAGGAACAATGATAGTCAGATAAGTAGCATGGTGTTTTAGCTAGCCGTTTTTGCCTGGAATGATGAAGTGTAACCTGACCAGATATAGATAAAATAGAATATATGAACAAAGAATTATGTGGAGAAAAATAAGGATTATTCTTAAACGGAAAAACAATTTCACGAAATACCACATTTTTCGAGACAACACAAGAATACACAAGGGAGAGTATAATAAACAGAAGTAAGAAAATGGTGTTGAAAAGTAAAAGAATGATTTTAAAAAAGAAAGACTAGTGGAATGAAAGGGAACATTACCAGAAATTGATGACTGAGCAACCATGACACCATTATTAGGGATAAATGATGAATGGAGTGAAACTGTTTGCTCTATAACTCGAACATGATCACTAAGTTTTTGAATCAAAGACTTGATATGCACTGAATTGGCTAAGATCAAGATTCACAGCACTAACAACCGGTGGTCGTATATATCATGAATTCCCAGTTACTACATTAGCCACCACATTTGGCCTTTGGAATTGGTGTTGTGGTTGTAGCTGAGGTCTTGGTCCAGAATTAAATTGTCTTCTTGGATTGAAAGACGTGACTGATTTTAATAAGATGGCTTCTAAGCTTGAATCCATAATTGGAATATTTGCGTCTTGGAGAATATCCATAAATCTTGAAACACTTCTGCACAATATAACCAACTTGATCATAATGAGTACACACAGGTCTTTGGCGAGGATGATATATATGAGTTGTGAACAGTAGCATAAACATGATTATATGTTGTTTCAGTCTAGAAGGCATGATTATCAGAAGGACTATAACCCTGGAAGATAGCAGTATCAAACTTTGGAGAAGGCTTGATCGATTTTTGTCTTTTATTTTGTGTTACCATATTAAACACTTCTTCAATGGTAAGAATAGGCTTAAGCATTAGAATGTGTCTCCTTGTTGGTTTATACACTTCATTAATTAATCCCCATCAAAAAATTAGTAACACGACTTTTCTACCGAAGCTTCTCCCACAACACAACTGCATTACACTCACATTTCCCACAAGTGCATAAAGGAAGCTCAACATAATATTTATATTCTTCCCATAGAGTAACCAATTTGTATAGTAGGTACTTACATCCATAAGACCTTGATGAATTGCAATAAGCGTTATTCTATCTCAACAATCCTAGGCGCATCATCTTGTTTAAAATGAGACATCAAGTTCTTCCAGATTGCCTCAACCGTAAACATAAAGAGCAAACTCTAACCTATCTTCTTAGTAACTAAATTCATAAGTTATGTTGGTACCATATCGTTGCACCTAGACCAATATCCAAAATCTGTAATTCATCATGTGGTTTAGAGATGCGCCCAGCAAGACACGGATAATAACAAGCAAAACGCTAAGTCTGGGAGAGTTGATGTACTGCTTTTTTAACGCATTCTAACCCAAGTTTTCAATGGTTTTTCGAGTCTTTTCTATGATTTTAGTGTCGTTTCAGAGTCGGAAAGCGTTTGGATGGAATCTAAGGCATAAGGAGCAAAGAATGAAGCAAATGAGCAGAAAATGATTCAGATCGATCGATCTAAACATGGCTCGATCGATCCAAGTCTCAAGCCAAAGTTCCATAACTTTTTGGATCGATCAAGGAAGAGCCTAGATCGATCGATCGATCCACAGCCAGATCGATAGATCCAATATGCCGTAACTTTTTGGATCGACCAAATTTATCACAGATCGATCGTGCCATCATCAGATCGATCGATCCAAGCTCCTCCGACCAGAAAAAAGAAATTTCCAATTGCGATTAAATTTAGTAAAGATAAATTTTATGAAAATGTAAGAAATATATGTTAAATCTTGTTGATGTAAATATTTAGATTTTGATTGGTTACTCGCACACTTATTTTTGATGTTGATTAGTAACTTTGTTTCAAAATGGATTTCAACTCCACGTATTTCATATCGCAATACAACTCATCTATTTTTTCCATCATATTAAAACCATATTTTTACTCCATGCATTCATTGTCAATCAGTTATACCCAAAAATTTTAAATCAAAATAATATATGCATAATGCATTCTATCAAATTTATGTCTATATATGTCATTAATATTAAATAAATAGTAAGAAAATTAACAAAACATATTAGTAAAGAAATTAAAAAGTATTATAAAAAATATATGGAAATTATATCAAAATTAAAATTTTGACACATGTCGTAATCTCATCAATATCAATTGTTTCATATGTCACACTAATACTTTTAGAAATTGGAAATAATTTATCTTATTTTCCTTTTTTAGTATTTTTGATTTAATATTTCCTTTTAATTTTTTTAATAATATGTCTTATTTAATTTTTTTGACTATTATTTTATTTTAGTTACACTACAATTAGAAATAATTTATCTTATTTTCCTTTTTTTATTTACTATTTCCTTCTTTTTTTTAAATAATATGTCTTATTTTTTTTTTAGATTATTATTTCCTTTTAATTACACTACAATTTGATTTAAGAAATAAATAATGTAGAAAAAAGAAAATTTATATTTTTTATATTAATATTTTGACACATGTCACAGTCTCAATTAAAATTAACACATGTCACAATCTGATGAGTTACGATTTTGCCTACGTGTCATGTTCAGGTTGAGTTCATCCTGCTTTATATAATAAGATAAGATAGGATATGATATTATTTTCCTATCTAAATTTTCTTTTTTTAGACTATTATTTTCTTTTAGTTACATTATAATTTGATTTAAGAAATAAATAATGTAGAAAAAAAAATTTATATTTTTATATTAATACTAGATTAAGACCCGCGTAATACGCGGGGTTTTAATTATAACTTATTTATAAATGATAAAAATAAAACGTGTCAGTAATCGATTAAATTTCATAAAGATAAAATTTATGAAAATGTAAGAAATATATGTTAAATCTTGTTGATGTAAATATTTAGATTTTGATTGTTACTCGTAAACTTATTTTATATATTGATTAGTAACTTTGTTTCAAACTGAATTTCAACTCCACGTATTTCATCTCGCAATACAACTCATGTATTTCATCCATAATATTAAAACCATATTTTTACTCCATGCATTCCTTGTCAATCAATAATATCCAAAATTTTCATATCAAAATAATATATGCATAATGCATTCTATCAAATTTATGTTTATATATGTCATTAGTGTTAAACAAATAGTAAGAAAATTAACAAAATATATTAGTAAATAAATTTAAAAGTATTCACAAAACATGTCGTAATCTCATGAATATCAATTTTTTATATGCCGCACTAATACTTTTAGAAATTGAAAATAATTTGTCTTATTTTCCTTTTTTAGTTTTTTTATTTAGTATTCCCTTTTAATTTTTTAATAATATGTTTTTTTTTTTTGACTATTATTTCATTTTAGTTACACTATAATTATAATAAGATTTGTCTTATTTTCCTTTTTTAGTCATTTTTATTTACTATTTCCTTTTAACTTTTTTTAATAACATGTCTTATTGACTATTATTTCCTTTTAGTTACACTACACTTTGATTTAAAAAATAAATAATGTAGAGAAAGAAAATTTATATTTTTATATTAATATATTGACACGTGCCACAATCTCAATTAAAATTAACACATGTCACGATCTGGTGAGTTACGATTTTGTCTACGTGTCACACTCACGTTGGACAAAATTTAAAGTAAAATAGTTTGACCGATTTGTGGAACTCTCGAATTCATGATTTGCTTGAATGATGTATATTTTTTTTCTTTTTTTTCTCGATTAGTTATGACATTTTTCTTTTTTTTTGTTTTTAAACGTATTGACATGAAACAAATTTTCCTTTTTTAATGATATTTTTTTTTTTACAAATTTTCCCTTTTACCTTTTTTTAATAACATTTTTTACAAATTTTCCCATTTACCTTTATTTAGTGACATTTTTTTTTACAAATTTTTCCAATGATGTATTTTTTTCTTTTCTTTCTCGATTAGTTATGGCATTTTTCCTTATTTTATTTTTAAACGTATTGACATGAAACAAATATTTTCTCCTTTTTAATGATATTTTTTACAAATTTTCTCTTTTACCTTTTTTTAATGACAACTTTTTCAAATTTTCCTTTTACCTTTTTAGTGACATTTTGTTTACAAATTTTCCCTTTTTTTAATGATAATTTTTTTTAGAGAAGGACATTGACTTTTTTTTGTTACGTTAGGACATTTTTTTATTGGTGATGATGTATTATATTTTTATATTAATATATTGACACGTGTCACAATCTCAATTAAAATTAACACATGTTACGATCTGGTGAGTTACGATTTTGCCTACGTGTCACACTCACGTTGGGCAAATTTAAAGTAAAATAGTTTTGATCGATTTGTGGAACTCTCGAATTCATGATTTGCTTGAATGATGTATTTTTTTTCTTTTCTTTCTCGATTATTTATGACATTTTTTCTTTTTTTGTTTTTAAACGTATTGACTTGAAACAAATTTTCCTTTTTAATGATTTTTTGTTTTTACAAATTTTCTCTTTTACTTTTTTTTAATAACATTTTTTACAGATTTTTCTATTTACCTTTATTTACATTTTTTTTTACAAATTTTTCCAGTGATGTATTTTTTTTCCTTTCTTTTTCGATTAGTTATGGCATTTTTTCTTTTTTTCTTTTTAAACGTATTGACATGAAACAAATTTTTCCTCTTTTTTAATGATATTTTTTACAAATTTTCTCTTTTACCTTTTTTTAATGACATTTTTTACAAATTTTCCTTTTACTTTGTTAGTGACATTTTGTTTACAAATTTTCCCTTTTTTTAATGACAATTTTTTTTACAGAAGGACATTGACTTTTTTTTTGTTACGTTAGGACATTTTTTTTGCGATGATTTATTTTTCTTTTAATTTTTAGATAAAAAGAAAATATTATTTAAATTAAAATTAACTTTATACGTTAGTATATTAACACGTTTCATCATCTCAATTAAAATGACACATGTCATGATCTAATGAGTTATAATTTTGAGTGCATTCTCCTTTATATAATAAGATATTGACACGTGTCATAATCTCAATTAAAATTAACACATGTCACGATCTGATGAGTTACGATTTTGTAAACGTGTCACAGTTACGTTGAGCGCATTCTGCTTTATATAATAAAATTGGTTAGGTGTGAATTTGTGGATTTGAGTTTGATTTAAATTTAATAGAACATTTATATATATATATATTTCTAACAGCAACAGTGCCGTCTCTATCATGGAGCTTCGAGGTTCCTAATAAGTAAGTATTCTATAAAAGAACAATTGATTACAGCTAAGTAATCCAGTGTGTGTGAACTGTGAAGTGTGAACACATCCAAGTTTTTAACTTCTTTCCAAGTTCGATTAATCTTTCGTGTGTGTGTGTGAGTGTTTCTGATGTGATGACATATTCAAGTTGGACCCGTCTACGTTTATTTTGATTTGAACTATGGGATATATGTATATTATCGACATTCTAATATAATATTGAACAATATATTATTGCATTATTGCTTTGATTTAGTTCGCCTTAACTTTTCTCCTATGTCTTAAAATTGAGTTAGACAGCCGCCGCGCATCAATTTCGTTGGGATAATTAGCTCCTTCAATCTTCCCGTCGTCGGCCCTTCACTTCGGAGCAGTGTCCTCTTCGCCTGAAGCCATCATCGCTATCTCTCTCTCTGCCGGATCACTTTCGTTGCTACTCATGTCTCCAACGAAGATATCTTTCTTCTCGATGGCCTCCTCTCCGTCAAAGCCACTAGCTCCATCTTTGATCTGCTCGGCCCGTTTTGGTCAAGTGATACCGATGATGCTTATAGCGAGACCTCTGGACCCGCCAGACTTTCAAGCCCCATCGATACCAGTCACCAGCCCTCTCTCAGTCGGACCTAGCCTTTCCTGCTCAGGCGGTTCCATACACTGCTCCGCCGCACTTCCCTTCGCCAATTTCTCAAAGAAGCTTATGGAGAGTAGATCTTTGTGCTGTAGATTTTTGCGCTTGGAAGACTCGATATATCATTCTCTCTGGATATTTGATCTCTAATATGGTTTGGGTTTAGATGGGTGTGTGATTCTCTCGGATCACATTGATGGAGATACCGTTTTACCTTGTATTGAGGGTCTTGTTAGACAAGTTCTAACTGTTTATGTTGTTAAGGGTTTAGCCCTGCTTATTAGCATTGGCATCTCTTGTTTTGTAGATGCAACGTGGAAATTGCTTTCCCTGCCTCTGCAATCTTGAGCTGAAACTTCTCACCTAGGTACTCACTGGCTTGTGGACGCAGCTTGGATCGCTAGCTCAAACCATAGTGATATGGGATGTGCCTCTTATGAGGACTCAGAGTTTCTCTGTTCCACGAGGCGTCAACTCGTCGTTTTGTTGCTTTGGCTTTTGTTGCACAATTAGTAGCTCTGAAGTCTCTTTTGGATGAAGGAATTGCAGGTTTAGACATGTTTTGGAGTCTAAGTATCAATGTCGTTGTGCCTTCTTTAGACCCGTGTGTATCAGGTTCTTTTGTTACTTTTATTGTTCCCTCCGGGGGCAATCTTATCGCTTTGTGCGATGCCTTACTGCAGTATGCAGGTTCCGATCCGTTGTCACTATGACAGTAGTTGCTTTGAGGTTGGTTACTATCCCTTTGTGGCAGATTGGGAAGAAATCTCATGTTAAGTGTATCTCTCCAGTTAATCTAGTTTGTTTGGGCTTTCAATGGCTTGATTTCTCCTTTATGGAGTCTAGTTTCCTCCCAAATTCTTCACTTGTGTTTAGTGGAATTGTTATAAAGAGTATGGAGTCGAAGGTGTTTCTGCTTGGAGCAGAGACATTCGCAATCAAAGCTGCAATTTTAGCCGCTTCAACTATAGAGTTCCGATACCTCAATGTGTTCACAAACTCATTTTCTCTTGTCAAGCTTTTCAAGTCTAGAGGTGTTGTCAATGAGCGGAAAAGCATTCTACATGACTTCGTTTGTCTTTTAGGACCCTTTTCTTCTATTTATATCTTTCATGTACTTTGCACGGCATATGTTTTAGCCGAGTCCTTTCCAATATTTTCTTTGATAGACTTTAACATTTCCTCCATGGTTGGAACTTAAGTAATCTATAAAATTTGGTTTGATCCAAAAAAAAATTATGCATCCTATACGTGAATCAGCCAAACATAACATTTACTTAATAATATTGTGTTTCTTAAAAGATAACATTAACGTTATAGGATTTATGCGTCTTTGTTATTATATTTGTTATAAATTTTAGAGAAATTTTGAAAAATGCTACTTTTAAAATGACACTTTTCAAAAGTCCCATTTTTTTAAAATCTTTTCAAAAATATCACTAAAATTATATTATTTATTTAAAATATCATTTATATTTAGGTTAATTATTTTATGTTAGGGTTTAGTGTTTGTTAGGAGTCAAGACTTTTTTTAAGGTTTAGGATTTTAGGGTTTAAAATTTAAAAATCATTAATAAATGACATTTTTGAAAATGAACAACTTATTATGGTATTTTTTAAAATTAAAAAACTAAAAATAGCATTTTTAAAATTCTTCTCAGATTCTAGAAATTTTTTTAAAAATACAATAATATTTAGGGACGGTTTATCAAAAAAAAAAAAAAAAATTAGCGACAGATAGAGGCTAACTAGCGATTGCAAAACTAAGCAATTGCATATCAAATCGTGTCAAAAACATTGCAAGAATTATCTTGCTCGTTATCCTATAAAACAATAATATAAAATTTCTAACAAGAAATTTAAAATACGATTATTTACAAAATCACATGTAAAATTAACATTTTTGTATAATATTGTTCATTACATGATATATTAATCTAGACTGAAACGATGTGTATTCTCTTTCATGGCTATTTGAATTAACAAGACATGATTTATTTATTCTTTTTTTTTCCTGAATTTTCGTTTTGCCGACCCATCCCGTTTCCACCTTAATTAATAGAAACCACATAATTAACTAATTCACGAAAATATACTTTTTTCTCTTACATTTTTTTTATATTATTACTGAAAAAGACCTGACTCATCATCACATGTATATATATATGTGTGTGAAATTCATGGAAAATAAAAGATAGAATTGGAATTTAACCAGTTGTTTATTCATGTTCAACTGAATTTCACTGTTTGTCGGTGCACGTGTACGGTCCAAGATACGTTTCCACTCATGCATCAGTAACCAAAAGTGACACTATTCATAAATATATAACTTTTTCATCGTAACCAAAAATGAGGTTTTTAAAAAAGACGAGCAGAAAAAGGCAATTAAACTGATAATATATAGTGGATTTATCAGAACTCAAGATCGAAACCTGAATATTCAACATTGGTTTTTTCGCCGGCACCATCTGCATCTACATGCATGGCTGTAGGAATATCAGTATCTCCGGATCCCACCCGGTTTTCCTCGGGCCGGGTCGTGGCGGTGGTGGTCCCAGTGGAGGGTTGGCTGTACAAAGCTGTAAGTTGGTGAAAATAAGGACAAGTCCTTGAGTCAAGTGGTCTCTTCTTGTTAACATCTTTTGTCTTCCTAAAATACTTGTTGATGTTTTCCCATTTCTCTTTGCATCTCTTGGCACTTCTCTTGTACCCAATCTCCAACATTTTCTTGGATATTCTTTCCCACAAAGGAACAGCTTTCGTTGATGATGATGATGGTGATGAGATCCCTTCTTTATGATCATCACCATCATTCATGCTACTGATACTGCATCTAATGTTGATAAGGGCCAACACCTCATCCCTAGGCCATCTCTTACAAAGATCATCTTTCGCATCACTTTTTGGAGGTTTTGGGTTTCGGGTTTTGGGTTTTAGGGTTTGAGTTAAAATGGGTTCAGGTGATCTTTCATTGGTTTGCAGAGGAATTAAAGGGTTATGTGGAGTTAGGGTTTGAGATAATGGTGAAGTTTGAAACTTTCTGCTTTTTTGGGTTTGTGGTAGAACTAAAGAAGATGAGCCTTGAGAAGCGCTTGGGCTTTGGACCTTATTACCATCATCATCATGATCATGGTATGTGAACTTGGATATGAATTTGATGATGTTGGTATTTCTATCACTAGCCATGGCTTGTTCATGTGCTCTAATCTCTACCTCTTTGTTTAGCCTCTCCATCTCTTGCTTCTTCCAAGCTTCCTCTCTCGCCATCTTTTCTTCTTCCTTCTTCACCATATCTTCTAGAAGCTTCTTATGCATCTCCTCTTGTTGGGCTATCATGTTCCTCACAAGACCCTCACAAAACCCTTTCAACACACCTAACCTCTCCTTCTCTTTCTTCCTCTTCCTCTTCCTCTTCTTCTTGTCCCTCATGATCATCATCAAGCTTGATGATGATGAAGACTTCGCATCATCTTCTACGTTTCCAATTTTGCCAGCATCAATGGAGTTTGTTTTATTCTCCCTTATTGATGATTCTTCTACTTGACCCTGATCTTGATCTTGATCTCTTTTGTCCTCCTCCAGTAAGTCTTGTCCCGTTTCCGCGACGTTCTCTTTTTCTACTAGTGCATTGTTCCTCTTGTTTTGGTTATCACCAACTTCTGATGAGACATGCTCATCATCATCATGACCATGATGATAAAACTCTTCAACCTCACTAAATATCCTATAGTTTCCCTTGTTGTTGTTGTAATTGCTGATTTGATCACTAGTGTTGTTGTTACTATTGAAATATATTCTCTCTTCTTCTTCGAATTTCTCTTTGCATTCTTGTGGACTCCTCTTAAATCCAACTTCTGCCAACTTTCTACGGCCATCATAAGTTCATAAAAGACATAACATCATTAATTATGCCAATATACATACACTTATACCAATAATATACAAGAGTATATATAATCATTTGTAGTCTATCTATATACACAGAATTTGTATCCATTAATTTCACCGTTCGTTTATAAAAAGTTATAATTTTACAAAATATGCCAATTATGTATAAATACGTATTAATGGCCAATCATTTGTTAACATAAATTAAAATTCCCAAAATTGTTTGTTCGAAAGAAACAAGATCTAGTCTATCAAATCATATTTCTTATTAACCTGAATTCCCATATATATAAAATTGAGCGTGGTTTCTTTTTATTTTATTCAAGCTAATTTTCATGTACACAAACATATATAGAATAGTGTTCATGTCCATATGCATATATATAAATATATGTTAATGCATATATATAGAAGTGTATATATATAAATATATATATATACCTTGAGGTGTGCTCCCAAGTGAATTCAGGGAACCAATTCTCCACCGTAGATCTGAACCTAAGAAGGGCAAGAACTTCATCACTACACCATGGATGAAGATGATTATCGCCATGATGATCCGTGTGACCCATCCACTCTGAAGTAGCACCACCATCTTTGATGTCATGGTGATGATGATGATAATGATGGTGAATGATCTTACGGCTATCTTGGCTCAACATATGATGGGCTTGATGATTGGTGTTAAAGGAAGTGAATGAGACAGGAAAAGGGAGTGATCTTTCCGCCGCCGGTTGATGCGGCGGAAGCGGAGGAGGTGGCGGTGGAGATGCTATGAACCGGTGGATCTGCTCCGGTACTCCACCATCAAACATTTTCTCTTCTTCTTTTTGTTTCACTTAGCTAATTCACATCGAAATCTCTCTTTTCTCTCTCTCTTTTTGGTCTCTTTTATATTGCTTTTTTTTTTTTTAAGTTTCGAGAGATAGAAATTGAATTATTTAAAATAAAAAAATAGCCGAGGTTGGTATTAAGCCATTAATGAATAATTATTGTTTATTAATATCTTAAGCATGAATTTTATTTTATTGTTTTCCTGATTTGAGTCTATATTATTATTCAATACAAATCTATGCATATATAAGACAATTTCCTAGAACAGAATACAATATTATTTGACACAAAAATTATAGTAATTACAAGAATAAAAGATGATGCTTAATACTTTTTTTTTGTTCTATTAACTTTATAGAAAATATTGGAACCATTCTCGAATTATTGGAATATAGATGGGAAATAAAACAATTTAGACTTCAAGGATAATTTTGAATCACGGTCCAATTCTTTTTCTGCTGAAAAAGTTTAGATGCTATTTTACATGAAAAAATGTCTACAAATTTTGTTCTCTTATTGAATCGGAATATATATAATAGCAATGTATGTTTTGTTCTTATCTATATATAATATTATATCTAGCATTAACGAAATTACAAGTCTATTTTTTTATTCAAAATCTGCCGTGTAGATAAACATGGGTATACTGTATACAATCCAATTTTATTTGAGTTAATTTGCATGAGATGGTTATATTTGTATTTTTTATTTTTAAAAATGACTATTTATTTTAAAAAATATAATATGAATGACCGTTTGATGAACAATACATACAAAAAGTATCGACTATAATCTTTGTTTTTGGGATTTTCAATCCTTTTGAACAATTGGGACCAGTTTCTGCGCAATTAATAAACACGTAAAGACCGAAAAAACATGATTGAAGTGGTTTTCCGACGGTTCTCCGACGTTCAATTCAGGAAAAAAAAAAAAAAAAAAAGAAGAAGAAGGACCACATGGGAATCGTAGAGAGCAAGAAAAGAAAGTCGGAAAACGAGAAAGAGAGTAGAATCGGTGACATTGGGCCGAACAAGGGGTGGTCCACGGTGTATCATAACATATAGAGGGAGAAATTTGCGGTGGGGCAGAGTGGGAACAGAGTATTTAGAGAGAAAATGGTCAAGCAATGAACGGAAAATAGAGAGATGTCCGGGAAAGATCCGGAGAGAATGGCCCTAAACAGCCGGAAAGAAACTAAAATCTCGAAAGATTGAGCCTTAGTCTCGAGAGAAATATGCTTTGAGTTTGAGTTTTCTCGGGTCAGAATCGGATCCCCTTCTGAAGTAAATGAGGGGTGTACACTACAAGAAAACAGGCCCATTTGTGAGGAGAATTTGTGACCACATTATGAGGTCGCAAATTTGCGAGACGTTTGCTACGACTTTGGGATTGGAGTCGCAAATTAGTCGCAAATTTGCGTGGATAAATTGCGTCGCAAATTCGTCACAAATATCCGCAAATTTACGACTAATTTGCGACGAAAAGAAAGGTCGTAGCAAAGATGTTGCAAATTTGCGAGGCATTTGCGGCGGAAGATATTTTCTAGGTTTTGCAACTTATTTGCGAGGATTTTTAGCAAGTAGGTAAACACGTTTTATATGCTTTTCAACTGTTTTTTGCTTCTGAAATTTTGGTCGTAAATGGGTAGCAAATTAGTAGCAAAGGCCTTGCAAATATTTTGTCCTAGCAAATTAGTAATAAAGGTTGGTCGCAAATGAGTAGCAAAAATGGCTGATCCTTTATAAATAGCAAGCTATGGGGAGACGAAAATCATATCAAAAATATCCCAAATCTACTCACAAAAATATTTTATTCCGCAAAAACACTATATAAATCCGATATTTTTTGTGAAGTGGTCGATAATCGATCATGTCTTGGCAACATGAGATATACACGGTTCGGGCATGGATGTACAACCGCCGAGATCCAGATACCGGTGAAGTGATGAGAGAATTTAGAGATGGTCTTGATCAATTTTTGATCCACGCGACAAATCAGTCATTTGCGGGAGGCAACGGTAACAAGATTTTCTTTCCTTGTGTTAAGTGCGAGAACATTGATCATCATGATCCAAACACTGTTTGGAAGCATTTATATACAAGGGAATTTTAACCTAACTATTATGTTTGGTTTGCGCATGGGGAGGATTTTGTTGTTAATGCATGTTCCGGGTAGTTCAAATACGAGTTATCATGGCAATCAAGATGGTGCTAGTAATTTTGATAATAACTATGATCAACATGCTCATCACCAAGCTTATAATGAATACAGATATGGTAATAGTGATGGGAATTGGTTTCATGATATGGTTACCGATGCATTTCATGAAACTACTGCCTCGTTCAATGATAATACTTTTGAAGAACCAAACCCGACTGCTAAAAAGTTTTACGATATGTTAGATGCTGCTAATGAACCTATCTACGAAGGATGTAGAGAAGGACTTTCAAAATTGTCACTAGTTTCTAGGATGATGACAATTAAAAGCGAAGATAACATTAGTGAAAATTGCATGGAAAAATGGACTGCATTGTTTAACGAGTATTTGCCGGAGGGTAATAACTCGGCAGAGAGTTACTATGAAATACAGAGACTGGTCGCGAGTCTTGGTTTACCGTCTGAGATGATTGACGTCTGCATTGATAATTGTATGATTTTCTGGAAAGATGATGCTAAGTTGCAGGAATATCATTTTTGCGGAAAACGGAGATATAAACAGACAGGTGGCCGCACGAGGCATTTGCGACGCCATGTGCCAAATGCCTCGCAAAACTTGGCGGGTATACAAATAATTAAGTTTTTTTTTCTTTTGCCGCGTGTTGAAAATTTGACCTGTTTTGCGAGACATTTGCCACGTGGCATCACAAATCCCTTGCAAATCTTGGCGGTATAACAAAAAATTAACTTTGCATGTTTGCCGTGTGGTAAATTTTGACCAGATTTGCGAGACATTTGCCATGTGGCGTCGCAAATGCCTCGCAAATCTGGTCAAAAATTACTATTGGGTGAAAAATCGGTGGACTTTTGCGACGAATTTGCGACTCGGTAAAATTCTATATAACCAGCAAAATTCGTTGCTTTCTCCTCACAACCATCCTCTCCACCTTCTCTCTACACCTTTCTCTCTCTACAAAATAAGGTATTTTTTAATTTTAATTTTTAATATTTTATATATTTGTTTTAGAATGGTTAGGATAAAAATATGTATGGAATAAATTCGTGTACATTTTAGATATTTAGGTGGATAGTATTATTTTACGTATGAAATTTTAGATTTAAGTTAAACTATTAGTTTTTACATTTAAATGTAAAATTATATTGCAGATGGGTGATAATGAGTATACTAGTTTTCTATCCGCCTCCGGTACACCTATACCGCGACGTGGCGGATCTCACTCACGTCACGGAGGTCGTCCTAGTAGATCCACTTCTCATATCCCAGAATTTGTTCCTGAGACGTAGCCGTTTCAGCATGCTCCACCACCAGATGAGCCGTCTGGGGCTCCAGACTTCCAGCATATGACGCTGGAGCAGCTTCTCGTTAGTCCTGCACGAAATGTGCTACCGAGATTGGATCTGCATCTTTCGCCTAACACTACATGGTAAATATTTTTTTTTCAATTAATTAATTAATAAACAATTAATCCTTTTAATATTATTTATAAACTTTTTTTTTTTCAGGTTCTCGAAAAATGAAGTTGAGAAGGCTGTTAGGAAGTTGATTAAGCGGAATTTCAAAGCCTCGCACCCGAATTGGAGTAAGGTTCCTCAAGAAACGAGGGATAGATGGTTTCACACTTTTGCGTTAATTTTATTTTAATGTTATTTTTAATTACTAATTTAATTTATAATCATACATAATTTTAATTTATAATAATTAAACTTTTTGTTTTGTAGAAAAAATACAGCTGGGATCCCGAAATCACGACACTGATCCGGGAATATTTCGACGACAAGGCGATGCATCGCCTTGTCGATCAGGTCGGCCGATGGAAAAAAAAAAGGAAGAATGACCCCGAGCATGCCATACCGGAGTGGTTCAACCCGGCAGTTTGGGAGGGTCTCATTAACTACTGGCAGTTGGAGACTTCCAAAGACACGAGCAACAAATGTCGGGCCGCCCGTTACACCAAAGTCGACGGAGAGGAGATCTCGAAGCACGTATCGGGCTAGTTGTCTTTTCTGGAACAAGCGCGCCGTATAGTAAGTTGATTTAAATTTATATAGTTATGATTTTAAAATAATTTGAAGTCACAACATTGTATGAATTAACATAATTTTACCATTTTCAGGCACAAGAGAAAGTTGCTCCGGCTACTATGCCTGAGCTCTGGGAGAAGACCCACCGACGCAAGGACGGGACGTGGGTTGATCGACGGGTGGAGCAGCTTCACGACAATGTGATTGCCCGAGTGGAAGAAATCACATCGCAGCCCTCTCCCGATGGTCAACCCACTCAGGTTATCCCAGTAGACATAAACCGCATCGCTTCTCAGGTAACACAATTCTCAAACAAACTTTAAATACTAATTTATTATATATACATTGTTTAATTACTAATTTTTTTCTCTATTCAATTTTAATTTACATCTTGCTCCCCGTAACAGAAAGGGGAAGCTTGCTTTCATGGGATCGATTCCGACGGATACCAGGGGAGTTTCGTATTGCCCGGTTTCGACGTACGCTTCAGATCCGCTTAAAGATCAAAAGCTAGCGAATGCGGAACAAGAGATCAGATCGCTCAAGGAGGACCAAAGATTGATGAGGGAGGAGCAGAACGCCTTCAATTTGATGTTTGAGTTGCTTGGGGATATGAATCCCGCGATTCGTGAGATGATGAGGAAGAAGAAGGAACCCGCAGCTGCAGCTCCAGGAACATCTCGCGATGGTACCTCGGATTATGAAGATATCGAAGAGCTAATTTTTATTTTATTTTATTTTCGTTGTAAAAATACTCGGTTGATGTATAATATTAATTAAAAATAATTTTTTTTCTTATTTTTTTTATTTACGAAAAATAAAAAATCGATTTTTAATAAATAAATTAAATACTTTATTTTATATTTTATTTTATTTACGAAAAATAAAAAAAATCGATTTTTAATAAATAAATTAAATACTTGTGCGAGGCATTTGCGACTTCAATAACCACGCAAATGTCTAGCAAATTAGACGCAAATGCCTCGCAAAATTTTAGTCGCAAAAAAGCCGCAAATAAGATCCACGCAAACGCCTTGCAAAACTACGTCCTCGCAAATAAGATCCACGCAAAGGCCTCGCAAAATTATGTCCTCGCAAATTGGTCGCAAATCAGATCCACGCAAACGCCTCGCAAAACTACTTCCTCGCAAATTGGTCGGAAATATTTTGCGAGGCTTTTGCGACGAATTTCTTTCGCCTCGCAAATTTGTGACGCTGTTGCGGGGATTTTACATTTGCGGCCGGCTACTTGCGATGATACAGAGTTCCGAAAAAAGCCTCGCAATTTGCCATTTGCGAGGTATTTGCGACCAAAAGAGTAGTCGCAAATAAGCATGTATTGTTGTAGTGGTATTTATAGAACTTTACCTGTCCGGACTCGGATACCGGGTTCTACGTCTTTAGTTGGGTCGGGTCTGGATCCTCGGGTTTGACCCGGTACGATGCACTCGAGTGCTTTTCACCTAACACATTTTCCTTCTCTTGCTAGTTGGCTGACAATACGGCTATGAGACGCTGAGCCTGATCTTTTCCGTACTGGTGGCAGCGTATGGTGCAGCGGGTCTGACGCCGGGGTGCTCCTCGGAATTAGTCTTTTGTGCTTTAATCGTTTCTTGAGCGGGGATCACTTGTTTTTACCCTAATACGCATAAAGTGAAAGATGTTTTTACTCTTTGACCGAAGACTTAGCTTAGATATTTGCAAGGATTTGAGTTTCGCGCATAAGAAAGAAGTTTCATATATACCTAGCCCGAGTTACTGATACGGGAACTCGGGCTCCGTGCGTCACTTCCGAGTGCTGATGGAGGTACTTGTTCGTCTGACCACTCAGTTTCTGACCCAGATCATCCCTGGTAGTGTAGCCACACTACTCGTGACGGAGATCAGTTATAGGTGGCCTTACCGATCAAGTTACTTAGGCATTGTTGACTCAGACCCAAATACTATAGGGTTCGGTCTAGTAGACCAACTACACAAATTGCGCTAAAAGATTCGTCTAAGCTAAAAACACGTGGCATTAAGCGATTCACTTAACTAAAAGAGGATTATTTTATCCTCAAGAATCTTCAACCTTTTTTCTCCGGTACAGTCTCAAATATTAGAATCATCTCTTATCTGGTTTTTTTTCGATTTCTTCGTATAAATTGATTTAATATATGATCCCAAAAATATTAGTAAAATTGAATTTTAAAAAAAAACAAAAGATAATCAATAAATGGATATATGATTTTAAATAAAAATGCATCATAATATTTTAAACACATATAATATAATGTTATTTGATTTGATTACTAAATAGTATATTATTCTGTGAAATAAACGCAGAATAAAATGTTTTTTTCTCTGTGCATATATATAACATGTCATTCTATTTTTTTTTAAACATGAAATTGATTTTATCTTGTGTTATATTGTTAATTAGAGAAAAAATATATTTTTTAGATAGAATGACGCGTTTTCACTTAAAAATTATATATCAATCTGTAGATAATTTTATGTCTATTTTTAAAATTTTTGAACCATGACATATGCAAACTATAACATATCAATGACTGCGAGATTAAATAAATTTATACGAAGAACTCGGAAAAAATGAAAAGAGATTTTTTTGAAAAAAAGTTGAAGATGATATATGACATATTTGTTTTTACTATTTACCAAATGGTCATCCACTATATATTTTTTTTTTAATATATAGATGGTCATTCTCTTAATCATAAATGATTTTATGGCCACATGGTCTAATTTCTCTCTATTTTATCATTCTAGCATAATAATTGACTGATAGTGAGTGTTATTTTATAGATGTAAAAAAAAAATTTAGATTCAATTTACAAAATGGCAAAGACAGACAATATTACTAAAAAAGCCAAACATCACCTCTCTCTCATTTATCACTGACATTTTGTCCAAATACAATAAACGAATCATTTGGCCCATGTTATAGCCACCCCTTTATGCTCAAACAAATTAAATGGAACCTAAGCATTAGGAGGAAAACTTGAATCATTTGGTTTTCAGATTCATAGTTTATATATTTTTTTCGTAGATTCATAGGATCAAAATGGGCATGAGGGCAAAGTTTGATCCATACTAAAAACAAATTATGAAAACTTAATTTAATTAAGAGATTATGGATTCTACAATATTGTTGGATAAATCATTAAATATCGATCGTCTAATAGAAAAAATAATCGACCAACAATTGATTATTAATCTCCTATTAACAAACTAGTATAAATTGATAACATATTTAAAATTTAAATGTTAAATCTAATTAACAACCAATATCTTTTCTTTTAATAAGTAGTAGTCTTCTTTTTTTGTAAATTCTTTCAGCAAAAACTTATTGATTTATTAGATGATATTCTCTCTGTTTCTAAATAAGTGTTGTTTAAATAGATTTGACATTTATTAAAAATATAATAAGATAACTAAACTATCTCTATGTGATAATCATAATTTATTTATTATTTTATTGCAAGGTAAATTTAGAATTAGTTTTTTGTTTTATTTTTGATTTAAAATTTAAAATTAATTTTCTGATGTTAAAATGTAAAATATAGAAAACATTGTTTAATCCAAACAAAAAAAAAAAAAAAAAATATCGCTTTACGCATTTTATTATTCATTGTTAAATAATTACATTATATATATCATCAAACCAATAAAAAAACAATTGATTCAGTTTTCATCTCATTTATTTCCATAAATATCTATCTAGAGAGTACCTAAAATTTTCGTATATTTTTATAGGGAAATAAAAATTTGCTTGTCTTATTTTAACATAAATTGTTCTTGTCTTTATTGTGATACTTTTTATATAGTTAAAAAAGAAAATATATATGGAATTTTTGAGGTACCTTAGAATCCTATGCAGAAGCAGATGCAGATGATAGTGTAATAAACGGCAAACGGGAATGGCAGGGCACGTGAATACATGCAGGAAGTGGGTCCTCTTTTATTTAATTTTTATTATGGGCCCCATTTGTCTTCTTAGGTTTTATTCATCTGCTTCTCAGGTCCACCTATTTATGGTGCACCTCTCTTCCTCTTGTCGCTTTTTTGCGTCAGCTTTTCTCATTGGATCGTGTTATTACTATTAGGACGAGGTACGTGCACTTCTTGCTTTCCTTTTTTCTCTTCTGATCTCGGTTTTACTTTCATCTATAATGGTTCTAACTAAGACGACATTATTTGCATTTATAAATCTTTTTAAATTTACGTTTGTCTCCTAATCATATCTTTATTTGTTTTTCTACTCACAATGCTCCGGTTTTGAATCCATCCATTAATTTATAGCAAATGAATAATGTTAAGTTTTATAGGTTTTTAATTCAAAACTAATGGACAATGAATGGATTGATCTAAATCCTTTATATATATTAGTTCAAATCTCTCACCGTATAAGGATTAGGATATTAATGTGATAATAATCTTATATTCTAAGAGTTCTTGTATATCTTTAATTGAATTCTCCTTTTATATAAATGGTCTTTTGAATCAATAAAAAACAAGTCAGTTCGATATTTTATATTACAATATCATTTATATATTTAATTCGATCCTACATTTTTGTGATATTGTTGGATTTGTGTTCAATTTGATCCAAATCTCTCCCGTTAAAATTCATTCTTGTCAAGAACTAGATCGCGGATAGTTTAACCGTTTACATAACTTCGATTAATATCATGATGAAATTACTAAAATACATAAGTGTTTGTATTGCGTTGCATATTTACATGAGAGGTTTTAAAAAAATCATTTGGCGTTTACATTTACAATGAACAAATGGAGTTTGGTTAAAATGTTTAAGATCGTGAGTTCATTTAATAATATGAATTAGATGCAAATGCAAATGCAGATAAATATTCTAGAGTAATGAGATTACGTATTCTGGCATATTTGAGATGCATAGTGATCATGAATAGAAGAATAAAACTCTTTTAAACCTTCTTTGGATATCCCAACGAAAAGGGAACGTTAGGTTCTGTAAAAGAGAAGGTTTACATAAACTAAAAAAGCCCATAAAGAAATTGTGTATGCACACCCATAACTTAGAAAGAAAAAAAGAAAAAAAAATTGAGTTGGTACAAGAAAAATAAATAAAAACCAGTTTGGGCCTCCTATGCATTTCCTCTGAAGCCCATAACATTAAGCTGATTCGCAGTGTTGCAAGTGCTTTGGGCTTAATATTTCTTAACCACTTTCATTTGTGAGGGATCACAAGTAAGAGGAGTACGCAGAGTGAAACGAGAGGAGGAGACGAAGGATAAGGAAGCCATTGGAGCGAGCGAGTGTGGATGATGGAGGAGAAAGGAGGCTTGGAATTCGGAATAGTTTTGGAGTACATTTGGAAAGCGACTTTTAAGGTCCCTAGAGATTTGTTTGTTCTTTAATTCTTTTATTTTTTATAAACCCAGAAAAACAAAAGAGCATAGCATGAGTTAAAAAAATCACAAAACGAGATGGAGTTAAGTTTAGCGATTGGATTTAAAACCTCTTCATTTTCATAACTCTCCCAGTTAATCTCTATTTCAGAGATATTAGAGCCCTCGAACTCAAGACGATGAAGACCAGACAAAGCTACCAACATTAAAATCACAGCATGTGCTGACATTTTACTGAGAGATAAAGCTTGAGTACAACTTGCCAACCTTTGAACTTCTTGTAGGCTATTCAAAACATTAACATCCTTTAGGGTGAGTGTTAAAAGCTTTAGATGCTCCAACGATTCTAACTCTTTCACTAAATCAAGATCGATAGGAACCTCCGAAGAAAAAATCTTCAAAACCTGCAGACTTAGTAAATTTGATATCCCACCTATACTTTGAAGTTCTGGTAGTATAGTCTAAATTCAAATATATCAATTTGCTCAATTTCTTTAAACCATCTGAAAAGCAACTTATCCTTGTGAGTGATAAGTTGAGATACCGCAGAGAGACTAAGCTCGAAATTTCATCTGGCAATTCGGTGAGAGTCACGTTCCATGATAGATCCAAAACAACGAGTATTGGCATTCATCGAAAGAATTCCCCTGAGATATCCACCAACTTGTTTTTCCGTAGGAATAAAGTCGTAAGTTGGGGACATTTGGAACCTTTAGATATTCTTTCAATCTGATTATTCATCAAAGACATCCTTCTCATGATTCCACAATTCTTGATTTCTGGCAAGTTGTATAACATTGCTCATGTTTTCACAATAAATGCTTCTTTCTGCTCCCCAAAGTTAGATGCTATCCAAATGGCCATCTCGCGAATCACATCGTGCATTTTCACTCGCGTAACCAATTAACAACCCATCAATAAATGTGCATGAACTAACGAACCAATTACATCATGCCCTAGGTTGTTAGCTCCATCTTCATATTCGTCTATAAATCCTTCACATATCCAAAAGTCTATCAACTCATCTTTCCTTATTTCATAATCTTCCGAAAACAGAGAGCAATATAAGAAGCACGATTTTACTCTCTTGTCGTTCAAATTATCGTAACTAAACTTTAAAATGGGATGAATCTTATCTTCCATACATGGAAACTCATGGCCTGAAAAACTTAAAACTTCGATCGCTTGACCCCATTCTTGTATTGTCTTTTTGTATGACATCACCATGCCAATAACATTAAGTGCAAGCGGTAAGCCATAACACTTTTGAGCAATTTCTCTTGCAAGTTTGGGAATATCTGTATGTCTTCTTAATGTCACTTCTCCAACGTTTTTCTGAAACAATTCCCATGCATCTTCCGGTGCCAAACAACTAAGTTCCATATCGTCGCTCACCTTCATTTCCTTGCAAACTTTCTCATAACGAGTGGTCAACACTAGTTTGCATCCGTTTTCTTATGTTGGAAGTTGAATGATAAGCACAAAGCTATGGAAATCCAAGCTTTATTGATTATCAAGAGAAGAATACATCAATTGCTCAAGATCCAGAGAGAGATTATAATGTCTCTCAACAAACTCATAAGTTTGTTCCCAATACCCAAAACAATCGATAACTGCTCTCTCTCTCTGTTATTATTTATAGCTCACACTACACAATGAAAACTAAAACTTTTGATCCACATGTGAGCTGCACGTGCTTCTCTTCTTCACTCCTCTTCCAAGGGTATCATGGAACTCTGATCTTATTCAAATCTACCTCACTCCATAAATCATTCAATAATAATACAAATCTCTGTCTGCTAAGAACATTATATACGTCAATAGCTTTCTCTTTTTCTGTCTGTTGTTTCCATTCCTTGCCAAACCCTAGTCTTTCGCCGATCTGTTCTTGAATACTCTCAGTCTGCAAATATTTAGACACCACGACCCATATCACAATATCATATCCATTCCCTGAATCGAGGAATTTGTTATTGATATGAGCTAGAAGTGTGGTTTTGCCCACTCCACCCATTCTATAAAATCCCAAAGTTCTTACATCATATTCCAAGAGAAGGTTCCATGCTCGCTCGAAAACCATCTCCAAACCGACCACCGTAGGTTGAATGTACTTCTTCTCCACCTTAGGTTTCGGAATTTTGCTTGTGACCACCACAAAAGACCCTCCTTTAACTTTAAGATTTTCGATTTCTTTCAATTTCTTGAATATCTCTTTACCATAAATACTACTTGATCTAAACTTTTTAGAACAATAACTGCACATACACAATTTCTGGATTTCGTTTGTGCTCGCATTTAGCAAATCATTCACTTGATATTCGATACCTTCGACCCTCAATAGCCACCCTTGGACTTGAGCAAGCCTTTGTAGACCTTTATCATCCTCAATCTTGACCCTTGTCAATAAATCATCGCGTACCTCTAAGAGCTCTTGCATCACGGTCTGCAATGACTCAAGATTATCCTCCATCTTGTAAATGTGATTTCCATCACCCCATAAGCTGCCACATACATGATTTAATACTTGATCACATGATAGTTGTAGTTGTACTCCAAGACAATTTCCCATTAAAAAAAGAAAAACAAAATTCAGGAACCGGACACAAAAGACGGGACAGGAAAATGGAAGAGAGAAGACTGATTTGTGTTTGTTTTGTGATGCTATTAGGCCGTAGTTCAGAGCACGTTCTAAAAAACCATATTAGTCCCCACACACTACTATTTAAAAATTGAAACAAGACCCAAAGTATGCTATTTTTGAAAATATCCACCACTATTTAGTCTTAGTCTTATATACTTTTAGTATTTAAATGAGAAATTTAATGGATTGTTGTCAACGAAAAAGATAGGGTTAATGGAGTTCATTAGGAGCTCGAGTGATATAAAAAAGCAATTGGACCACGTGCTAGAGAGACTTTGTGTGTGGTTGGACTGTCAAAGTGTATATGAGCCATTAATAATCATCATCAGCTTTTCAAATTAAAATATTTTTGAAGGTGCAATTTTTTTACAAAGCTAATCCTCAAGTATTACATGTTTGGATCAAAACTCCACACGTCTGAAATGATTAAATTGGGTTCTTCTATTATTCTTTAATTTTTAGGTCGATTGGATATATATGTTTGAAAGGTTTCTTAAAAAAAATATTTGGAGAACTACAAAATTAGTTAAAAATGGAAGAATTATAGATTCTAACAAGAATTCATAATCGTTTTCCAATTAGAAAACTGGAAGGCTGGGAAAACACGATTATGAAGTATTTTCCGACGGTTCTCTGACGCTCAAGTCAGAAAAGAGCAAAAAGAAGAGAAAAGAAGCGACCATGGGGGGAGACATGGATAGCAGAGAAAGGAGTCGGAAAACGAAGGAAAGGAGTGGAATTGATGACACCGGGCCGAGCAAGGGATGGTTCGGGGTGTATCAGAAAGTATGAGTAGGGAAATTTCGAGGGTGAGACAGAGGAAAAACAGAGTATTTGTGAGAAGAAGGTCAAAAAATGACCGGAGAAGAGAAGCCAAGATGGGCTAAGAGGGCGACCTAAATCGATCGTAAGAGACTAATTTCCGAGGGGATGGGCCTTAATCTCGAGAGAAACGAGTGGGCTAGGTATTTTTCGTAGCGAAATTGTTGTCTCTTATTCGAAAGAATAGAGGTGTATGTATAGAGTTTTACCTGCCCGGACTCGGATACCGCTCTCCGCGTCCATAATCGTGTCGGGTTTTGCTTCATGGGTTATATCCGGTACGATACAATCGAGTGCTTTTCACCTACCACATTTGTCTTTACGTGCCAGCCATCCGACAATACGACTATGCGACACTAAACCCTTCCTTTATCGCAGCATCTGACGTGGCGGGTCTACCGCCGGGGTGCTTCTCAGAATCAACTTTGTCTGCTTTAATCGTTCCATGGAGCAGAGTCCACTTTCTTTTACCATGTTTTTATCCTAGGCATGCATAAAATGAAATTTCTTTTACTCTTTTGACCAAAGACTTGGACTAATATTTGAAAGGGTTTGTGTTTCACGCCTAAGGAAATAAATCCATACCTAGCCCGAGTTCCTGATACGGTATCTCGGGCTCCCTGTGTTGCTCTCCGATAATCGTGGCTAACTGTACATCTGGCCACTGTTTTCCGGACCGAGATCATCCCTGGTAGCGCTTCCCGGGATGGGAGACGGTCAAATGTGGCGTTATCCATCAAGTTATCTGGGACATTGTAGATTCAGATCCAAATACCTCTAGGATTGGCCCAAAGACTAACTACACAATGACGCTAAAAGATTCACCTAAATTAAATAAGATTATTTTATTCCAAAAGATCTATATTTGATTAATAATATTTGAGATTAGAAAAATAATAATATCTATGCATAATGTATTAAATTATAAATATTAAATTTTAAAAAAGTCAAAGATAAGTTAAACATGAAATTTCTGTTAAACAATTTCAAATAAAATAATTAAACTTAGAAGAAAAATAGAAACTTCATTTCCAAGAAGAAAAATATAAAGAATAAACTCAAAAAATATAAACTATAAATCAAAAGATAAAAAAAAAACTATAAATATATATAAGATTTGTATGAAATTACAAAATAATGTCTATTCACACGTTTTTTGTTTTTTTTTGTGATTATAAAAAATATGATGTGTCGATGTTAATTTCTTATGATAAGTAATGTAATAATGTGTATATATTTTATTATGTTGATGTTAGTTATTTTTATAATAGTTAGTAGTATTCTTTTGTGTAGTTGTGAATGATTGTTTAGTAAAATATTTATGTTTTAATGTAAAGTTAGGATTTTTCCGATTTAATGTTATGTATCTGAATTTTACTTTTAGTTAGATATTGAATTAATAAAATCTATATGAAACATGAATCCTACGACAAAATATAATTATTCGGATCACAATTACAAAAATCATAATTATACATACATGTTATTAATTTTAAAATCTAAATATATATGGTATCTATTTTCTATACACTTTTATTTACGTATTACGCAGGTCATTATTTAGTTTTTCATAATTAAGACTTAAGATCGACGAGAAATCTATTTCTCCACGAAAAATATCGTATATCACCAGATGCAGCCCAAACTAAGACTTTTGGCTATATCTTCCCGAAAACAAAGTTCAAAACCTAAATCTTTCCGAATTAAAAGTTCTAAATCTAAATCTCCCCGAAATAATAGTTCGAAACCTTATAACCCACAAACCTCTGTTTTAATCGGTATACTGTTTACCAAACTTATCTTAACCAGCTAAGGACATTATTAAACCGAATTAAACCTAAATTACAACACGGTTTATTAGATCTGATTTCAAGAACCCTAGAAATCTGAAATCTGAATCTGAAAATCTTCTCTGAGATTTTCGGATAGAGAAGATTTTCGGATGGTTTTTCTGTTCTTCTGCTTTAGTTTTCTCCTTGATTCGGCTCATAGTAACCTTCTTCTTCGTAAAAGTACCTTCATCATGACAACGAATGGTCTCTCTTTCCTTCAAATCGGAAACTCATAGCTCTCGAAGAAATTGATAAAATCCCAAGCGTAATTATTCGGAGGAGGATTCCGGCGAAGAAGACGATTCCGGCGATTCGTCGGCTTTAGGGACAACATCCGGCGGAGATTCTACAGCTTGATCGAAGAATCTATGAAAAGTTGGACCGACGGTGTTTAGAGAGAAGATAAGCGGCGTGGGCATCGGCTAAGGCGTAGGTACGACGGAGCGAAATCGAAATCGAAAGCTGGTTGGTTGCTCATCGACGCCTAATACAATCTGTAAGTTATTACTCCAATCATCCACAACTGCTCAAACATCACGGCAAGGACAATTCTCCCGTCCGCTGCAACTCCGATCAACAACATTTGAGGAAAGGCGATTACTTATCTCTTGTTATCTTTTTAAATTTTTGTTGCTACTAAACTGGTATGAAGAGAGATATCATACTCTGTAAAACGACATCGGTGTCGAAGCTTAATGAATAAAAATGATATTATCTATTAAAAAAAAAAAGTTGCACAGTTGTTTTTCCTGGGTTAGATGGTTTTTGATATCGGGTTTAGATCATATACCGATCAAATCGAAATCTGTGGATTTTAAGATTTAAAACTTTTAATTCGGGAAGATTTAGGTTTTGAATTTTATCGTGGGGAAATAGATTATCGACCCTAAGACTTACTACTTTAAAATGAAGAAACTTTCATAATTTTATAGTATATAAAAGTAAAAAAAAAAAAAAAATTAATAGAGTCTGCCAAAATAGAATTACTTAAAATTATGAATTTATGAAATAAAAAATTATGTCTTAATTTGCTATTAACAATAAAAAGAAAATTAACTTAATTCTAAATGCTATGTAGCATTTTACTATTAGATATTTTAAATCTCATGTGGAGAGCTTTAGAAGCCAATAGCGTGAACTTTTATATAGTATAGATTGTTAATTGGTATTATGAGGAGTGTCTCCTAAAAAAGTTAAGAATGTTATATTTTAATAGAAAAAAATCTATTAAAATATACCAACTATGCAATTAAATCCATAAAAATAAACGAATTATTGATATTCTTTTATAACATTAAATCATGTGTTTTAAAAAAAAATACTAATTGACTCCTCCCCACCTGATGCGGATATTAATAATGTTTTTACATATTAAAAATATGTCTACAATTGTTTTACTAATGAACTTTTAAAGGCTAGGTGATGGGGGTGATTTTTGGTTGACAACCAAATCGCGACAGGTGGATAAACACATTAGTCTAGATTCTCTTAAATAAATCCAACGTCCTACTTGACCTCCCAGATGACCAGTATGCGACTAAACTCGTTGCTCAAATTCGAAGAAAAAGGCCCTCGAGACCGTAGTATTGGCTCTCCCCACAAGGGCAATCTTAATGGGCAGTAACACTCTTCTTTAGGACCTTGGGAGCTCTTTTCCCTGGCGTGTTGCGTTTTTAGCGCTTTCTAACACATGTTCTCACCGTATTTTGTGTGTTTATCGAGTTGTTTTAGTCTTTATCAAATCATTTTAGGTCAAATGACGTTTTGGATGGAAGTTGGAGTTTTCAAAGCAAAAACAAACGAATCAAGAAGATAAGGTTGGAGCATGTGATAGATCGATCGATTCCATCCTCAATGGATCGATTGATCCGCCATATTTAATACGTGGCATTTTGTCCTCAAGAGCATTGATCGATCAATCCCACACACTGGTTATTGGTCGATGCCACTTGCCAAAATTCTAAAGGCAAAATGGATCGATCAATACCCATATAGATCGACCATTCCATGCAGATCAATCGTTCTCCACCAAAATGGATCAATCGATCCGTTCCTCACTGCAAAAAAGAAATTTCTGCTTTTCCCTATTTATACTAGAATTTTCTATATCTGATCCAATCCGATTTTAGGCTCAAATGTACTTATTTTTAGCCGTTATTTAGGCTACACTTTATTTTTATTATGAGAATTTTGGTTTATTTCTCTGTAAGTTTTGGAGAGACTAATTTCTGACTCTGTATATGATGATCCAACCCGAGGTTTCAACCCGCGGTTAAGCCACCCTACGAACCAGACACTAAGCCAAATTTTCATTCCATTTTACTTAGCCATTTTCACATTTTAAAGAGTTAGACAAGTCGATTTCCATGCATAAACTTTAACTTAGATTGAATCATGAGTTTTCAAATACAATGATCAGTTTGCTAGTAAGGTATTACATTGAAATGAACCTATCTACCCGATCCAACCATCAATTCCTTCCTGCCTTTGTCTCGGGATCAGCCACTTTCACGGCCAGACTCATTACCTGCATCCATAAAGGAGGCATAAGCAACATAATTGCATAGTGAGAGCGGTCATCCCGTCCCACTTAGCCACATAATAGATATCGCAATCAAGCAGTCCATTCAATCAGTCAATCATGCTTATCAATACAGAATACTCGTCAAGCCTGATTATTCAGAGTTACCAAGCAGTTTTCCCGCAACCAGACAAGCCTTAGCGAGTACCACTGCCCCAAGCGTGTTGCTTGATCTAGACTCTCGATAAACCGAATCAATCATCGAGACAGTCAGCAGATAATCGAATAAAGATAAGCAAACAGTCGGAATCACCCAAACAATCAAGACTAAGTGAATCTATGCAAGAAAATGACTCTAGACACGTAGCCCACGGCCACGCACTCACCTTAGCCAATCGGATTTGGTTTTGCCTTGATCCGGTTCAGTTCCAACACCTCTTATCGCGATGATCCGCCGAACACTTAGTCGCCAATCACCCAGATTCCACCCAGACTCGATCTTCGTTACCCACAGACTTGATTGTCATTACTCACACTCGAGTTTTCTCCCTTTCTCTCGAGTTTTCCCTCAATTTTCTCTATGAAACTTTCGAAATCTTTTGTGCGTTTTTCTGTGTAAAAAGGGTACAAAATGGGCATGATTTTATGTTATTAAACGTGTTAACTGCCCCAGAAACCACCCAGATAACTGCTCCCACTTAAAATCCGCGCATCATAATATGAGTAATTATTCCCGCTTATTTTCTAAAGCAATCCGGGTCATTTTGGCTCAATAATTGTTCCCGCAAAAAATACGTTAGTATTAATTCGGATTATTTTTGCCTTCCCAGATAACTGCTCCGGCCAAAACACTTAGGCGAAGTTATGATTAAATCCAGCTTGGATCAGACAGTCCCACCAACTAACTGTCCTGTCCGAAATTAAACCAGCTGACTCAGTAACCGTCCTGTTTGTGGGAGTCGAAACTCGCACAACCAAAACTTGTAAGGAGAATTTAGGGATTCGACAAACTTCTATGTAAAGAAACCAAGACTAGATCCAAAGATGGTTTTTATTATCTTAGCTGTTTTGAAAGCTGTTGCAAAGAATAACAAGTGTTTTGCTAGGTCAATTTTTGGATCTCTTTCGCAAAAGGGGTACATGTCTATTTATACGCAAAAACAAGTCGGCTAGGTCTTTTTTCTAAAGAAGAAAGGAAAACTCCCTTATTCTTTAGGATTTCGTTTCTTCTCTGGTTGGTTCGGATGTGGGCTTCTTACTCTGTCTTGCTAACTTGACCCACCAAACTCTTGCGGCTCGTTGCCTCGGCATGTTAAGATATTGGGCTCGTTGTTTCACTGGATAATCGGTGAGCTGGCTCGTTGCCTATCTCGCCTGCTTCTTCCAATGCCAAACTGGAGGAGTTGTTGTTGGCTCGTCATATCCTCACCTTAACACCGAGCCAGATAAGTGTCAGCTCGTCACCTTTCCTCAATGCCGAGCCAAAGAAGAGTTGGCTCGTCGCCTCTCCTCATCGCCGAGCCAGAGAGAGGTTGGTTCGTGACCGTGTTTGGCTCGTCACTAAATTGTGGTTCGCCAACATGTTGGCTCGTCGCCGTTCGTTCGCTTGCCAACATGTTTGGCTCGTCGCTGCTTCACAATGCCTAGCCAATAATGTTGGCTTGTTACTTCTTCATGATGCCTAGCCAAGAGTTGGTTCACCAACATGTTGGCTCGTCACCGTTTGTTGGTTTCCCAACATGTTGGCTCGTCATCGTTTGTTGGTCTGCCAACGTGTTTGCTCGTCATTGTTTCCTGTCGCCGAGCCATATGTTTGGCTCATCATTGCTTCCTCTTCCTGATGCCTAGCCAAACGTTGGCTCGTCGCCTACTCCTTCATGCCGAGCCAAACGTAGGCTTGTCACTGCTTGTCTCTGTCGCCGAGCCGCATTTGGCTCGCCTCCATCTTTCCTCTGTCGCCGAGCCAAGCGTTGGCTTGGCTAGGCTTTACGCTCATTTGGCTAGGCTTTTCCTCCATACTTAGTATTTTTAGCAGTTGATCTCGATGGGGTAAAAACCGACCCAACAGTTAGCCCCCCAGCTCGGTAGTATTATTGATAATAGTGACGAGGTGAAGAATCAAAATTGAGATCAACGCTCTTTGGGTTGCCGAGCCAAATTTGCGGTGAAGCTGTCATTCGCGCGTCAATGTATGCTGAGCCAGACTGTGTTACCGAAGCTGTATACTCATGGGGCCGAGGCGTGCTTCATTGGCTCGGTATCCTGATTGATTTTACCGAACGTGGGACAGTACATGTAGTGACCCGTGTTAAGACTAAGAATAATTTCTCAAAAATCATCAAGGAAAGACCTAGGAAGCATATGGGACGTACCATGGTTAGTTGGGTCAAGGGATTAACCAGTTGGTATAACTTGGTTGAGATTTCAGAGAGCTTTAACAACCTGATGGGACGGAAAAGAATGACCAGAATATTTCAACCACTTAGTAAATCATGGAAATGATAAAAAGGATGTATAAAGAGAGTTTGGGTCGAAGAAAATTCAGTTTGGGTCGAGGAAAATGATTCTGGGTCAAACCAGATCAAAACCGGTAGTTTTGCCGTGAACCGCGGATAAGCAGCTTAGTCACCTGCCTGTGTGCTTGTGCCATCCGTGTGTTGGCGTGTGTCTGTGTATGAGGAACGTGAGTCTGAGCGTGCTTCCCACATGCCTGGGTCAAAGAGGGGTCAAGCATGAGTCACTGCCAGGTGTCACACCATGGGCAGAGATGGGTGGAGGAAAGGCTGACCTGCCTGCCTGCTTCACCTGCCTGCCTGCCTGTTTCACCTGTCTGCCTGCTGCACCTACCTGCCTGCCTGCTTCACCTGCTTGGTACGGATTCTATATATACACCCACTGACCTGCTCTGTTCGACCATCAGTTGAATTTCTTAACCTAAATCACTTAATCTAGTATCGCTCATACCAGCCGTACCAGTCGGATCAAGCAGTTCATACCATCTGGCAGACTGTCGTGAACCATAAACGGGTGTAGTGGATAAAAACTAGGGTAAGGTTTTGGATCCAAAACCCTTCTAGTCCAATTCGATTTTTCATTCTGGACCCAAATCTAACCTTAGTTTTTGTGTTAAATGACTGGAACCATCCCAAAAATATTGGTTCAGTCTTGATTAGGTTTGAAAAGGGCAACAAAATCGGTGGAAAAATCAGTTCGGTCTAGGTAAGACCCGTGACCATTCTAATCTAGGTTCATTGGAAGAAAACATATAATCGAATCCTATTAACAGCCCAATTATTCTATACAGAAATCACAGCCGTGTTAAGCAAAAACCGTGGGTAGAAACTGTGATCCGAACCAGGATCGTTCACCAATTTAAGGTGAGTCTTGGTGAAGTTTGTTGCGTGTTTATATTATAATTTTTGTGAGGTTTTGGTACACTTGAATTAAGTCACACGTTAGATGGCGTAAAAGCTCTAACTTGTGCAATATAATTACTCTTTAAAAATTGGGCAATACCGTTAAGAATAAAAGTATACTATACGTTTATAAGTTTATTAGCAACTTAAGTGTTCGGTAAACTTTATAAACTTATGAGACTGAAATTGGTATAAGTTTATTAGCAACTTAAGTGTTCGGTAAACTTTATACACTTATGAAAAACGTGGTAAGACTCTTCCCTAGATTCTGTGGCTTAACTAGTCATAGTGAGTACTAGTTTAAGTACACGAAGACACGGAGAGACGGGATTGCAGCCTATGGCCGTGTACTGCATGCCGATGCAGAATTTCCGGTGTGATACCTTAACAATTAAGGCCATTGGAACGGGTGAAGGATCATCGGCTTGTCTAGCCTTAGTGGCTACGGGTCTGGTGATGCCTAGTGGTTTTAAGGGTTGGGAAGTAGTCAATCACATGAGGCCTTATTAAAAATGTGAAAGTTAAACTTATAATTATAAAGAACGTAAATTATTACTATGATGGTTAATATGATACATGTTTGTGTGTGATTGTTATTTTGGGTTTGGTTGGGTGAATTATATGCTTGTTTAGGAGAGCCTTGACTCACTAAGCAAACTAGTTGCTTATGACTCTACTTGTTTTGCAGGTAACTGTTAGTGGGTAGACCGTTTGGGAAGAAGGAGCATTAGAAAGAATCAGTGGTAGTGTTTCTTGCCTTTTGTAAAGGATAATGTCTATTATGTACATTGCTGTTTTGGAGTGTTAGACTCATGGCCAAACTTGACATATATATGTTTTGTAACACGTTTAAATTCTATGTATAATTATGTATAAAAATGTGTTTGCAATATTCGGGTTTCATATGATGCCTAGTTCTAGTCCGAGCAAACTAACTATCTAGTATAATTTGGGGTTGGCAAGCCTTGAGTTACATTCGATAGGGATTTGTACGTAGAAGTTTGGTCTAGGGTTTACTTGGATGCGTTCCAGGAACCTCGGATCGGACGACTAAGTATGAATTAGTGACGCTTCCGGTTAGTCCATGATCGGGGGTGTTACAAAAGATGGTATCAGAGCATGGTTTTAACGATGCTTCAATGGGAGTTGGTTTTCAAATGATTTATTGAGTAAAATGGTCGCAAAGGGCAAGTAGGATAAACTGGTTATGTTCCTTCGATTTTAATTAAGTTGGGATAGGACTTACCCTGATCTTTGATGTAGATGGTATCACCACCGAGACGGATACATCCCCACCATCAGCGGATACATGCTGGTCCACCCCGACCAATGCTAAGAGAACGTCCGTGGGGACCACCTCCAAGAGTAGGGAAACCGAATTATCGATACCCGGAATGGTATTACGGCCACCCTCCTCCAGAGTCAGATGATTCAGATGTCTTTATTGAGTCTGATCCCTCGGAAGAACCCCCAGAAGAAGAGATTCCCGTATATACAGATGAGAACTCACCTCATAATACGTTAGAGTTGGGGTTGAGAGATGACAGTGATCTTGGACCTGAAGGATCACGTCGTGGCAGAAGGCTGCCAACACCGTCGTTCGATTCCGAATCAGTGGAGGATCAAAGGCAACAGATTGTTAGTAGGGAGGGGATGAGCCGATCGGGTTATGAAGGATGGTTATCTTCAGAAAGCCCATCAAATGGACGAGATGATCGGAACCGAGAACCGAGAGGGCGAGAGCACCGAGGACCATTCTACGAGGAACATCAGCATCCACGAGGAGCGGGTCCAAGTGGAACACAACATGAACCAATGACCACATAGGATCAATTGATGAACGCGGTGCGACGCTTGATTGATCGTTTCAGCGAAGAACAACGACCACCCCGAGTTTCTCACCATAATCCACCACCGTCTCCCCCAAATTTTCTTAAGATGGTTATAATGATGAAGAATATGGGGACTAGACGATTCTTCGGAAGCACAGATCCATTCGAGGCCGATGCTTGGATATGACATATCGAGCGGAACTTCGAGGTAATCCGTTGTCCGGAAGGGTTTAAGACGGATGTAACAGTACACTACTTGATGAAGGATGCAAGTAGTTGGTGGGATAGTATGAAAATGCATTATGGAACTATAGATCCTACATGGTCCGACTTCCGCAGAGAGTTTGAACGTAAGTATTTTCCGCCGGAGGCGAAGGACCGATTGGAAAGGAAATTCCAAGAGTTAAGTCAAGGAGAGCGCAGTGTTCGAGAATATGAGGCTGAATTTACTCGTCTAAGACGTTATGCACATTATGGACTCAGTGACGAGGCAACCGTGATTAGGAAGTTTTTACGAGGACTGAGGCCAGAGATTATGAACTGCTTACTTGCAGTGGACTTTCGTACCCTGTTTGAGCTCGTAGAAAGAGCAGTCAATGTAGAAGATGGCCTAGGAGCGGAACAAGCTTTCTACTCTCGGCAGATTCCGCAGTCGTGAACATCTAGACAACCTTTGGGAGCACATGAGTTCCAACCCGTTGAGAGGGGTCAAACCTTGGGGCAAGGACAAGGTTTTGGAAGAGGTCATAGTTCGGGACGAGGTCAAAATGTAGGAAGAGGACAGAATTTAGCACGAGGATGTGGGAACAGAGCTGGTAGGGGTACACCAACGATGGATTCCCTGCCCAAGAGCTACAGATGTGGACGTCCAGGACACTATTCCCGTGCATGCCCTAACATGGGACAGACGAGACCTGTGCCAGCCTACATCACATGTTTCACATGTGGAGAGAAGGGGCACTATGCGACTTCATGTCCAACCACTCATACCATTCAGCCAGTACAATCTACACGACCCCCGACAGTGCAGGCATTGGCTATACAAGGAGTGATGGAGCCAACGCCCAAACGTCAAGCAATCGCAGGGAGAGTCTATCCCTTAGATAAACCTGAATCCTCACGACCTTCTAAAGGTCCCATTTCAGGTATGTATGGGTTTATAACTCATCATATGATTAATTGAATTTATGATTGAGTTGCTTGATGATTATGTGATAAATATAAGAAATATAAATGGAAAATTTAATGTTTGTCTAGCAACATTACGTATCTGTGGTGTACCAACACACGTCTTGTTTGACTCAGGCGCGACACATAGTTTTGTATCCCCTGAGGTCGTTGCGGGGTTTGAGGGGACCCTTATGGTGGTAAAGGTATGTGTGTCCGTCCTAACACCCGGAGACCAAATTCTCAATGCCGAGAATTGTTATTTGAGAGTTCCGATTCTAGTTGAGAAAAGAGTCTATTTAGCCAATCTCTTAGTCATTCCCTTAGAACGGTACGAAGTTATTTTAGGAATGGACTGGTTAGCAACCTATCAAGCACACCTAGACTGTGGAAGAGGAAGAATCACCTTTGATGAAAGTGGACAACCTTCCATAGCGTACTATGGAATAAATCCGAGTTCGGGAATATCTTTTGTGACAGCTTTGAGAGCTGAGAAGGCCCTTGCGGAAGGTGAAGCCTACTTAGTAACCTTGTCTGTTGTCGAAGAAGACTCCGAAGAAAAACCAAAGCTTGAAGAGATTCCAATAGTCTGTGATTTTGAGGATGTGTTTAAACCCTTAAAGAGAGTTTGGGTCGAAGAAAATTCAGTTTGGGTCGAGGAAACTGATTCTGGGTCGAACCAGATCAAAACCGGCAGTTTTGCCCTGAACCGCGGATAAGAAGCTTAGTCATCTGCCTGTGTGCTTGTGCCATCCGTGTGTTGGCGTGTGTCTGTGTATGAGGAACGTGAGTCTGAGCGTGCTTCCCACATGCCTGGGTCAAAGAGGGGTCAAGCATGAGTCACTGCCAGGTGTCACACCATGGGCAGAGATGGGTGGAGGAAAGGCTGACCTGCCTGCCTGCCTGTTTCACCTGTCTGCCTGCTGCACCTACCTGCCTGCCTGCTTCACCTGCTTGGTACGGATTCTATATATACACCCACTGACCTGCTCTGTTCGACCATCAGTTGAATTTCTTAACCTAAATCACTTAATCTAGTATCGTTCATACCAGCCGTACCAGTCGGATCAAGCAATTCATACCATCTGGCAGACTGTCGTGAACCATAAACGGGTGTAGTGGATAAAAACTAGGGTAAGGTTTTGGATCCAAAACCCTTCTAGTCCAATTCGATTTTTCATTCTGGATCCAAATCTAACCTTAGTTTTTGTGCTAAATGACTGGAACCTTCCCAAAAATCTTGGTTTAGTCTTGATTAGGTTTGAAAAGGGCAACAAAATCGGTGGAAAATTCAGTTCGGTCTAGGTAAGACCCGTGACCATTCTAATCTAGGTTCATTGGAAGAAAACATATAATCGAATCCTATTAACAGCCCAATTATTCTATACAGAAATCCCAGCCGTGTTAAGCAAAAATCGTGGGTAGAAACTGTGACCCGAACCAGGATCGTTCACCAATTTAAGGTGAGTCTTGGTGATGTTTGTTGCGTGTTTATATTATAATTTTTGTGAGGTTTTGGTACACTTGAATTAAGTCACACGTTAGATGGCTTAAAAGCTCTAACTTGTGAAATATAATTACTCTTTAAAAATTGGGCAATACCGTTAAGAATAAAAGTATACTATACGTTTATAAGTTTATTAGCAACTTAAGTGTTCGGTAAACTTTATAAACTTATGAGACTGAAATTGGTATAAGTTTATTAGCAACTTAAGTGTTCGGTAAACTTTATACACTTATGAAAAACGTGGTAAGACTCTTCCCTAGATTCTGTGGCTTAACTAGTCATAGTGAGTACTAGTTTAAGTACACGAAGACACGGAGAGACGGGATTGCAGCCTATGGCCGTGTACTGCATGACGATGCAGAATTTCCGGTGTGATACCTTAACAATTAAGGCCATTGGAACGGGTGAAGGATCATCGGCTTGTCTAGCCTTAGTGGCTACGGGTCTGGTGATGCCTAGTGGTTTTAAGGGTTGAGAAGTAGTCAATCACATGAGGCCTTATTAAAAATGTGAAAGTTAAACTTATAATTATAAAGAACGTAAATTAATACTATGATGGTTAATATGATACATGTTTGTGTGTGATTGTTATTTTGGGTTTGGTTGGGTGAATTATATGCTTGTTTAGGAGAGCCTTGACTCACTAAGCAAACTAGTTGCTTATGACTCTACTTGTTTTGCAGGTAACCGTTAGTGGGTAGACCGTTTGGGAAGAAGGAGCATTAGGAAGAATCAGTGGTAGTGTTTCTTGCCTTTTGTAAAGCATAATGTCTATTATGTACATTGCTGTTTTGGAGTGTTAGACTCATGGCCAAACTTGACATATATATGTTTTGTAACACGTTTAAATTCTATGTATAATTATGTATAAAAATGTGTTTGCAATATTCGGGTTTCATATGATGCCTAGTTCTAGTCCGAGCAAACTAACTATCTAGTATAATTTGGGGTTGGCAAGCCTTGAGTTATATTCGATAGGGATTTGTACGTAGAAGTTTGGTCTAGGGTTTACTCGGATGCGTTCCAGGAACCTCGGATCGGACGACTAAGTATGAATTAGTGACGCTTCCGGTTAGTCCATGATCGGGGGTGTTACAGTACATGCCGAGGTGTTTACTATCGAGCCAATGCTGGAGTATCATGTCGACGAGCCAACTCCTCGACATGCTGCCGAACCACTGTTACTTGCATTGCCGAGCCACTTTGGCTCGTAATTAATTTAAGTTGTCATTTTGCCGAACCGACACCTTTGTCATGCTGCCGAGCCAAGTTATCACTCGTATGACCGAGCTATTTGGCTCGTCGTCTTGCCGTATTGCTTAGAATGCTATTCCGCCGAGCCATCTTCTTCCGATATGCTCCGAACCATCCCAATAAGTTTGATTCATCTTTGGCTCGGCGGTAATGTTGGCTTGAAGTATCTCTTATCATGATTATAACTTTATTGGGAACTGCAAATGTTTTTGCATGTTCCCGAGGCCGCGTGGCATCACGCGCTGTGCTTCCATGCGTCTTTATATTCAGATCCCTGTCTCACTCCTCATAGCTCACTTCTCCACATTTCCGAAAAAACAGGTAGCTCTCTTCTCTCATCTTCTCTCTCTTCTCTTTTTATTGTCAAGTTTCGGCTAGGTTTTATCGATTCTTCTCTTCCGCCGCCGCCACTTTGAATTTTCCGACCCATCTTCAAGCGTGGCTCGGCGACTCCTTGCGTTTTCTGATCCATCTTCAAACTCTTCCGTCGATCGCTTGCTTTTTCCGATCCACCTTCATCTGGGTCGTGATACTGCCCTGATCTTTCGTTCCTCCGAGCCAAAAATTCTTTAATTTCTGCTAAGTAGCAGTGTGCTTCCGAGCCACACTTTTTCTAATTTCCTGCTAAGTAAATGGCATATTCCCGAGCCGTGAGTTCTGATGTCTCATATTGCCGAGCTGTAGGATTCAGTTGGTTCGGCCAATTCTGCTTCACTGCTAGGTCGCAAAATGGTGTTGTCTCCAGAAGTTACCGAACTGGTTAAACCTAGTCCTCCATTGGGCCAGCTGCAACTTGTCGTTCCACCTCTGGTTGACAAAAATCTTGACGCCGAGGCAAATGCCGAGGCAGTTTTGATTAAGAGAGCTCTTGAAGAATTCTAAACCGAGCCGAAATAATACTTTATTGACGAGGCAGAAAGGATACGATTGGAGAGGTTGTTTGCGAGCTGCCAGGCTAGTACATCGACGAGGCGAAAGCCTAAGAGGAAAATTCCTAAGAGGCGACCTGATCCACCCGGTTCGTCTCTGTGCATAGCTGAATCCTTGGAAGTGTTGAGGCATCGATTCAATATTTCGGAAGATGTCGATTTGATTGTTCCTACCTCTGCGGACCGAGCCGAAACTCTGCCGTCTGGGTGTTTTGCTCTTTACGAGAGTTTCTTTTACCAAAGCTTGCTTTGGTTCCCAATTCCCGGATTGATCATCCGCTTCTTGTCCAAACATGGGTTAGCGCCGTGCCAAATCACTCCTCGGGGGATGTGTCACTTAGTTGGGATTTTGGTTCGGAGTTATGAATGTGACGTGACCGTTCGCGCTTCCCATTTTTGGCAGTTCCTTGAATTCCGGAAGATCAAAAACTCCCGAGCCTACTATATCTCTAACAAGAAGCAGAGAAAGATCATCGAAGGCTTTCGAAGCAAAGATAGCAATTGGGGGAGCTACTTTTTCTTTGTTCCCCTTAACGACGCTACGGCAGAAGCCAATTGTGTCTGTCATGCTAAAACTGAATGGGGAACTATTGGTGGGCTAGCCGTAGATTTTCAGGAGATCTATAGTGTTTCTTTTTTCTTACTCCGAAGCGAGCTGACCACTTTCTTTGCTTTATTTTTTTTTTCAGTGCGGCAGATTCTCCCACATTTCCCAGTAGATACACTTACGCTTCGGGACACACTTGCTGCAGGGAAGTGCCATTGGGAAACTATTTTTCCCTGAAGAGAATCGAAAAAGCGCGAGCCATCTTGGATGGTGTCGAAGTATCAGACAGCTCGGAATCTGAGTCTCTATCTCAAAACCCCCAAGAACAAACAATGGGAAAGAGACCGACGATCCGTGACAGGCAGGCACTGAAAGAAAAGAAAGCAAAAGAAGCAACCAACCGAGCCGACGAAGCGCCTAGCGTATCTGAACAAAATACCGAGCCAACTGCAGAGATGGTTGGTCATACTGTTGCTGAGGTGAAGCAAAATCCTCTTCCCGAGCCTCCAGTTTTCGACGCCGAGCCTAAGGAAGTGGTTTCGGCTATTTTCCCGGTTGTCAGGCCTTTTGCTTCAGCCATATCTCAACACAATGGGAGCAAGAGGCAAACTCCTAGTAAAAGTCATGAGGCTGATAAAGAAAAAGCTAAGGAGAAGAAGGAGAGAAGAAAACGCCATAAGCCTGCCGATCCTATTCTTGACGAGCCGGTGCTGACGTTTAGACACGACGGATCCGAGCCGATATGTAACGACGAGGCAGCCTCAGCGTCTCTCTTCTCATAGGTTCGTTGTTCGGGAGATAAGTTGCCACCTCTTGATGTGCTTTCTCACGGCGACCTATATGCTGATATGTTGCTCCGAGGCACCAAGGTATATTTGGAGATTGCTTATTTTGTTTGAGTAAAAGCGACTAAGTACTGACTGTTTCTTCCTGTGATCAGTTCGTCCCGTCTATCAACAAGATCGTTGCCGCCTTCGAGCACGACATACGAAAAGACAGGCGTCGGATCGAAGATGCCCGTAAGGATGCATCCTTCTTTAAAGATAAGGTTGCCGAGTTGGAGGGAAAACATGCTGACGAACTGGCAACTGCCTCAGCTCGGATTGAAACCCTTAAGAAGGAGAAGGCGTATCTCAAGGATGAGTTGAATAAGGCTGGCGATTTAGCTATGAGGTTGGACCGCTCCAAGCAAAAAAAGGCTGCCGAAATTGAATCCCTTAAGAGTCAGCTTAATGCTCTGAAGGCCTTGCACGAGGCCAATGTTAAAAAGACCCAGAAGGCTGCAAGGCAAGAGATATCGGAGAGGTTCCAAGAGTGGCTTGCCAAGATTGAGAAGAGCATTGACGAGCTGAAGGCGATGAAAGAAAAGGAGCTCGATCTAACCCAGGTCGACAGCAACCTACAGCTGCTCAAGATCTTACAAAAAGAAGACGCGCCTGCTCTCGACTATGAGGTGACGAAATTGGCAGGGTGGAGACTTGATCTGGCCGATGCGACCGACGAGTTTGAGAGGATTGAGGCCGAGCTGAAGAAAGATCTGACGCTTTCACCCGTTTCTTCAGATTCTACAGGCACTCTCTTGGGAACCGAACCAACGGATAATGCGGCAGCGACAGCCGGAGTCACCGATTTTGCCGGTTCGAATGTCGGTACACCCGGTTGCTGATCTTGCTGTTGAGAAAAGCCTTCCGAGCCGGATCCTCTCGAATGATCTTTTCCTCTATGTTTCTTTAACTTATAACTCTTTTCTTTTGTTCGGTATTTTTTGAAGACAAGTGCCTCGATGGCTTTATCCACCCCTTTTTGTAATGACTGCCGTTCGTAGGCGTAATTCCCCCTTTTTTTTTTTTTTTGGATTCTCTGCTTATGCTTTTGCTTAAGTAATCTTTCACTTGTGCTCTGATGTGATATTGCGAACCATCTTTATTTAGTAAAAGTATGGTTGTCTTTGTATTGAGTGCTTTGTTGTCAGTTTAGGGTTCGCGGTGTTCCGACTTACATTCCCATTCTTTTGACAATGAAATATATTTAAAATCTCATACTAACCGGTAGGTTTAGTATCATATTTCAGAGATGTTTACGACCAGTGTACTAAGAGGTGTTTACTGGGTTTCAGGGTTTATCTCGAGTTTTAAGACTTGCGAGCTTTCGACTTACGGGTCCCTCTCGAAGATAAACTTGTAAGAATATCGTCCAGGATATACCTTTCGGATATTAGACCAGGATATACCCAATCAGAATTTATATAGCTCCCTTTCTTACCCGTAAGAGGGTGTTGAGAACCCTATCCCGTATAGAGATAGTGGTTAAAGTCCGTAAAAGATGTGGTTGTCCGTCTGTTGTGGCCAGCAATAGACGAGGTGATTGAATATCCGTGAAGGATGTAAAGTTTTGATTCGTGTAGGCTAAGTGACCCGAGTTTTGTGTTTGAAGGAGTTTGAAGTTATTCTCTTTCAAGAGTGATGCGGGATATGGGAGTATACATGTATACGTACCCACTCCCCCCCCTTTTTTTTAAGGAGGGGGACAACTGAACACATCCGAAGACGAACTTTCTACGTACCCTTTTCAGGGATCAAGTCGTCCCGTAGTTCATGCGAAGTGATTTAGTGGTAATACCTCTTTAGATGCATTGCGTTCCAAGATCTTGGTATCGGAACATCAGACATGTTTGAGAGCTCGTACACACCTGGTCGAACTATTTTGGTGATTTTGTAGGATCCTTCCCAGTTTGCTCCTAGTTTTCCAGCATTTGTTTCGGCTATGTTCTGAAAAACCTTGCCGAGAACCAGATCACCTTCTTTGAACTTGCGACTCTTGACTTTGGCGTTGTAATACTTAGCCGCTGCATGTTGATAATTTTGAATCCGAACCAACGCTTGATCTCTTCGTTCGTTAACCAAGTTTAACTCGTCCAATAACATGAGGTGATTTAGTCCTTCCTGCCCCAATAACATGAGGTTGATACTTGGGTTTTTGATGAATTCTACTGGATTATCCTTTTCAAATCCGGATCGGAGGTCGATGCGATTGTTGCTAGCGCATCTGCCGAAGTGTTTTCCCCACGTGGTATCCATGTTAATGTGAACTCTTCGAACTGTGCGGCCATCTCTTTGACGATCTTCAGATAAGCTTCCATTCGGTCGTCTCTTGTTGTATACTCGCCGCTGACTTGGTTAACCACCAGCTGTAAATCACAATAGGCCTGGATGTGCGAAATTTTAAGTCCAAGAGCAAGCTTCATTCCAGCAATCAAAGCTTCATTATTGGATGCGCGAAAACCCAAGCGGAATGACTGTTCGAGGATTTCACCTGTTGGAGAGGTTAACCGTATTCCTACTCCAGATCCTTGCTTTGATGATGATCCATTGGCGTGGAGCTTCCATATTGGGCTCGAAGCCATCTCTTCTATCGTTTCTTCTGGGAGTTCTATCAGAAAGTCTGCAAGGACTTGAGACTTCGTGCAGGTTCTACTCCGATACTCGATGTCGTATTCGCTCAGCTCTATTGCCCACTTTGCCAATCTCCCAGAGTGGCTAGGGCTATGGAGGATGGATTGCAGGGAGAAAGTAGTCAAAACCACAATTGAATGTGACTGGAAGTATGGTCTCAGTTTTCGAGCGGACATTATCATGGACAATGCCAGCTTCTCCATCTGTGGATACCGGGTTACAGGGTTGGTGAGAGTTTGGCTGACATAGAAAATAGGCTTCTGCTCGCTGCGCTCTTCCCTGATGAGTACTCCACTCACTGTTGTTGCCGAAACGGCCGTGTATAGAAAAGTGGCTCGCCTTTTGGTTTCATAAGTATTGGAGGGCTGGCTAGGTATTCTTTCAGTTGTTGAAACGCCTGCTCGCATTTTTCTTTCCACTCAAACTTCTTGTTCCCACGCAGTGTGTCGTAGAAAGGCATACACTTATCAGTTGACCGAGAGATGAAATGATTCAGCGCGGCGACCCGTCCTGTTAGCCTCTGGACTTCACGCTTTGTTTTTGGTGACACCATGCGTATGAGCGCATCAATCTGCTTCGGGTTGGCTTCAATCCCATGGTGGGTGACCAGATATCCAAGGAACTCTCTGGACGTGACCGCAAATCTGCACTTGGTCGGGTTCAGCTTCATGTTATGTAGATTCAGTTGCTTGAAACATTCTTCTAGGTGAGCTACGTGATCCTTCTCCTCTAAAGACTTCACCAGCATGTCGTCTATGTATACTTCCATCATCTTTTCCAGTTGGCCAGCGAACATTCGGTCACTAATCGCTGGTAAGTTGCTCCGGCATTTTTGAGACCGAACGGCATCACTTTGTAGCAATATATCCAGCGGTCTGTGATGAACGCCGTCTTCTCTTGATCGTCTGGGTTCATTAGGATTTGGTTGTATCCGGAGAAAGCATCCATAAACAAAATGAGTTTGTTGCCTGCTGTTACTTCCACCAATCGATCAATATGTGGTAGTGGAAAGCTGTCTTTTGGGCAGGCTTTGTTCAGGTCGGTGAAGTCCACGCATACACGCTACTTCCCATTCTTCTTCTTGACCACTACTGGGTTAGCGAGCCAGTCAGGGTATTTTGCTTCGACTATTGATCCCACGCGTAGTAACCTTTCCACCTCGTCATTCACTGCTTGTGCTCTCTCTGGTCCGAGTTTTCTCCTTTTCTGTTTGACTGGTTTAAAGGTTGGTCCACATTTAGCTCGTGGCATGTCACATTGATGCTGATGCCAGGCATGTCTTCTGCTTCCCATGCGAAGGTGTTTACGTTCTTTTTAAGGAAAGAAATCAGCTCTCCCTTTATCGGATCTTTCAGCTCGGCCCCTATCTCAACGCAGCGTTCTGGGTGATCGCCATCGATGTTTACTGAAACAACGGGATCGCAGGTGGGTTTGCTCTTCCCCTTACGATCCTCCGCAATCTGTAATTGCTATAAGAGTTTTGCCAACCCCCTCTCGGGTTTTCTGTCAGTCTTCATCTTCTTTCTCTTGGTGGTGGTTTATGTGACGGGATTCCTGAGTTTATGCTCAGCTAGGAAACAAATGCCGGACTCTTTTTGGTTTCCCCAAATCGTTTTGACTCCTCAGGGGGTCGGAAATTTGATGCAAAGGTGATAGGTCGATGGTACGGCTCGCATGGAGTTTATCCAGGTGTATCCATAATGACATTGTAAATCGCAGGATGATCTGCAACCGAAAATTCCACTATCCTGGTTACTTCTTTAGCTCGGATAGGAAGTTTTATTATTCCAAGGGTCATGGTTGTTTCTCTCGAGAATCCAGTTAAAGGTTTCGGCGCGGCTGTGATATTGGATAGGTCTATGTTCATCCTTCTGAGAGTTTCTCGGAAGATCACATCTACAGAGCTTCCTGTGTCTATCAGAACTCGGGTGACGTCGCAATTGTCTACGATTAATTCTATCACGAGGGGGTCATTATGTGGTCAGTCAATGCCGTTGATTTCCCTTTCTTCGAACGAGATGACATCGTTGGGAAGTTTGGAGGTGCCAACCAGTTGACACTTGCGTCGGCTCGCCGCTGGAATGCTTTGATTGATGACACCGTGTCCGAACAGTATTGTGATCCTCCCATTATCATATTTATTCTTCTTCGAGAACCTGACTGTGTCGCCTCGTCATCTCGCCTTCCTCGCTTGGGAGTATCATCGTTTTGATTTGTCTGGTTCGGCTGATCCTTTTCGCCTTCTCGCTCAAAATCCTTCAGGCTAACAGCGTTTCCGAGTTCTCCAGCTACTAGCTTCGTTGCAAGCTTTATCCCCGGGGTTCGGCAGTTTGCAGTTGAGTGACCGTGCATGTGATGATACTCGCAGTAGGCTTTTTCATCGTACGAATCTTGACTTCGTGTCCACGTGTTCCAAGGTGTTTTGCCTCGTCCTGTTCCCACCTGGTAGTTGTGGGATCCTCCAAAATTGGGTTTCTCGTGGTGCACATATCCATTTCCTTGAACCCTCTTCTTCTGAGGAGGTTGGTTCGGAGTTTGAAAGGAACGGTTCGTCGCTTTGGCTATTCCATATTTCTGAGACAAGACCTTCATCTCTTCTTCGTTGACTATGAAGTCGGAGGCTCGGTGTAGCGCGTCTTGCATTGATAGTGGTGTGTTCAGAGCAATCTCTTTTCGGAATTCGGATTCGTACCACAGAGCCCTTTTTAAAGCAAGCACGACAGCCTTGTCACTTACGCCCTCAACTTTTGACATCACTGCTTTGAATCTTCCCATGAAGCTTCGTAATGTCTCCGTATGCCCTTGAGTCAATGTCCATAGGTCGGCATCAGAGGCTCCTCGATCCATAAACATGGAGTAATGCTTCAGGAAGGCGGCAGACAGCTGCTGGAAATCATCAATGGAGTTCCGCTCTAATCTTGAAAACCATTGGAGGGCTGCACCCTTTAGATGCTCCACAAATATGAGGCAGAAACCGGCATCTCTCTCCTTTTCTCTTAAATTGGCTCGACCCATTGCTATGATAAACGCCATTATGTGTTCTTTTGGGTCGGTTGTCCCTCGTAGACTGGGACTTTGATCTTTCCTGGGTCGAAGATCCTTACCTTGGTAATCCGGGCTATAAATGGTGTATTGTGTGCTTCCTCCAGTACGCGGTCAATCTCCGGGACTTTACTGGTTGCCTTGTACACCTGGGATCGGACGGCTTTCATCTCAGCAGTGGCTCGAATCAATGAGGCTCGAATTTAGTCCAACTCTTCTCTCTGGGCTCGGCTCATTATTCTTGGCTCATCAGTGTATTGTGCCTGTCGTACCCACAAGAGATTTTCTTCCTCTTCTGCTAAGCTCCTGGCTCGGTTCAAGTTAATGTCACCTTCGCTGGCTCGGGCTCCAGTCAGTGTTGGTGCAAACCCTTCATCAGCGGGATTCTCCGTATTATGATCTCCTTCCACGTGCCCCTCTTCGTCAAGAACGATTATTGCAGCCGACCCACCATTGGTGTGTTGGTCTCGTCCACCCCTGGTTTCTCTTCCCCCACAAACCAGTATAGGTGGCTCGGTGATACTTGATCTGGTTGCCACGGGTGTGTGCTCGTTGATGGGATATGGTGGTGGCAATCCTCCCAAACTCCTCGGTGCGTCACGTGATGTTGAAAAATCCAGGGATGTTGGATTTAAGCCGAGCCGTCTGGTTATTCCGCTAACAGGTGGGTTCGTAGTCAAACCTATTCCTCCGGATCGTATGTTTCTGGCTCGGCTCTCTGTTGCCAGTGTCTCCATTCTCTCCGTCAACGAGCTATTCACCTTATCCTGCTCCTCAGCCTTCTTCAGCAACGTGGTCATCATATTTTTCAACTCTGTCAGCGTTTCGGACGTTCCAAGAAGATCTACACCAACGTTGCTCGCATCTTCACCGCTTCGGTCTCCGTCGGTAGTCATTGTTTCAGATATCGTATTCGGTGGTTCTTAGGTGTCAGAAAGCTTGAGACGTCCCCACAGACGGCGCCAAATTGTGGGAGTCGAAACTCGTACAACCAAAACTTGTAAGGAGAATTTAGGGATTCGACAAATTTCTATGTAAAGAAACCAAGAATAGAGATCCAAAGATGGTTTTTATTATCTTAGCTGTTTTGAAAGCTGTTGCAAAGAATAACAAGTGTTTTGCTAGGTCGATTTTCGGATCTCTTTCTCAAAAGGGGTACATGTCTATTTATACGCAAAAATAAGTCGTCTAGGTCTTTTTTCTAAAGGAGAAAGGAAAACTCCCTTCTTTTTCGGGATTTTCTTTCTTCTCTGGTTGGTTCGGATGTGGGTTTCTTACTCTGTCTTGCTAACTTGGCCCACCAAACTCTTGCGGCTCGTTGCCTCGGCATGTTAAGATATTGGGCTCGTTGTTTCACTGGGTCATCGGTGAGCTGGCTCATCGCCTATCTCGCCTGCTTCTTCCAATGCCGAACTGGAGGAGTTGTTGTTGGCTCGTCATATCCTCACCTTAACACCGAGCCAGAGAAGTGTCAGCTCGTCACCTTTCCTCAATACCGAGCCAAAGAAGGGTTGGCTCGTCGCCTCTCCTCATCGCCGAGCCAGAGAGAGGTTGGTTCGTGACCGTGTTTGGCTCGTCACTAAATTATGGTTCGCCAACATGTTGGCTCGTCGTCGTTCATTCGCTTGCCAACATGTTTGGCTCGTCGCTGCTTCATAATGCCTAGCCAATCATGCTGGCTTGTTACTTCTTCATGATGCCTAGCCAAGAGTTGGTTCGCCAACATGTTGGCTCATCACCGTTTGTTGGTTTCCCAACATGTTAGCTCTTCATCGTTTGTTGGTCTGCGAACGTGTTGGCTCGTCATTGTTTCCTGTCGCCGAGCCATATGTTTGGCTCGTCATTGCTTCCTCTCCTGATGCCTAGCCAAACATTGGCTCGTCGCCTACTCCTTCATGCCGAGCCAAACGCTGGCTTGTCACTGCTTGTCTCTGTCGCCGAGCCGCGTTTGGCTCGCCTCCATCTTTGGTTTGGCTAGGCTTTACGCTCATTTGGCTAGGCTTTTCCTCCATACTTAGTATTTTCAGCAGTTGATTTCGATGGAGTGAAAACTGACCCCAACACTGTCCAAATTCAACATCAGTCCGAAAAATCTGCTTGGTCTGAAATCAACCCATAAATAACTTTCCAACTCAGTTTTACTCAATCATTTCTTTTTCCTTGACCAAAACTGCCAAACAGTTCGGATCCAGCTTGGATTACACTCATCCAGCTCGATCACTTCAACCCTTTACACATTCGGATTCCCAACAGCCAACTTACCCAATTTATTTGATCCAACTTAACCCAATGATCGATCAAATCATTCCTTAGTCAGTTTTCCCGAACACGGGCGTTACAACTCTCCCCTACTTAGATTGGATGCATCCTCGAATCCGTCTCGGCATTCTGATCTTCCTTAAGCTTTTCAAATCACTTAGGAAAATCTGCTTTCATCCTTGATTCCACTTTCCAAGTTATTTCTTCTTCTCCATTACAATCCCAAACGACTTGGATTTTCTGAACTCGTTTTCTCCTTTCCATATCTTCCTTTCGACCAATGATCCGAATAGGTCTACCTTCGACGGTCATATCTTCTTGAAAATCTGGAGGTGGTTGGGAAATGACATTTTTCGATCTATAATGCATTTCTGCAACAAGCACGAGTCCATATCAGATGGCAGATCCAGCTTCTAAACTACTGCCCCAACTCTTTCCAAAATCCGGTACGGTCCCATGTACCTTGGACTTACTTCTCATTCAGAGAAGTCCGACATTTGCCTTTGTAAGTGATTGTCTTCAAGTAAACCATGTCACCCACACTGAATTCTAATTTCTTCCTCCACTTATCCGCATAGTTCTTTGGTCGATCCTGAGCTTCCTTTAACTTAACCTTTAGGAAAAGCATTTTCTCAGTGGTTTGATCCACTATATCTGGTCCCATTACACTATGCTCTCCCACTTGTGTCCAACACAGCGGTATTTTGCAAGGTCTACCATACAACGCTTCATATGGAGACATCCCAATGCTTGCTTGATAACTGTTGTTGTAAGCAAATTTAGCCAAAGGTAGATAGCTTTCCCAATTGCCACCCTAATCTAGAACACATACTCTCAACATGTCTTCTAATGTCCGAATTGTCTTTTCTGATTGCCCATCTATTTGCGGATCATAGGCAGTACTTATATGGACCTTAGTTCCAAACTCCTTTTGAAGTTCCTTCAAAAACTGGGATGCAAAATGTTGATCACGATCTGAAACTATACTAACCGGAACTCCATGAAGTTTCATGATCTGATCTATGTAAAGCTCTACCAGTTTGGCTACTCCATCATTCTTCTTCATTGGCAAGAAGTGCGCAGATTTAGTCAATCTATCTACTATAACCCAAGCTGCAACTCTCTTGTTCGATGATCTTGGCAGTCCCATCACAAAGTCCATTGTGATCATGTCCAATTTCCATTCAGGCATGGGTAACATCTGCAATAACCCACTCGGCACTTAATTTTCTGCCTTAACCATCTGACAAGTCAAATAACCAGCTACCCACTTAGCCACATCCCGCTTCATTCCAATCCAATGGTAGTATCGCTTTAAGTCTTGATACATCTTAATCATCCCTGGATGAACCGAAAATCTTGACTGATGTGCTTCCTTAAGAATTTTTTCCCGCAATTCCTTAATGTTGGGAACACACACTCGACCATTCACTACAATTGTCCCATTGTTGGAAGTCTGATATTCTGTCTTATCATTCTGAGATACCTTGATAAGATTTTCATCTTCTTCTTGAGCCAAACGAATCCGACTTAACAAATTTGCTTGATCCGCTGCACCCAAACCTAATGGTTCCATATCTTCTGTCAAGACATTCAACCGCAATGTCCTTAACATGCTAACCATTCCCTCAACTTCTTTCTCAGAAGATACACTAGCTCTCCTTCGGCTTAGTGCATCCTCTACCAGATTTTCCTTTCCCGGGTGGTAGACAATATCCAGGCCATAATCAACAACCAATTCCATCCATCTTATTTGCCTTAGATTCAGTTCTGGTTGAGTGAAGATATAATTCAAACTCTTGTGATCCGTGAAAACTTAAACTTTCCCACCGTAAAGGTAAGATCGCCAAATCTTCAAAGCAAAGACCACGGCTGCAATCTCCAAATCATGGGTCGGATAATTTCCTTCATGTTTCCTCAACTTTCTCGATGCATAAGCAATAATCTTACCTTGCTGCATCAGAACGCATCCGAGTCCTCTTCTCGATGCATCAGTATAAATCACATATGGTTCATTCGACTTCGGTAAAGCCAACACTGGAGTACTCGTAAGCATTTTCTTTAGCTTAGAGAAACTCTCTTCACAATTCGTTGTCCACACGAACTGCACATCTTTCCCAGTCAGTCGAGTCATAGGATGCACCATCCTCGCAAAACCTTTAACAAACCTGTGGTAGTACACAGCTAATCCCAGGAAACTCATTATCTCGGTTGCATTCTCAGGTCTAGGCTAATCCGTGATTGCCTTAACATTTTCTTGGTCAACGGACACTCCGTTATCCGAGACCAGATGACCCAATAATCCAATTACCCTTTGCCAAAAGCTATACATGCTGAGCTTAGCAAACATTTTATGTTCCCTCAGTCTACCCAAGACTGTCCTCAAATAAACCTTGTGCTCTTCCGGATTCTTCGAGTAAACCACAATATCATCTATGAAGATGATCACGAACTCATCCAAGTAGTCCCTGACTACGCCATTCATGAGCTTCATGAAAGCAGAATGCGCTTTAGTCAGCCCAAAGGGCATGACAACGAACTCATAATGCCCATACTTTATCCGAAAAGCTGTTTTCCGAACGTCCAACTCCTCTATCGGAATTTGATGATATCCCGAAGCTAAATAAATCTCAAAGAACCAAGTAGCACCTCTGAGTTGATCAAACAACTCATCTATCCTTGGGAGAGGGTACTTGTTCTTCACCGTTACTCTGTTCAGCCCACGATAGTCGATGCAAAGTCTGAAACTCCCATATTTCTTCTTTACAAATAGCACCGGTGCACCTTACGGTGAACTGCTTGGTCTCACAAATCCCTTATCCATCAGCTCAGTCAACTGCTTCTTTAGCTCGGCCATCTCTGCTGGTGCCATTCGGTAAGATGCCTTAGAAATCAAAGTTGTACCAGGCTCAAGTTCAATCATGAACGGATCTGAACAAGCTGGAGGCAACCCTAATAATGTCTGAAACACGTCCTCAAACTCATGCACTATTGGAATATCCTTAAGCTCTGCATTTGGCCCAATGTCCGCAGTTGTAATCGTAGCCAAATGCAGAGCTTAGGCCAAACGTTCTGCTTGAATTGCCGAGACAATCAAACTCCCTGAAGTCGGTCAGACCCCTTGATACTCCAAAAAATTTCCATCACCTCTCTCAAATCGCACCCTTCCTCGGTGACAGTATAGGTAAACTTCCCAAACCAGTCCATTCCCAAGATAACATCGTAAGACTTAACTTGGCAGATTGTGAAATCTGTTGGCATATGTACATCTCCAATCTGAACCGAGATGTTCTTGACCACTCCTAGTGAAAATATGACTTGACCACCAGCCATTCTCATTAGGGCTGGGCAAAATACCCGGAACCGTTGAACCAAACTGGAACCGAACCGAAATTACCCGAACCAAACCCGAACCAATTTTTCAAAATATCCGAATGGATCCTATATGCCTGGAACCGAAGAACCGGAACCGAACCGAGAACCGGAACCGAACCGAGAACCGAATGGGTACCCAAAATACCCGAAACATAAATTAACCCATAGATATTTTGGTTCTAGCTTGGGTATGTTCGGGTAGTTCGGATAAATTTTACAATTTTTCTTTGTTATTTTTTCGATTAATTCGGTTAGTTCGGGTATTTTTATGTATTTTCGGATAGTTCGGATAAAAATAACCAATTTATGTGTATTATTTTAATTTTTATAGATTTTTTAATTATTTCCGAGTGTTTTGGGTATTTTCGGGTAGTTTGGATAAAATACCCGGAACCGAACCGAACCCGAAATTTTTTTGGTTCCAAACCGGTTCTCCTTTGAAGTATCCGAACCAATCCGAACTGAAGGGAAACCGAACCGGAACCAAACTGAAAATCATTTGGTTCCCATATGGATCCTATATGCCAGGAACCGAAGAACCGAAAAACCGAGAAACCAAACCAGAATTGAACCGATTACCCGAATGCCCACCCATAATTCTCACTAGACCAAAGTGCTCTCCGAGTTTCTTACGAAACCCACCTTTTCCAATCATGTCTGGACTCACAAAGCAATGACTTGCTCCGGAGTCAAACAGAACATGGGTTGCCACACCACCCATATTCAAGGTCCCTATACATTTGTCCTAGATGCTAAGAGTCTAGCAGAAATATGCAACAAGCAATTTACGAATTTAAAGGTAAGTGATAGGACTTACCAGTTATCGGACGAGAAGTACTAGGATCCGTAGTCTCCTCCATAGTAGCATTGTACAACCTTGGCATTATCGCTTGTCTTTTAGCTGGCGGTGGCAGTCCATCATTTTCCCGCTTCAGCTGACCCACTACTTGCTGTACAATTCCTAGATTCGGAAAGTTCCTCTTGAAATGTCCACGTTTATTGCAGTTGTAGCACACCCTAGCTACACCATCTTTTCCCGGATTCTTCACCCTTAGATCCTCTTCTGGGCAATCATAGACCTTGTGTGTCAAGCTACCACAGCGATGACAAGCACCAGATGCAACTCTACACTCGCCCACATGCACCTTTCTGCAAGTCGAACACACACTGCGTCTAAGAGATGACTTGCCCGTGGAGACATTCTTGTCCACCAGCTTTCAAAATCGATGCCTTCTCCACCAGTTCAGTAACTGTGGGATAGTTGTGAATACAGCAGCCATTCTTCAGCTATAGTCTCAACCCACGCATGAATCGGCGGACTTGTACCAATTCATCTTCAAGTTCACGACCATCATACTTCTTCAACTGGTTGAACTCGATCTCATATTCTCTTACAGTCTTGGTACCTTGATGCAGATCTAATAAAGTTCCCTCAAGCCTGTCATACGCTTCTGATGGAAAATATTTAGTCCTGAACAGCGTACTGAACGTTTCCCAATAACAGTGCGGGTTATCCAACCATCCTTCCACACCTTTCCTCCAGATATTCGCATTACTTTCCAGATAGTGTACTGTAATATCCTTCTTGTACTCATCCGAGCAACTAATGGATTCAAAGTTTCTCTCCAGCCTTGTCCTCCACTCATCCGCCTCAATTGGGTCAGGTCCACCAAAGAAGTACTTTGTCCCCAATTTCAGCATGTGATCCATCACCATAAGGTAAGATGGCATCCTAATCACCGGATTCACTTCCACAACAGCAGGTTCCTCCACTTCATGTGGTGGTACAACTTGCGGTGGTGCTGCCGGAGCAGGTGCAACACCCGGCAACATTTCCAACAGTTGAGCCAACAACACCAATACTGCCTCCAATCCAACTAGAGTCGCATCAACATTCGCAGCATTCCCAGCATTTTCTGCATTCATAGCAGCCGCATCAGCTGCTCCATCAACTTCATTCTCAACATTCACTTGCTCAGCCGCATCCCTGGCAGCAGCATTCATTGAGTTTTTCCCCAGTTTCACTAGCCTGCCGCCTTCCAGTTCGAGTACGTTTTTCCATCTGCATAATCCGGTTCATAAGTTAGCTGTGACACTAACTTAGATCACAGACTAAAAACTTAACAGAAACCTTACTGCGAGACCTTGACATTGGAAGGATGGATCAACCCGTTTATGCTAAACTGTCCTAGAACCGTTAACGCTCAGATACCAACTTTTGATTACCCAACCCGAGGTTTCAACCCACGGTTAAACCACACTACGAACCAGACACTTAGCCAAATTTTCAGTCCGTTTTACCTAGCCATTTTTCGTGTTTTAAAAAGTTAGACAAGTCAATTTCCATGCATAAACTTTAACTTAGATTGAATCAGGAGGTTTCAAATACAATGATCAGTTTGCTAATAAGCTATTACATTGAAATGAACCTATTTACCCGATCCAACCATCCATTCTTTCCCGCTTTTGTCTCACGATCAACCACTTTCACGGCCAGACTCATTACCCGCATCCATAAAAGAGGCATAAGCAACATAATTGCTTAGTGAGAGCGGTCATCGCGTCCCACTTAGCCACATAATAGATATCGCAGTCAAACAGTCCATTCAATCAGTTAATCATGCTTATCAATACAGAATACTCGTCAAGCCTGATTATTTAGAGTTACCAAGCAGTCTTCCCGCAACCAGAAAAACCTTAGCAAGCATCACTGCCTCAATCATGTCGCCTGATCTAGACTCTCGATAAACCGAATTAATCATCAAGACCAAGCCAGCAGATAATCGAATAAAGATAAGCAAACAGTCGGAATCACCCAAACAATCAAGACTAAGTGAATCTATGCAAGAAAACAACTCTAGACATGTAGCCCACGGTCACGCACTGACCTTAGCCAATCGGATTCGGTTTTCCCTTGATCTGGTTCAGTCCTCACACCTCTTGTCGCGATGATCCGCTGAACACTTAATCGCCAATCACCCAGATTCCACCCAGACTCGATCTCCGTTACCCACACACTCGATCGCCGTTACCTACACTCGAGTTTTCTCCCTTTCTCTCGAGTTTTCTCTCTGAAACTTTCTAAGTCTTTTCTGCGCTTTTCTATGTAAAAAAGGTACAAAATGTGATTTTGTGTTATTAAACGTGTGAACTGCCCCAGAAACCGCCCAGATAACTACTCCCACTTAAAATCCGCGCATCAGAATATGAGTAACCGTTCCCGCTTATTTTCTAAGGCAATCCGGGTCATTTTGGCTCAGTAACTGTACCCGCCAAAAATACCTTAGAATTAATTCAGATTATATTTGCCTTCCCAGATAACTGTTCCCGCCAAAATACTTAGGCAAAATTCTGATTAAATCCAGTTTGGATCAGGCAGTCCCACCAACTAACTGTCCTGTCCGAAATTAACCCAGCTGACTCAGTAACCGTCCTATCCAAATTCAACATCAATCCAAAAAATCCTCTTGGTCTGAAATCAACCCAGAAATAACTTTCCAGCTTAGTTTTACTCAATCATTTTCTTTTCCTTGATCAAAACTGCCCAAACAGTTCAGATTCAGCTCGGATTACACTCATCCAGCTCGATTACTTCAATCCTTTACACATTCGGATTTCCAACAGCCAATTTATCCAACTTATTCGATCCAACTTAACCCAATGATCGATCAAATCATTTTTTGGTCAGTTTTCCCGAACACGGGCGTTACACTGTACCCCTTAGAAAAGATTTGTGAACCCTAGTTTTCATACTTTTATCTTATCATGCAATTACTTTCATCTTTGTGTTTTCTCTGCAATTATGTATAAGTAGATCCAAAGTTAACTTTAGGATGTCAAAGAGATTTTCATGAATTATTGAATCAGATTGCTAGAATAGGAATTTATCTTTTAGTTCTTAATCCATCATTGTTCTTATTGCTTAAACTAGCTTGATCACATAGTTTCTGATATTATGTTATTTAAGCACCAAAAATGTTTGTTTAAAAGCCAAAAAGAACATATATGAGCAAAACATCATTAGCCAATAAACGTTGATGCCAAGGTGTTCTGTGAACTTATCGAACATGAACAATAATGCATGTTGCATGTTTAGCCTCTTGAATTCAAACGACAGTGTATGATCTTAGGTTGCTAGACATATTAATTAATTATACAACATTATACATTTGCGATTTGAGTTCTAGAACTGTTTTTAAATTGCTTCCATGCTCGTTCGTCTGATTTACAATTCTTGATTCTTTGCGAATATCCCTAAGGCCTGGCGCTTTTAATTAATAAATTTTCATTTTCACTTGTTTAATCATTCAATTCATTGCATTAAAAAGCCAAACAAACTCATATCTTGTCTTAGTTTAACTTTATTCCCCTAGAATTGTTAAGTAACACTTCATCTATGTGGATTCAAATCCTAAGTACTATTGCGATTCGCTGTGCATTTGTAGTGCTACTTTAGGGTTAAAACTTTGTATATCACTCTGAAATCTCTTATCAACTCATGAACCGTCCTTACACTTGCCAGAACGTTCCACATGGAATACACTCGTACAAAGAAGCACGCCGCCTTGACTGTTCCAAGCTTGCTCTCGTGGGAGCTATCCTGCCGAACTAACGATCACATCGCTTCACATTCGTTGAAAGCACATCATCATCAGCTACCAAATGTCCTGCAACTAGAATGATCTGACCTGACTACTCAAAAATCGGTCCCTTGACCTTGATTAGGTATTTTTTATATAAACCTATGTAAGATATGAACAAAAAAGTGAAAATATATGGTAATATGTATGCGAAGGATTAGAAGATTGTTCACACAAGCACACATGCACACATCTAGCATTAAAAAAATTTCCAACCTTACATCTGAGATATCACCTCTCTTTCATTTATCTCTTGCTAAAATTTTCGGGTGAGACCTAATTCGCCTAACTACATCCATCTCACGAAAACTTTCAACCTCCTCCGGAAACTTTTTTTTATATCTCCTAAGTTGTATCACAAGCTTATTGGTAGATTAATATATCTCAGTATCACGCATCCATATCTCACTTTAGCTGTCAACATGTTAAGCCAGTTTTCTTCAACTCCTCGCACTGCTCATCTACAAGTTGTATTAAGTGAAAGGGACAATTGAACATAGCCTTTTTTGTTATGCTACATATGATCACCAATTCAAGGTTTAAGATGATTTAGACTGGATTATTTTTATTGACACATGTTACATGATATTTTATTTTAGGATACTGCATGTTCATTGGTTCTTCCCCATCTCTTGTTTTTTTAAGAAGCAAGCCACTATCTACAGGTCCATCATAGAGGCGAGTTTTCAACAGTAAATGAAATAGTTTGGCTAACCAATTTTTTGTATGAACTTAGGGAATGTTCGTTTGTGTATTTAGATAATGCATCTATATATTGCGTCCAAATACAGTATTTGGATGTAACATCTAGATGTTGCTCGTTTCTATATTTGGTTTTTGCTTCTAGGTCTTGCATCAGGATGCAACTTTGTTCGTTTATAAGTTTGCATTTGCATTTCGATGCGCCTAATAACAAAATTATTAAAAGGACATGTCTTTATATTAAAAATATATTTATGATCTAATTATATTTACAACTAAATATTTATAAAATATTGTATAATTTATAAATAACCATTTAAATGAAATAATTAAATTTAAAAAAATAATTATGCGGTTTAGAGGGGAAACACTATTTTGCGATTTTGAGAGGAAAATAGTTTTGTGATTTTTTACGGAAAAATGATCTAAATTATATTTACAACTAAATAATTATAAAATAGTGTATAATTAATAAATAACCATTTAAATGAAATAATTAAATTTTAAAAAATAATTATGCGGTTTTGAGGGGGACACTATTTTGCGGTTTTGAGGAAAATTGGTATTTTTTTATTTTAACGAAAAATGTTATTTTGTGATTTTGGCGGGAAAACACAATTTCTGCGATTTTGGCGGGAAAATGTTATTTTGCGGATTTGGCGGAAAAACGCGATTCTTCGATTTTGGCGGGAAATTGTGATTTTGCGGTTTTGGCGGAAAAAAGCTATTTTGCGGTGTTGGCGAGAAAACGCAATTCGCGGTTTTGGCGAAAAACGCAATTTTGCGGTTTTGACAGAAAAATGCTATTTTGCGGTTACAGCAGAAAAATTCTATTTTGCGTTTTGGCGAAAAACATTATTTTGCGGTTTTGGCGGAAAACTGCAATTTTGCGGTTTTGACGGGAAACCGCTATTTTGCGGTCATGTTGGGAAAATTCTATTTTGTGTTTTGCAGAAAACGTTATTTTGTTGTTTTGCTGGAAAAATGCAATTTTGAGGTTTTGACGAGAAAACGCGATTTTTACGGTGTTGGTGAAAAAGCCGCTAATTTGTGGTCTTGGATGAAAAACTATATATTAGGATTTTGGCGAAAAACTCTATTTTGCAGTGGCGGAAAACGCTACTTTGCGATTTTGGCGAAAAACATTATTTTGCGGTTTTGGCGAAAAAATGTTATTTTACAGTTTTGGCAAAAAACGCTATTTTGCGGTTTTGGCGGAAAAATGCTATTTTACCGATTTTGTCGAAAAATGCATTTTCGCGGTTTTGGCGGAAATTTTTTTTTTGCGGGGTTTGCTGGAAAATGATATTTTACGGTTTTAAAGGTTTTTAAATTATAAATGAGGATATTTTTGATTTTTGATAATTTGAGACGCACTAAGTGCATCCATACTCTACTTTCAGGTGCATCCAAAATAATTGAATATTTTTGATGCATTTCATTGTGCATCCATATGCATCTCTTTATTTTACCAAAAACGAACATCATCATCTAGTAACTGCGTCTAGATGCTGCGTCTGGGTGATGAAACAAACAACCCCTTAAAAGTCAAATGAGTTCATCTGTTTTTTTTTTTCATAATAGGATTACTTAGCTTTTCATGGTACAAAAAATATCGAAGATTTTTGCCATAATGTTCAGGAAAACCTTCTTTCAAAACTGTTCAAACTTCTCCATGTCTGGACTAATTTACAAATTGAATATGTTCTCACAAAGGCATTACATCCCGTTCCCTTCCGTAATTTGGTAAGCAAGATGGATGTAAACAATCATCTTTTCCATTTTGAGGAGAAATATCGAGATGTAATGTGTATATTATTATTTTTTGGGTGTAAAACTGGTATTTTTTTTGTTTTAAGGTCCCGGTTTGTCTCATGTTAGTTTGTAGTTTGTAGTTTGTATATAAAGCGAACTATGTGTAAATCCTTTTCTACCCGACTCAGTTACCATTCTACTTTAAGAAATTTTGTCTCAAGTCCATTCTTTTTCATGGATATACAAATTCCATTGTACTTTAAAAAGTTATTTAACTCTATTTTTCACAAGAAATTTAATTCTCTAACAAAAAAAAAGCCTTCAATAAATTAAATTTCGTCGGTGCACACATTTCAAGATGAATGTTTAAGAGATTAACAACTTTCACTTGCTCTATTACCGGGTCCACTGCATTACAAGTACATTAAATTGATTGGTAACTTTCACTTTCCATAGTTTTTGTGTGGACAATTATGGTGTGATGTGAGCGTATTGGCCACAACTACTACCAGCATTGATCCATATACCTTACATCAATGCAATCTCAACAAACTCTCTTCTAAATCTTCTCTTCCATGTGACAAAAAAAAAAAAAAATTCTTTTTATTATACAATAAATTAAAAAGTTAATATCACTTTTATTTTATGTTCTTTATATATAAGCTGTGTTTCTATTTTCCTCAGACACACAAACCAATACAGTCTCTCTCTCTCTCTCTCTAGATCTTTATAAGACTCTTCCCATAAAAAAAAAATTGTTAAAAAAATGGTTAATGCCCAAGAGAACCGGGTCGAAATCGAGTCGGTGCTAACTGCAGTATCCAGCAAACCGTCTGGATCGGGTCGGGTACACACGTTTACCGCCCTGGATAATGCCATGAGTCCCCACACGGTCCATGTCGTCTTCTACTACGCTCGTAGTCCATTCGGGTCATTTGACCTAGACTCAGTTCGGATCCCGTTGTCGGAGCTCCTCTCGCTGTACCCGCCCGTTGTTGGTCGGGTCACAAAAAACCCGGACGGGATCTGGGAGGTCAAGTGTAACGACGCTGGACTTCGAACCCTCAGAGCCAAAGTTTGCGTTAGCATTGATGAGTGGCTGAGATCAGCCGATGGACATGAAGAAACTGATCTAACGGCTTGGGAACAAATGCCCGAAGATCCTAGTACTTGGTCGCCGTTTCGTCTACAGGTAAAACTTTAAAAGAAAAAAAATATTAAAAACTCCAAATTAAATACTTCAATTTATTTTTAGTATATACACTAAATAGCCTTTTGACAAAAAAGAAAAGAAAAGAATACACTAAATAGCCTAATAATTTTGGCATTTATTTACAAAAACGATTAGGAGTATATAAGTAGAAGTTAGTGCATTATTGTTGGAAATAGCATATACTATTTTATTTGATGACATGATAGTTTATATGTTATCACTTTATCTAACTAAAAAACGCGAGAAAGAAATATATTTGTTTATTTACGTTTTTGTCATTATATTATTTTCTGTAAATAAGTACCAAAAATTAAACTATGTACCTAAAATTCTGTTAACGATTTGGGCAGGTAAACGAATTTGAAGGAGGAGGAGTAGCGATAGGCCTGAGCTGTCCACACAGGCAAGCTGACCCAACAACGTTAACTATTCTGTTAAAGTCGTGGACGGAAGCCCAACGGCGTCAGTGCATCGTCCACCCTCCATCCTTCTCACCTCTACCCTCCAACTTAACGGATACTAACGCCGTTAAATCCGACTGTGAGCCTTACGCAAATCCCATTAGTGGGCCCAAAACAGCCACCGCCACGTTCAGATTCGCTGACTCCGCTTTCAAGAGATGTCTCGACGAATACGGAATATTCCCCGAAGCCTCACCGTTCGATGTGTTTGCCGCTCTTTTCTGGACACGTGTCGCTCGTGATCGAGTCTGTATATGTGTGGATTTCAGGAGATTATTGCCTAATCCGCTTCCTTACGGTTTCTTTGGAAACGCTTTTAGCTTTTCGTCACTAGAGATTAGTGACGCGGTCGATACCGGGATTGGACACGTGGCACGTTTGATAAACGAACACGTGGCGAGTCTAGACGGGAAAAAAATCCGGTCCGATATTAACCGGGCTGGGTCCCAAGGGAGAATGTACGGTACAGATTTGACGATTGTGAACATGGAACATTTGATCGTTGAAGGAGAGCCGTTGATGTACGAGGCTGTGTTCGAGGACGGTGTCAGGCCTGTGCACGTGAGTTACCGGATCGGAAACGTCGGCGGAAAAGGGGTGATCACGGTGATGCCGTCGCCGGAGAAAGGGTTTGGGAGGACAGTTGCGGTGAGTTTGCCGGAGGAGGAGATGTCAAAGTTACTTTCGGATCAAGAAATCCTCCGTTTGGGGCCGAAGATTATTTTAAGCGGTGGAAAGGGATTTTAAAAACGGAATATATTTCGATCAATGAATAATACATATATAAGAGTGATTATTAATGTTAAAATAATGGATTTGAAGATTTTAAAATAATTATAATTATCTTACGTTAAGATAATGGATTTATCATTTATAGCATGGTTTTTTTCAAAGATGAGATGCCGATAGTCAACACCAACCATAATATCTATTTTTATTTTATTTATAAAATGTATTCTATTATAAACGGGTGAGTGATTATAATATAGAAAAATAGTACATAAACACAATTCTAAAGAAAAGGACAAAGCAAGAAAGCTAAAATTTGAAACCGAGAAAAATACTAAAAAGGATACATCATCAACTTTTGAATTAAGAAGCAACAACAACCCCAAGAAGATAAGAAGTAGCATCATTAGCCTCAACAGCGAACAACGGCTAAGGATAAGAATAGTCCGAACTTAACACTCAAATCAAATCAGAAACTCATACAAGTTGAGAAGAGTCAAAGAATCTAAAAAAAAAGAAAAACCAAAAGTCTACATAAATTCTCTGAAAACAGCAGACCAAACGACAACACATCACAAAACCAAAACTTTTGAAGCGTCAAACCACATAAAGAAAAAGCCGCACCACCCTTGAGAAACCCAAACGCGAATCAAATGATAGCCCAACCTGCAAAACCAACCCAACGAATATCCGAAAGGACATAGAGCATACCCTAGCACAGCCGGAAAAAAGCAGGCCAAAAAAGCGAAAAACCAGGGGCAGAGAAGAAAGCCTAAACCGCTTCCGAAACTGAGTCCCAAAGATCCACCAACCGTACCAACTAAACCCTAGAGATGTACAGAGGAAAAGGAAAAAGCTCCTGGAATGAGAGAGTAGCCATATAACCTTGGCCAAGCGCAATCACAACCAAGACCATAACACAAAAGCAACCAATACAGGACCATAAGCAACTTAAACAGAGGTAAAACACTAATCCAAACTAGAGAGATTAGCACCCGAGACCAACCGAGAAACTCAGCAGTGCCACATGCCCTCTTCAGCCAAGAGAGGGCGACGAGGAGATAAAAGGTGAAGAGATAGGCATATCACAGATCTGTATACCATCCTCAAGCATAGCAGAAAAAGAGTGTCTAGCAACTCCAACCCCAAGCCACCTACGACCAGAAGCTTAACTCAGGAGAAACCGGCGAGACGACCAACGACGGAGCACCGCCACAACGAACACTAGTCTCATCCAAAGATACCGTCCTCCATCATCTAAACAAAGGAGAACTATAGTGCCCAACATCAAACCCAAAGCAGATGAGGAGAACCGCCGGCGAGACAGAACCACGACGGAGCAGATCTAAAAGTCAGATCTCAAAAATTAACCTTGAATCTCTGAGATCAAGTAGCCGAGAAAACAGACGGCCTTTTTCCGACGGCGGTGAGAAACACTGCTCGCCGGAAAAAAGAGATCGGAGGAAGAGTTTTTGGCCTCTCAAAGGCTTTCTTTTATTGAGTTTATAAGTTTAATAGTATTGATAAGTTGCCCAGCCATAATATTCCCAGATTCATTGTAGTTTGATATCACATCTTCGTTATTTACTTACTTTAAAAGATATAGACCAAGTCGTATGGATGGTAACATAATAACAATATTATCATAAAATATCATGTTATCACTATAAGAAAGTAACTTATTTCCAACAACCAAAATTGTTGGAAAGAGTTTTTTATGGTTTTCGATCATCAGATCTAAGTTGTCGGAAAGTGAAATCTCATCGGGATTTCGTCAGACATTTTTCGACGGAAGCGACAATAATTTTTTTGAAATTTATTTTTATTTTTATTAAATAATTTTAAATATAAAAATATTAAAATTATAAATAACTATGAAACATAATTTAAAACATAATTTGAAACATAAAATTAAAACATCAAAAAGAAGAAAATATTGTTCGATTGTTTCAAGAGAAGCGACTATTGAAAGAAATATGGGAACTGGTTCTTCAGACACGCGCGAATATCAATATTATCTTTCTTCAAAGCATCGATTTCATCGTCCTTTTCGTTAACTTGTTTCTTCATAGTGTCGAACTCGGTGATCGGATATAAGGACGAAGAGGTAGTTTTGCCATGTTCAGGAAGATGGATTAAACCCAAACGGCGGATTTTGGTAACCGGAATTTTCTGCGAGATGAAAAAACATAAGTACTATTTATTTTAAAATTTTAAAAAAATTTAAATATATAAATAAAGAAACAAGACTTAATTCAAAGACCAAATGGTTGATCTCGGCCCGTGATAACTTGTTAGAAGACGTCGAGCCGTCCTGAGAGAGTCACGTCATGCGGTCCGCCTTCTTCTTCTTCAGGTTCTCGAGGACATCACGCACTCCCACATCCTGAACCAAGCCAATTTTTGTTGGTATGGATATCCTCTATGAGAATGATATAGTCAGCACAGACCTCGTCGACTTGAATTACATAAAAATAATATTTGTTAAAATTACAATAAAAATCAAAAATTAAAGAAAGAAGTAGAAACTAAATCATTTATCAGCTCGACTTTGTGATTTTCAAGTAGAAACTAAAATATTTGGTCGATTAGAGACAAAAATGAAGTCAAACCTCGTAGGGGTCATTGGCCGCCCCGACACTAAAAAACAGCTCTCGTATGTTTCCCACGTGGATGTACCAACCACGATCCAATAAAATAAACAAACAACCACCGTATAAGTACAACACAAAGACTGTTTAGGCAGTTCGGGGGTCGGGGTAACACCCTCGAGAAACTCCATTCTTGCCACAAGATTGTACGCGCATGCTGCATAAAAAGTAATGGCCCCTTGTGTTAGCGACCCACGCACGGAGACAATTCTTCTCCCTCTCGGGGCATCCCAAGGTTCCCCAGATAGGTGTCTATCAAGTCAAACGTCACCGCCCAGTCTCGACCTCTGCGATCGGCGGGGCGGAGTCCTACTTATAAAACCAGCAAGGAAGATAATACGCCCCTTCCTACTAAGTGACGAGCGAAATAGGAAGGGAAAGTACTAACGATGCTCCGCACAGCAAGCACAACGACTTGAGAACTGCTACCCAGATTCCTGAGTCATCCCAGAATGGCGACATTTACTTAGATGGAGCCGGATAAACCATACCCAACGGAAGTGCGCCCCGACCAAAGCCGGTCAAACATCAACACGGTTGGGCTCTCAACAGGAGTATTTTGTTCAAGCTCCCATAACGGGGAGAACACTTAACTATTACTTATGTGAGTAAATCGCAGAGGAAGTAGACAACAACCATAACCAAATGCGACGAGATTCCACTCTCCGCTTTTTCTCTAGCGAAAAAAAGGCGGAGAGTTGGGAGCAATTGTTGAAGGTGATTTTACACCATCCAATATGATAGTGCCACATCAGCAACCTAACATGCGATATCATTATTTCAGGACATAGTAGGCCCTCTCCCGGAAGGTGGCGGGATGCGACTCTGGCAGACTAGGTCGGCCATAGAGTCTCACATACCGCCGCCCCTGGGAAAAGCGTCTGCTACTATACGGATGGAGAGGTGAAACGATCGGACGAAGAGTCTCGGACGAATAAACTTATTCTCCAGTAGAAACTTTACTTGAGGGTCGGAGAGTCTTCGGTAGGAAAATCCCTTCTTATCCTCCCGTAGACCTTCCTGGCAATGTTACTTGTGCAGGTCAAACCATCCCTTCAGATAACTTCGGCAACCGTCTCCCCGGAGACACCGACCCAGACGAAGGTATCGCTCATCCCCCAGCGGACATAACTCCTATCTGAAATTCTACAACTATCTCCAAGGAAGACCCGAAGTCTACTGTATGAAACTTAAGACACCATGTACGAAGGACCCGAAATCTCCCCATCTATAATTAACTTAGATTCGCTCATGTGAATAATGTTTGTTAAAAAAATTTGAATAACATTTTTTCATTGCCGTAAGGTATTATTATTCTAAAATTTAAAAATTTGTAACTAGAAAATAATCAAATATGCTATCAGCAAAAAAATTTTGCATGAATCCAAAGTACATTTAGTTAGGGATGGGAAAAATTCTCGTTATCCCATCTTGTCCTAGTCTTGATCCCAAATTTCCGTTTTATATGGAAATACAGTTTTATATAGTACACGTTTTCTATTCCCGTTTGGAAATGGGACATGACAGGTCCAAAATGATAATTTCTGAAATCCTATTTAAAACAAATTATATATTAAGTAATATATTGTATATATAATTAATATATATCTTTTATTAATAGAAAATATAAAAATATAGAATATTACCCATAAACTTAATCCTAACCAAAATTATTTGTTGGGGATAAAATAATCCCCTTCGAATTACGCGAATCACTTAATGCCACGTGTAACCTTAGGCGAATCTCTTAGCGTCATTTGTATAGTTGGTCCACTAGACCGAGTCCTAGAGGTATTTGGGCCTAAGTCAACAATGCCCCAAGTAACTTGATGGGTAAGGCCACCTGTAACTTATCCCCGTTCCGGGTAGTGTGGCCACGCTACCAGGGATGATCTGGATCGGAGACTGAGTTGTTAGACAAACAGGTACCCCCATCAATACCCAGAAGCGGCGCACGGAACCCGAGTTCCCGTATCTGGAACTCGGGCTAGGTATGAAACTTCTTCCTTAGACGCAAAAAGTCAAATCCTTTTAAATATCTAAACTAAGTCTTTGGTCAAAGGGTAAAAATATTTTTTACCTTATGAGTGTTAGGGTAAAAGCAAGTGGTCCCACTCAAAGAACGATTAAAGCACAAAAGACTGATTCCGAGTAGCACCCCGGCGTCAGACCCGCCGTGTCATGCGCTGCCACCAGTACGTAAAAGATCTGGCTCAGCTTCTCAGAGCCGTATTGTCGGCCAATTAGCAAGAGAAGACAAAGGTGTTAGGTGAAAAATACTCGAGTGCATCGCATCGGGTCAAACCCGATGATCCATATCCGACCCAACTAAGGACACATAACCCTGTATCCGAGCCCGGATAGGTAAAAATCTATAAATACACCCCTTATTTACTTCAGAAGGGGATCTGTTTCTCACTTTAGAAAACTCATTTCTATCGAGACCAAGGCCCGATTCTTCAAGATCTTAGTCTATTTCCGGTTGTTTAGGACTACTTTCTCTCCGAATTTTTCCCGGACATTTCTCTCTTTTCCGGTCATTCCTTGACCATTTCCTAAATACTCTGTTCCTACTCCGCTCCACCTCAAATTTCTGTTTCTATATGTTCTGATACACTGTGGACCATCCCTTGCTCGGTCCGGTGTCACCCATTTCGTTTTCTTTCTCGTTTTCCGACTTTTTTCCTTGCTCTCCACGATTCCCTCTTGGTCGTTCTTCTTCTCTTTCTTTTTGTTCTTTTCTGACTTGAGCGTCGGAGAACCGTCAGAAAACACCCCCAATCATGTTTTCTCAGTTTTCACGCATTTATTGATTGCGCAGGAGTTGGCCTAGTGGTTGTTCAAGAAAAATCTCTGAAACATTACTAATTATAATATATTATTTTACGTAAAATAATTATTATTTTTCATATAATTTTTATGATTGTCATATTCATTACTTTTTTGAAATTTTGTCCCATCCTACTCTATCCTATCCTACTTTCATCATGGATTTTAAATAAATGAGACAACTATTTTAGTTTCCAAATTTTCATACCGTTTTCGTAAAGTGATATCCTGAATTTCCGTTTGAACACCCTACGTTTGGGAAGAAAGTAGATCAAGTCTTGAATTCAACACCGGTTGAAAAAAAACTAATTTATTGCGATTTCCAAACCGAAAACATTATAGGTGGTAAGGCCATATCAACGTAAGTATATTCCAATTGCAAAATTTATCAGTATTAGTTTATAATATAACCCTTTTTATAGAAAATAGGAAAGTGGTTACGAAACCAAGCCTCTTTTTGACTAGATAAAAAAGAATAATTTAAAGTTGTAAAAAAAAAAAAAAAAACCAGAATAATTTCAATAGTATCTATAACAAACTTGGAAGCCAATCCCTATTCCCTAGTAATCAGCTTGAACATAGTAACATACACTCACTATGACTTTTTCCTTTTACTACTTCTATGCAACAAATCTATAAACACCATGAAACCATTTTCTTTTTGCATTTCCTCCCAAAACCAAAGAGAGGCTTTTAGAATAAAATGGACATTGAATCTTCTACACCTCCTTCGCCACCTCTTCATCAAGAATCCAGCAAAGCTCCTCCCAAGAAGCAGAAAGGAGGATGGAGAGCTATCAAGTACATTATTGGTTCGTACTTTCTTATTTTCTCTTCTTTTTTTAGGTTTAATCTGTTAATATTTTCATAATTTTAAGTAAAAAACTCAATTGGTTTGGTGAAGCAAACGAGTCGTTCGAGAAGCTGGCGTCAATGAGCTTGATAGGGAATCTATCGGTGTATCTCACGACAAAATACAATCTTGGTGGTGTTTTCTTGGTGAACATCATCAACATCTGGTTTGGTTCCTCCAACTTTCTTGGTCTCGCAGGTGCTTTTGTCTCTGATGCTTACCTCGGCAGATTCTGGACGCTTCTTCTCGGTTCCATCGCTTCTTTCCTTGTAAATATTTTCCATCATCTCTTCATTTTTTTTATTTTTATAAGAATGTGAATATCATTTAGAAAATGAAATTGTAAGTTTTACAAATTGTGTTACAAAATTGCTTAGCCTAATAGGATTGGTTCCATGGCAAAAAAAATTAAAAAAAACATGAAAGGAAAGATAATCGGTATTCCATCGGGACCTTAGCAGTGAAGCAGTCAGTGCCGGGAAGTAGCGATACTAATCCCGAAACTCGAATATAAACTACCATCGTTAAAACCGAAAAAGGATTACCCACATGAAAGATTCACTGAACACCCGCCAACCTGAGCGGATCATCTCTTCATTTCAACATCGTAAAATGTGAAACAAGATAGTGACTGATTGATCCTTTTTGTTTACTTGATAGGGAATGGGAATAATGGCTCTAACCGCGGCTTTCCCGCGTTTAAGACCCGAGGCTTGTAAAGATCCATCGCATTGTTCCAACCAGCCCGCGCATTGGCAGCTCGCGGTTCTCTTCTCCAGTCTAGCTTTACTAGCCATTGGAGCCGGAGGAATCAGACCATGCAACATCGCCTTTGGAGCGGATCAATTCGATACAAACACTTCTAAAGGCAAAGCTCAGCTTGAGACTTTCTTTAACTGGTGGTACTTCTCTTTCACTGTGGCTCTAGTCATTGCACTGACAGGTGTCGTCTATATACAGACTAACATCAGTTGGGTCATTGGTTTCGTGATCCCCACGGTTTGTCTTGCATTGTCTATCACGATCTTCCTCATAGGTCAACACACTTACATCTGTGCAAAGCCTGAGGGCAGTGTGTTTGCAGACATGGTTAGGGTTGTTGTTGCAGCTTGTAAGAAACGTAAGGTGAAATCTGGAGATGCTGTAACGTTCTATGTAGGCCCTTCTAATGATGACTCCTCCACCGCTTTGATCCAACAAAAACCAAGGTTTGTAGTTAGTTACATTACGGCTTCGTTGTTTATTTGTTTTTGCGTTTGCATGTTATATAATATGGTGGTTGAATCTAAAACTTTTAATATTTTAAACAAAAAGATTAGCATTTGTAAGATTTGAATGTTATAAAATGGTTTTTCCCCCCAAATCAATCGACAACTATTACTAATTTTAACCAAAGAAAAACTGTTAATGTAAATTTGCATGTTATAACATTGTTTCTCTTTTCCAAATAAGCAAACAACTTCTAGTATTTTAAATCATTTTCTAATAAACTATAAACGCCAAACGCAAACAAAATGAGAAATTGTGTATACGTTTAGTGTTTGCGATTACGATTTACAATAAAATATTGTATAAGACCAAACTGAATTTTAATTTTTTTTGAAAATGTAGAATATTTTCTCTCACATTTTAACTTTAAACAATCCTAGCGAACAATTGGCATGAGTAATTGTAATCTGTGAAGTCTCTAACTTTTTGTTCTTTCGGAGTGACAGGTTAAGGTTTCTAAACAAAGCATCGGTGATAATTAATCCGAACGAGTTAAACGAACATGGTGAGGCGAAGAACAAATGGAGATTATGCAGTGTGCAACAGGTGAAAAACCTCAAGTGCGTGACCGCTATTTTCCCGGTTTGGGTCACGGGAATCGCATGTTTCATGCTGACCGACCAACAAAACATTTACGGGATCCTTCAAGCGATGCAAATGGACAGATCTTTCGGACAACATTTCCAAGTCCCAGCAGGATGGATGAATCTAGTCTCCATGATTACTCTCGCCATCTGGATCTCACTATACGAATGCGTCCTCATACCAATTGCCAAACTAATCACGGGACGAAAAATCCGGTTAACTATGAAACAGAGGATCGAGATAGGTATCGTGATGGGGATCGCTTGTATGATCGTGGCTGGTTTCTTGGAGAAGAAGCGAAGAGCTTCCGCTCTGAGGAACAGCTCGTTTGTCTCCCCGGTTTCGATTGTAATGCTTCTTCCTCAATTCGTGCTTGCGGGTTTAACCGAAGCGTTTTCGGCTGTGGCTCTAATGGAGTTTCTGACGGTTAGGATGCCCGAGCATATGAGAGCCGTCGCAGGAGCGATCTTTTTCTTGAGCTCGTCGATTGCGAGTTACATATGCACGCTTCTCATAAATGTGATCGATAGCGCGACACGCGAGCAAGAGAATGGCTCGTGGTTAGGAGATAAAGACTTGAACAAGAACAAGCTTGAGAACTATTTTTTCGTAATAGCCGGCATTGAAGTCGCTAATCTGCTCTATTTTAAGTTATGGGCTTCCAGGTTTGCCACTCAGAACAATAAAAAACAATAAAATATTTTTAGTTCGGAGTTGACTTTTTTTTCTTTCGTAGTTATAGGTTCAGTTTATTTTTTTTCTTTAATCTATTTCTTGTGTAATGCGACTTATTGGTAGTTTGGTTTTTAAAATATTTAAAAATTTGAGATTCTAGTTTTAATGGTTCGATGATTTTTTAATTTTTATTTAAATTTTCTTTTTTTGTCAACATTCAAAATTTGTTGTTGTTCAAAAGATTTTAGATACAGTTGATTTTGTACATCTTTTAAATTATATTATTATTGGAATAAGGTTTTTAACATTTTATTCATAAACAAGATTATTGTATACCCACCAGATTTTGTAAATTGTTATAACTAAACAAAATCAACCAATTTCACTTAAATCAAAATCACAATTTTTAATAAATTCATCAACTTTCAAAATCAACAAATTCCAATTCAATAAAAATGTAACAGTAAAATTAAGAGTTTGAAACATATGTTCTAATTGGATCTATGTGGGCCTTGCTACCATCAAAAAATTTGTTTCTATTTAAATTCTGAACTGGGTTAAAATTATAGATTCTTTAGAAGATTGCCTTATCACAACAGTTCTTTTCAAGTTCTAGAGTGACTAAAAACTGTTTTCTTTTAGATAATCTTGAAAATTATATCTCAAAATCTGGAAAGTATAGATCAAATCCATATACTAGGTAGCGCAAAACATCTTAAATTCTAATAGAATTACACCTCTGTAAGAATTTAGTATAAAGAAATTACAAGCATAAACTTGTCTGATATTCGATCGAATGAATGAAGCGCTTACGGCTTCCACCTCGGAGAATGAAGTCCAAAAAATATTTGTTATGATGAATCCGGAAAAAACGTCGGAACCGAATGTAATAACATCGCTTTTCTTTCAACGGTTGTGGCAGGTTATTAAAACGTATCTCCTTGATTGGGTAAATAATTTTATGAGAACATACGCTTTTGATCAGTGATTCAATTTGACAAATATATGTCTCATACCTAAAGCATAGAGACTGACTCGGATGATGGAGTTTAGGAAAATTAGCCTTTGTAATGTGGGATACAAAGTAATTTCCAAAGTACTTTGTCAACGGTTAAATTTTTTTCGCTAAACTAATTTCGAAAACGCAATATGTCTTTGTGTCGGGTAGATTAATAACAGATAACATCCTTATCGCCCAGGAGATGTTCCACATACTTTAAACAAATAATTCATGCAAGGAGATACATATTGTGTCGGATCAAAACAGATATGAGTAAAAATATTCTCACATTCCTCCGACCACATGAACTTAACATCTTTCCCCATTAGCCGAGTCATGAACTGAGACATACTCGCAAACCCTTTAACGAATCTCCTATAATACCCAGCCAATATGAGAAAACTCCTAATCTCAATAGCATTCTTCGGTCTTGGTCATTTTTTAATAGCCTTGATCTTTTATGGATCTACAGAAACTCCTTGATCCGACACAATGTGTCCAAGGAACCCAATACTCCTTTGCCAAAAGCTACACTTTCTTAGCTTAGCATAAAATTTATGTTCCCTTAACCGTTCCAGCACTCCCTTTAAATGACCTTGATGCGTTTCACGGTCTTTTGAATAGAAAGTATGTCATCTATGTAGATGATTATAAACTCATCCAAAGAATCACGGAATATGCCATTCATCATCTTCATGAAGGATGCAGGTGCATTTGTTAGCCCGAATGACATGACCACGAATTCATATGGACCATACCTTATCTGAAATGCCATCTTGCTTACATCTGATGGTTTTATCGGGATGTGATGGTAACCCAAAGCCAAATCGATATTTGAGACGCTCCTTTGAGTTGGTCCAACAACTCATCTATCTAGGGTAATGGGTATTTATTCTTTACTGTTACCCGATTCAGTCCTGATACTCCATGCAAAACCTCAAGCTTACATCCTTCTTCTTAACAAATACTGAACTATTTGGTTTGATGAATCTCTTATCCAACAATTCTTCCAACTGTTTCTTTAACTCGACCATCTCTGCCGGTGCCATCTGGTAAGGTACCTTAGAGATTGGAGTAGTTCCCGGTTCCAACTCTACTATGAATGGATTCGATTGATATGGTGGTAAATCGGTCAATGATTGGAACACATCTTCAAACCCATTCACTACCGGAATATCCATAATCTCTGCACTAGTACCAACTTCAACTGTGGTGATTGTAGATGAGTAAGCTTCACAACCCTTTTCCAGCATCCATTCTTCTTGGATTGCTGATACCACCAAACTCCCCGAAATTGGTCGAATTCCTTGGAATTCTAGCATTTTTCATCCCTTTCAAACTGTACACGTCCCCGGTGACAGTTTAGGGTAACTTTGTACTTTTCCAGCCAATCCATACCCAAGATCATCTCATGTTTCTTGAGTTGAACAATGACTAGGTTGGCTCTCCCCCAATACTGACCGGAATGTCTCGAACCATTCCCAACAAAAACATCACATGTCCACTGGTTGCATTCACTATCCTGAATTTTTCCCAAGTTATTTTTGGAACCTTCCCTTTCTGATCATATCTGGGCTCACAAAACTATGTGTAGCCCATGTATTGAACATGGTGTGTGTTGCAACACCACCAATGTCCAAGGTCCCTACACATTCTTCTAGAATGCTAAGTATCTAACTGATTTATGTATGATGCAATGCAATTATTTGGAATTTGAATAGTTTGGGCCAAACAACATACCAGTGATCGCATTAAAGTTACCAGTCTCGCCAGCTTCCTTCGACGGTCCCTACACACGCGGTGTTCCAGCTTGCCTCTTGGCTTGTGGCGGTAGCTCAACCCATATGTGGTTCGCTTTCTATCCTACTTGCCTTTCCACTTGCAGCTTTGGACACTCCATCTTGTAGTACCCAACTTTCCCACAGTGGTATCAAGCCCTTGTGTCATCACCGATCATTTTTTGTTGCCCTTGATCCATCTGTGGACAGTTTTTAATTATATGTTTCTTACTGTCGCACCTAGCACACCCACCAGTTGCCTTCCAGCACATACCATCGTGCTTCCTCCCACAAGTCACACATTCTCCGCATTTTTCATATGACTTGCTTCCATGACCGATATTGTCCCATTTCCTACTCTTTTCACCCAATTTGTTAACCGAACTTGGTCGGGACTGTACTTTTGCACTCTTCACTATGTTTTCCTCCTCAAGGTTGGCTTCAGTCATCGCAGTCCTTTCTACCAGTTCTAAAATTGAACTAAAGGTGCAAACCAACCAATCAAGTAATCCACCTACTTTCTCAAAGGTTTGAACAGTGGAGGATTCATCTCCACCATTTCTGGAACTACCCAGTTTGATTTTCTTCAGCTTGCACTCCGGTCTGAATCCCAGCCATTTGTTTTACGATCATATTCCCAGCCGGTGTAAGCACTTGAGTAATGACTGTCAATTGTGCCATCACTATCTTTAGCGTGTCCCACATTTCTCTAGCAGAAGGGATCGCAGTCTGGTTGCATTACCAGCTGCATCACCTTCACCTCCTGCTGCGGGAATAGTTGGGCGAGCTACAGTCAAAGTCTCAATTATTTATTCTTGATTTTCCACATTACAGACTTCCGGACAGAATCGGAGTCTCCACTTGGACAGTCATATTCACCCATTCAATCCCAAGATTTCCAGTCACAGGACCGACTGGAGTGGGAGCATTCTGGTTCATCTGGTCTGTCATAGCCTAACTCAGTTCAACCCATTTATCCTTCTTACTCTTTCCCATCTGCAGATTCAAACATGTTACTTACATCTAACTTTTCCAATCTTTCCGATGAGTTCAAGGAACATCCTAATGTGAGACTTGTTAACATGATGAATGGTGTTCCCAAACGTGACATTTAACTGTCCTAGGAGCAAGCATGCTCTGATACCAACTTGAAATACCCCATCCCGGACTTTATGTCTAGAATGACTGTTTCCATCCGAATAAATAAGTGATCTGGAGCAAGCATTTCATTTTTAAGGGTCCATTCCTTAAACAAGTTTATTTACCGAGGTTCATTCTGAGATTCATTTCTTTTTAAAGTCAAATGCAATAAGAGTCAAACAAGCAATCTAGATTTTATTTAGATAATATAGGATTTGATACAACTTATCAGTTTGCCATATGCTATTACAAGTTATATGATCCTAATTACCCGGACTGATCACCACCCATCTTCCTAGGCCATAAGTCTCATGCGCCTAACCCAAATCCTTCCCACGATCACCATCTTTACCTGAAAGCCAAAGAGGCACAAGTAATTCGACAATTTCTTAGTGATGCGGTCATCCCGTCTCACTAGGATTAGATGCACAAAACAATGATGCGAATTCATGCAGTTTGTCTAAATATACCTTTACAATCACTTAATCAGACTTATCAATTCGGATCCAAGGGTAAACACATCTGGCTTGGTCATCTTGGCGGTCAATCCGATCCCCAAGTTACTCGCCTTTCTACGATCCCCTTCAGACCTGAATTTTTCATCCGAACCAAGTTATGCAGATTTATGAATATGATATGTTTGTTATGACAGTTATCGAACAACTATGCAGAAACATGAAGTTTTCATACAATCAATCAAGTTAATCAACAACCAGACTAACCCAATCCTTAGACCCAACTGAATGAATGGCGAATCATGGATCCGAGCACAAAGCCTTGGTCACGCACAAATTCACTATGAACGTGCACCGCTTGTTCTTGCTCAAACTTTACTTTGATCCGATCTTATGTATAAATTATTTCCCGTGGCGTGATCTTTTCGATCTGACCCTTTATCGCACCAACCTGATCATCCCAACAAACCGTATCGATACCCTCCAACCAGTAATCGTTTTCTCTCAACCGTTTATTAGAGTTTTTGTGAAGTTTCTTCTGTGTGCGCGAATGGGCAAAATTCCGTCTAAGGCAACCCTTTTATAGGCTTTCTCCACCCAAAACCACCTAGAAACTGTCCATTCGAATTAAATAGATATGGTATTCATTTTCCTTATCCCCACGTTCAGAGAACCAATCTCGAACACTTGGTACGTATATCCCTTTACCAAACGATCCAACCTTCAACTCTAACTGTCCTACTCAACCAGCTAGCATCACAGTTGACCCAGCTGACTCAGCTAGTGAGTTAGTCGACTCAGCTGATCTAGCTAGTGTGTTAGTCGACCCAGGTGACCCAACTGCCTATCATTCTGTCTAGTTTGGATGAGCTACGCGACAGTTACTTTAGCTTGTTAGCTCGATCAGTTCAGCTGATTCCAGCTCAGTCAACTAGTTTTGAGCTGAATCTTATCATTTGGGTCAATCATTCACCCATTTCTCGATTATTTGATCAAGTCTTCCAACTTTTCTAATCATCCCAATACTTTTGTTCGTCGAACTAAGTTTATTTCGGCTACATGGTTTATTCAACCTTCCTGAACACTACTTAGTCAACGAACCATTCTTGATCCAACAAGATCATCACAACCGAATTCCCTTAAGCAAATCCCACTTCGATTCGATATTGATCATCCCCTTTATCTTGGATCGATCCAGTAAGACACAGTATATCCGTGATTGGGGGTGAATAACTCGCCCACGGCTCATCCATGGCCAAGCCTCCAGTCCGTCTATACAGTCAAGTATACATACCCCCGTATAGCCTTAGTGCCATTTTCCAATCTGGCACCAGAAAACATTACCTATATCTGAGGAGTCACTGAACCATCTCTGGTTCAGTTAAGTCGACCATGATTCGCGTTTTATTTAGTTTTTCTCAACCAGTTTCCACCCATCTCGACCATGGTCCATCCCAAACAATCTTATTACGGATCGGGGATGTTACAAGTCTCCTCCACTTGAAATGGATTCGTCCTTGAATCCGTATTAAGTTGTTGGCCTTTTTCCCATTTTTCCATCCACTTAGGAAAATCAACCTTCATTCGGTTCTCCATTTCCCAAGTGATATCTTCACTTCCCTACAATCATAAACAACCTTTACCATCCGAACCTCATTCCTTCTAGTATTCTTAACCAAACGATCAATGATCCGAATAGGTTTTGCTTCAACAATCAAATTTTTCTTCAAGTCTTTAAGCAGTTCAGAAATGACCATGTCTTAATCCGTTTAACACTTCCTTAGTTGGGACGCATGAAAGACGTTATGGAATGCATCCATCTCGGGTGGCAAGTCCAACTTGAATACGACCGTTCCAACCCATTCCATAATCCTAAATTGACCCATGTACCTTGGATTCAGTTTCCCGTTCCTTGATGTTCGTGACCTTCCCTTGAACATGCTTATATTTAGATAGACTAGATCGTCCACTTGGAATTATATATCCTTTCGACGCTTATCCGCATAACTTTTTGTCTATTTTGTGCTTCTTTCATCTTAATCCTTAGGAATTTGATTTGGTATGTTGTCTCATCAATAATTTCCGGTCCCATTAGCCTTCGCTCTCCCACTTGGGTCCAACAGAGCGGAGTTCGACACGGTCGTCCATATAATGCTTTGTAGGGTGACATCCCAATACTAGCTTGGAAGCTATTGTTGTATGCGAATTCGGCCAGAGGTAAGTACATTTCCCATGATCCACCCAAATCTAAAACACAAGCTCCTAGCATGTCTTCCAAAGTTTGGATGCTCCATTCTGATTGTCCATCTGCCTGCGGATGGTAAGCCCGTACTCATGCTGGCGTGTAAATTTGGCTGGGGAAGATTTTGAGCAGCGATCGATCAATCGCACCTTCAGCGATCGATCGATCGCTATCCTAAAAAAAGGAATATTTCTTTTTCAACATTATCTCCTAATCGTTCAAGGAATATATCCTAGATACGACCCCTACCCTATATAAACACAGCAAAAGCCATGAGATTTGTAAGCCTTAGAGAGAGAGTCACAATTATTCTTCTTGAGGGAGTACCTCACGCTCAAACTCCATAGTTTTGGGTTTTTATCGAGTTTTTACATTTTGTTTCAAGGGAGACGATCTCCAATCTTTGTACCAACAAAGAGAAGCTTTCTGAACCCTTTTTATTTATGCAATCTTTTCATTCTAATTTTGCTATGGTTTCTTTAATCATGATTGAGTAGTTTGATTGTTGGGTTTAAGAGTTTTCAAAAGAGATTTTCACGGGTCGATAAATAGGAATTGTTTATGTTCAGAATTTTAGAAGGAGTCTTCATCTTTGCTTGTGTCTACTACATATTGCTTGTTTGGCCAACTTGTAATTGAATCTAAATTTATCATTGCTTGCACACTACTTAATTAATCGATTGGAACTATTATTAGATTAGTTTAGCGTCATAACCTGCGAGAGTTGAGTTATGGAGTTAGGTTAACATGTCGAATCTTGATTTAAATACTACATATCTATTTTTCTATTTTACTGAGAGAGTTTAATACTTAGGTTTCTTAAATATAGTTAATTATCGTTATGAGAGTATGTTAATTAAATTATCAAGTGTATTTGAGTTAGGAATCATACTCCGTTGAATTTACCTGCATAAACACCTGAATAAATTGATCCATGAACCCTGGAGATTTTTTTCTGATGCCTAATGTTTGTTTTAATTGATTTATCATCATTATTTAATTATTTTCATCTTAGTTTTAGAAAACAATCAAAACCAAACCTTTTATTTTGTCATAACTTAACTCTTTTCCCATAAACTTATAATGTACCATTTCAGTTTTCAGTGGATACGATCCTAAAATACTACAATTATCTACTGTGCACCTGCAGTTAGAACATTATTTTTTTGGATAAAATTTCATAAATTAAGTAAATGAATTTGACCGTTTTCTTTAAGTACATAGCATTTTGGTTGATTACCATTTGACTCTCAAATAACAAAGTGATTCGCACACAAAATTCTAATTACTAACATTTTTATCTGATAACACACTATTAATCAGAAAACATGTTGACATACACATTTATTCATGATATGCAATCGCTATTTCACCAATATAAAACCTTATTTTTACCAAATGCCATGTTATTTTATAAAATCACAATTTTACAGAAGTGCAGAAATATGTTTTCGTCAATCCGCGCAAAAACCACCTTCTCTTTTATTTACTATTTTGCCACCATAATCATTTACTTAATATATGCTCAAAATTAAGCTGTCTACCTAGTTAACTCTTTTCAGGTCCGACTCGGGTAGGCCCAAAGAAAGTGGAACCTTATTAATTTAGCAAAAAATTATAAGAAAAATGGTCCCATTTTTCGAATTTTTTTTTTACTAAAGGGACCTAAGGGCCCATTTTTTCAAAACAATTTTTTTTTATAAAAAAGTATTAAACAAAAAAAATATATATATATATATATATATCTATATATATTGCCATGGCCCCTTTTTAAATTGAGACGGCACTGGCCCTATTGATTAAGGTGTATTTCAGATTTTATGTAACACCGCTAAAAATCAGAGAGTTGACTTGAGAATGAAGATATTGTTGTTGTCAAAATTCCTAGTACTTAGTAGGAGAGGAATTAATATCCAGATCCGAGATCTGATTTGGAATATGCTTTGATCATTTTCAAAATTTGGATATTCGAAGAGTATGGATCCGGATAGTGAAATCTTGGATCCATGAAAACCCGATCTGAATATAGATATCATGATTTAACGTCTAAATATCCAGATTCAGGTCCGTTAAATATATTACATAAATTATTTTGATTTGAATTATGCTCTCTTCATCTCCAAAATTTAGGATATTCGGGGCATCCAGATCCGGATAGTAAAATTTTGGATCCACGAAAACCGGATCCGAATATAGATATTAAAGTCTGAATATTCGGATATGACTCCGTTAAATATATTAAAATATAAATATTATATAAAAATATTGATTTTACTTCTCTTTTAGTAATATATCATATTTATTTTCAAATTTTTATCCAAATTCTAAAAGGAATAACTTTTAAATTAGTTTTTTTTGTTTTATCTACATATAAATATCCACATATATCCTGATTTTTGGGCGGATATCAGAAATTCAAATATCTAAAAAAATCAAATATAAATATGGGTGGATGTGGCACATATCCGGATCCAAATACCATCAAATTTTAGGTATTCGAAGCCGTTCCAGTCCTAGTGCCAACTAAGTATAAATCTATTCACATTATTAAAATATTGGAAAGAAAACAAAGTTTTATAAAAAGTTGAAGATGAGATTTATAAGGACCGTTCGCTTTTTTTATATGGATGCTAGCATATGGAGATTGTTTGTTTTACCAAATGAGAGTTATGAACTGTCAACTCAAAAGAAGTTGGTAATAAATAAATTGTTCATTTCTCTTATGTACTATTTTAGGTCCAATCTCATTTTCAATGTGGGATTTTTTATACGTCTTCTTGATATGATGGTCAATTAATAATAAGTGGATTGACTCATATCCCATATATATTATTTTAGTTTTTAATAATCTCACTTTCGATATGAGATTCTTAGCACTAAACTAAATATGCGAAATTGGAGTTGGAATGAAAATTATAAAATTTGGATACACAAATTGCATCCAAAACTAAAAAAGTATAAATACCTCCATTCACACTAAAAATTACACAACTATAACCTAAATCATGTCATATTTTATGTAGATGTATCATTTTGCATCAATATAGAGAAATAACACATTTGCGTTAAAAATTGTGAAATCGTGTTTTGATGTCAGAACCACATAATCGCATTGTTGCACGAAGTCCATGAAATCGTCTTTTTGCGCAAAACTGTGGGATCACATTTTCACGTCAAAACATGATGAAATTTTTGTATCGCATTTTTGCGCAAAATGCGTTGAATCCGAAGAATCGCGTTTTTGCACCGAAAACGTGGAAACACACTTTCGCACGAAAACTATTGAAACATATTTTGTGTCGAAACCGCGTTATCGTATTTTTCGCCAGAATTACTGAATCACAATTTGGCACTAAAATAGTATAATCGTGTTTTGGCACTAAAATTATGAAATTGGGTTTCAATGTTTATGAAATCGTGTTTTAAATTGATAATTAGCGTTTTGGCGTCAAAACTGTGGAATTTCATTTTAGCACCAAAATTACGCAATTGCATTTTGCGCCAAAATTCTAGAATTTTATTTTGGTACCAAAATTGTGGAATCAAATTTTCACCCAAAATCGCATAATCATGTTTTTGCGTTAGAACCGTGTGATTGTTTTTTTGGTGTATGAATTACATAAGTCCTTTTGGCTAATTAACCACAAAATCTTATATTTTCTTATTTTTAATTTCTATATATTAAAAAAATTACTAGTGTAATGTTCAGTTTTATAAAATTTTACTTTTGACTTGATCATTAAAAACTCATTAGCTTAAGAATATGCCCATTTTATTTATTTTGATAGAAAATTCAATTTTTGACAAACGAACAATTTTGCATCAAAAAGCAACTTCTACAAGCAAAAGCAAAAGATGGTTTAAGAAACGAGCAACATTCAAATATTACCTCTGGATATTGAATATTGATGTTAAATATATATACACAATCAGGTGAAGAAACGAACGAAATTGGACTAAAGATTGAGTACCATATTGTCCAAGATTGTTTTTATTAAGGAAACACACCTAATTCTGACGGGATTACGACAAAAATTAGACGGCAGAAAATCGACAGATTACTAGCCATTTTATAGACATTTGAATTTCCGTTATAATCCATCATAATTTTTGTCTTTAAATACCTAAGCCACACTTACTCCATTCACAACCATTTTATACAATCTATAAAATTAAACATTTAAAAAATGTTTTCTTTCAATCTTTATGAATATTTTCGATCGTGGATGGACAAACCTATGAAGGATCCAGCGATGGGATTGTTAACAGAGGAGTTCGCGGATGGTATTAAGTAATTCATGGAATTTGCCGGAAACCAGGAGAGAACATTGCAAAGGGGTAAGATTCGATATCCTTGTCCTAACTGTATTAATCGTAGATCTGGTACGATAAACACTGTATGGAGGTATTTGTATAAGCATGGGTTTATGTCGGGTTACAAAATTTGGTATGCGCATGGGGAGAACGATTCAATTGTAGATTTTTCTAGTTCTAGTGCACATTATACAACGGATAGGATGGAAGAAACTACAACATAATCTGAACCCGTAGACACTATTCAAATGGTGAATGGTGCATTTCGAGAAAATTTACCGGGATTTATTGAGGATGGTCATAGTGTTGAGGAGCTTAATTTAGAAGCATGTAGGTTCTTTGATATGTTAGATGCAGCTAAGCAGTCGTTATACAAAGGTTGTAGAGAGGGTGATTCTCCTTTATCAACTGCGACTAAGTTGATGAACATAAGTTGAATTTCAATATGACCGAGGAGTGTGTGGATGTGATAGCGGATTTTGTTAAAGGCCTTTTGCCTGAGAGAAATCTTGCACTAGTTTCATACTATGAGATACAGAAAATGGTTAGGGGTCTTGGTTTGCCGTATCATGTGATAGACATGTGCCCGGAGAACTGTATGTTGTATTGGAGAGAAGACGAAGAACGGGTGTCATGTCGATTTTATCGGCATCCTCGGTATCATGATACAAGTGGAAAAGTTCCAGTTCCGTTTAAGCAGATGTGGTATTTGCCGTTGACTGCGAGGTTGAAGAGGTTATACCAATCCGAGCGAACTGCGAGCGCAATGAGATGGCATGTAGAGCATACAAGCGAAGGAGAAATAGCGCATCCAAAAGCATGGAAATATTTTAACTCAGTGTATCCATTGTTTCTGTTGGAGCGAAGGAATGTATAGCTCGGATTGAGTACATATGGGTTCAACCCTTTTGGGAAGCATGGGAGGCAATATTCGTTATGGCGAGTAATTGTCACACCTTACAATTTACCGTCATCTCAGTGCATGAAGCGAGATTTTTTGTTCCTGACTATTCTAGTTTCCGGGCCAGGACATCCTAAGAGATCACTTGCTATTTTTCTACAGCCATTGATTCATGAGTTGCAAATGTTATGGGAGCACGGTGTTGAAATGTTTGATGTTTCACTTCAACAAAATTTTGGTATGCGTACTACAGGATTTACATGGCTCAAGTACGGTTCGAGTATCCTCAATTCATAGAGGACCAAGTAGAGGAGCAAAAGGAAAAAGAGTTTCCAGAATGGTTGAAATTTTATGTAAGATTTTCACCGTTAACATATATCATTTTTAATAATTACAAAAAGCAAAACTAACTGCTCTTTTACTCAACCCATTTATACAAGTTACAACAATGATGTTGAGAGGTGAATTGTTTCCCACGTGGTTAGAAGAGGTGATCAACCCCCCCCCTATGGCAGCGATTAATCCGAGAGGGATGGTTTACGGGGGTTTCTGAGCATGAGCCTTTGCAGCAAATCTCAAAAGGTGGGTTAGGGTCGATTGATCATTCTCTTGAGGTCAAGCTTGTCGTTGACTTCACGGATGGAGCATATAATGTGGTTTTCGAGGATTCTGAGGAAGAAATAGGCGAATTTGAGGAAGTTACAGATTCAGCATCTTCAGAATATTCATCAGAACCAGATTCAGATGAAGATAACACTGATTCTATTTGATGTAATATATGTAACATAGTTTATAAACATTTTGTAAAATATTTTATACACATGATGTAAATAGTTTATGTGTTCTATTTGATGTAATATACATAACATATTTTATAAACATGATGTAAAATATTATATGTCTTCTATTTGATGTAATATATGTAACATATTTTATAAACATGTGTAAAATATTTTATAAACATTATGTAAAATATTATATGTGTTACTAGTATTCATTTCTATTGTATAATAATTTAACTCGGAATTTCCCAATTTTAAAATCGTATTCCGTAGGAAAATTTCAAGAATTATGACGGGTTAGGGTATATGGTTATCAAATTTTGCATTTAATTGCATAACGCATATAAACCAATATCAAATTGTCCAAAACTAACTAATTATATTTTTTACGGATATTTAAAGTAGATTTACACATAGATTAACTAGTATAACCACAATAAATACATTTGTATAATGTTGCCTAAAATATTTATGTAACATTGTGTAATATTAACACGATAATGGAATTTGTAATCATGCTTGTCATTTTAAGCATCAAAACACTACAATATGTGACAAATCAGACTAAATAAGTTTGTATATACCCTAAACCCCAAGTTACTTATATCCTAAACTCCAAATTCTCTGGAATCCGTCAGAATATGCCTGTTTCCGATAGATTTCCAACGGAATCGAATATTCCTTTGTTGACTGACTAATGGGAAAACATGCATCGAATTCAGAAGATCCGTTGGAATTATGTCGATTCATTTGTCGCCATTTATTTCGTCACACGGCAAAAATTTGGGAAAACTGCGTAAATTAATTAAAATCCCGATGGAATTCAGACGTATATTCTGTCGAAAATTATATAAATATGTCAAACACACGATTCTTCTCCTTCATCTTTCCAATTTTATTTCTCTCTCTACAACACAAACGACACATATTTGCCTTCTCTCTACATTTAAGTAAATATACCCACAAAATCATGTAAGTTTCTTTCATATTTTGCATTTTATTCCATATATTTATTTTATAATGATAGTTTTGTAGGATTTGGTGAAATTTTATTAGGTTGATTGGTAGATTTGAAGTTGTGTTAGGTTGATTGGTACATTAAGGATGTTGAATTTTTGTTTTATGTAGATTTAGGAAAGAAGAAGGAGGCTTTTTTATAAATTGTTTTTCATAATTATGGTTTAATAAAAAAATATTTGTTTTACTAATTGTTAATCTATAAAACATAAATAAAAAAAAAATTTTATTTTGTTTTCATAAATCGTTTATATATTATTATTTTTGGTCTAAAACAGTTTTATACAATGTTTTTATTAATTTTTTTAAAACATTTTTATTAATTTAAAAAAAATGTTTTTATTAATTTCAATAACATTTTTTAAAAATTAGTGAAAATAATTTTATTACATAAACACTTAATAAAAACGTTTGTATTAATTGTTTTTGTTATTTTCTTTGGTATAAAACACATTTTTACCAAAAAACGTTTTTTTATTTTTTTTTGGGTTCAATAAAGACTTATGAGTATGTGATTTTTTAAGTTTTTCGATACATATATGTGATTTTATTATTTGCTAATATTTTTCCATATTTTTGTAGGGGTCATACCGAGATTTCCGTCCGAAAGTTCCTTCCCATTCGAGAGGTGGTTCCGGATCTGGGAAGCCTACGCCCTCGGGGACCGAATTCCCGAGTCTCAAACTTCTGTTATTCGGCCGCAAATGTCGATCAAGGACTTTGTCGTCTAGCCGGGTCGGTCACACTGCGTAGTTCTTCACCCCCATTGTCGGAATAGACCGACTTGATAATATTTAGAAGTTTGATTTATAATTTCTAATTACTTAATTTTAATTATCATTTTTATCATGTTTGCAGGTTCATGTTACTGAAAGGCATCACTAAGACCATTCTCAAGATTTTCAAAACCCAGCTTGAACATCCTTACCCAATTATATTGACATTCCAAACATCGTTAGTGACACTTGGTTTCAATCTTTTGTGGTAAGTTCGATATTTATGCATTTTAATTAATTTATTAATTACTTTTAAATTTTATTTGTTTCTAATATTTTATGAATGATGGATACTTTTTTCCAATACTTGCAGCAAGATTTCACATGGGAGTCGTCATTGACAAATCGAGTACGTACTGAGTTTGATAAGCAGGCATGAACACAATACATAAAGCAAATTAATGAGTAGAAGCAAAAGTGGGTCAACTAGAGGCTTGCGAGTATGAGATGGTAAGTTCTTATCCGTAAATTGTTTTATTTACTGTTGGTTTATAATTATATTATTACTTATATATGTTTTTAAATTGAATAGATGCTTGAATCGGGAGGGTCACCTCCCGATTACATGGTCTTGTTGGCGGATAGGCACCGGGACAAGAAGACTGGCCTCATTCAGGATGCAGTGGCTCAGGAGATCTTACGAATGCCGAGAAAAAGAAAAAGGAGCGACTTATGGAGCTTTCTCAGGCTGGATCGACCTCGTCCAATGATTTGCCCCGCGAAAAGATCAACGACATTGTCTTTGTGGTAAATTAAAATTTATTTTTATTTAAATATGTTAAATGTATTTTTTTTTTTACTAATCATTTAATTCATGTTATAGAAAACTCAGATTAGCAAGGATCGCGCTTCGGATTATGAAGTCTTCCATACCGTGATAGGGGGTACTCTTCTTCATCTTTCAGTGAGTCGTCTCCCCAACTTCTTGTTGAGATCGAACGGTTGAATAAACTTGTCACGGAAGAGCGACTGGCGTGTGAGGCTGAATCAGCTGCATGCGCGGCTGAACGAGAGGCATACGAGAAGAAGAGTTCGCAGACTCGGCAACAGCTTGCGAGGATGCAGGCGATTATGCTCAAACGCTTCCCGGACGATTTCCAAGATCCACCAGCCCAGTAGTTTATGTTTTTTCCGCAAAAAATTATGTTTTTTTCTAGAATTTTATGTTTTATGTTTTTTAAACATTTGTTTTTATAATTTTAAACTTTCTTATTTTCATTAATTTTTATTTTATATATTTATATATTTATATTTTATTATTTTATTTTATAATTAAAAATTAATTATTATATTTAAATTATTTTTTAAATATGTATCCGTCAGAATTCCGTCATCCCGTCAGAATCCGTCGATTTTTTCGACACTTGAGCGGTCGGCAACCCGTCGAAAAATAATTCCTCGATATATTGCCGGAAATTTCCGACGGATATTGGGGCGTTGGAAATCTGTCGAAATTTCTGACGGATTTTCGATGGATAAATTTTTCCGACTCTCTAGTTCCAATGAAATTTTTAGATCGAAAAACCGTCGGAAAAGGGCCTTTCTTGTAGTGTCTTCACATTCTCTTTACACAAATTTTGTGTCCCTTCTCACATCTTTTGGCTTAAATATCTTCATACAAATTGATTCAATTTCGGGATTCTATCCAAAACAAAAAAAAATCTAGATATGATTATGAGTTGGATATATAGAGGGACGAGTGAGAGAACGATACGTTGATTTTGATTTAAGAAGCGAACATGTTTGCAACTTTTTTTGGCAAACGAAGAGAAAGCTTTGTTTAAATAGTGTTTGTACATTACCTAACTTTTCATTCTCCATATAGTATCATAATCTCAATCTCGATAACCTAACTTTTTTCTTCCTTTTCTTTTTCCCACCTCCTTTCTACTAAACCGTCTCTATTCTCCTCATGTGTTTTTATTTTTCGGCTTCATCATGTCATACTCCGAAACCTTCCCTGATAATACTAGCGACACCATCACAACAAACACCAATCAAACACTTCTCAATGTCAACGTCACCAACGTTGCCAAACTCACTACAACAAACAATCGCATGTACATTTTTCATGTCCATGCCCTCCTCGATGGTCATGCTCTCGCTGATCATGCTCTCGCCAGTTTGTTGGTTTACTATGCAGACTTTCTAATTGTTATTCGTAGTTTTTTATTGATAATTCGTGATAAAATCAGTGTATTATATAATTAGGCCATGTCTTTGGTATATGTCAGGGATGCATTTGCACTAGGTCCATATTTTTTCTTTTGCAAATTTTTTTTATAGATTTTAGGAAAGTTTATGACTTTTTTACAAAGTTCTGTTTATTATTCTTACAAAACTAGAATGATAGCACATGGCTCACAAAATTAATGAAACGGCCTATATATATAGTTATAGTACAAAATAAAAAGGAAATTGGGTTAAATTACCATCAAAACAATTATATAATTATTATGGTCAATTGGTCATGGTTCTACATACAATTAGCTCAAAAAATGCCAAAAATATATTTCCATTACATACCATCTTCACATTCTCTTTACACAAATTTTGTGTTCTTTCTCACATTTTTTGGCTTAAATATCTTCATACAAATTGATTCAATTTGTGGATTCTATCCCCAAAAACAAAAAAAAATCTAGATATATATATATTTGTTTAAATAAAAAAAAAATCTAGATATACTAATGAGTTGAATATAAAGAGAGACAAGGGAGAGAATGATACGCTAATTTTGGGTTAAGAAGTGAACATATTTGCAAGTTTTTTTTGCTAACGAAGAGAAAGCTTTATTCAAATAGTGTCTGTACATTACGCTAATAATAACGATTGACTCAACTTAATTAAGTGTTTGTGTTTATACGTCAAAGTCATAGCAAAATCACAGAAAAACTTTACAATTATATACTGTAGTTGTATGATGCTGTATTTATCTATATATATGTGTAAGTCTACGAGGAACAAAGCACGTGATGGACCAAAGTAAAGCAACTTCAACAAGAGATTAAAACCAAAACAAATGAAGACACAAGCCCAACCCACTCTCCAACGGTCTTCTTCTTCTCATGTCACAAACGACAAAGAAAATGTACATGGCTTAATACAGAGCACCAAGATGAGAAAACCAGCTGGAGAGAGCTGTCTAATAGTACTATAGTACTGAATAACATATATGATATTCTCTCTTATCATTAGTGAATGGCTAGATGATTGACACATGTAATCAGATCCTTTCACCAAAGAATAAGTCTAGAATGTTCCTTGTTGATTGTATCCTTTCTGAGGTATCAATAAAACAGTAAAGTTTTTCAGTATAATCCTTCTCTTCATTTATTCACATAGTATTAGAGCACTCATAAACCCTAATAGGTGATGTCATGGCAGAGGCTCTCGATCCTTATCCTTTTCCTTCAAATCTTCATATTTCCAGTTCTGTCACCATAAAGCTCATTGATAGCAATTACCTTCTCTGGAAAACGCAGTTTGAATCACTCCTTCGAAGTCAAAAACTCTTTGGTTTTGTCACTGGCCAACTGTGTGCTCCTGCAGCAACAATCATCAACACTGTTAACGATGTTGCGGTCGAAACTCCAAATCCTGCATTTGAAGCCTAGACTTGCACCGATCAGCTCATCAAATCATGGATTTTTGGTACTCTCACGGAGAAGTACTCGGATATGGTTATGGTTTAGCTTCTTCACAAGAAGTGTGGCTTTCTCTTGCTGATAATTTCAACAAGAGCTATGTTACTCATGAGTTTGATTTGAGACGTCGCCTACAACTATTTTCCAACCGAGGTAAAGGCTTTCCTACTTATTGTCGTGAGTTTCGTGCTCTCTGTGACCAATTTAGTTCCATCGGAAAGCCAGTAGAAGAGTCTATGAAAATCTTTACCTTTCTCAATGGCTTGAGCCAAGAATATGATCTTATTTCCACTGTTGTCCAAAGCTCAATGTCTCGCTTTCCACCACCCACGTTTAATGATGTTGTCTCTGAAATCTCTGGCTTCGACACTCGTCTTCAATCCTATGAAGCTGCCAATGATGTCTCTCCTTTCACTGCCTTCCAAACTCAGAAATCCAGTTATTTCTATTCTGGAAACTGTGGTCGTGGCAACTCATATTCTCGTTTTGGCAACAGAGGTCGAGGTGGATTCTCAACTCGTGGAAGAGGTTTCTCGCAACGAGTTAACTCATCAGGCTGGAATCAATCTTCGTCATCAGAAGATCCAAACAACTCTCGTCCTGTTTGTCAAATATGTGGTCGCATCGGTCACTCTGCACTCAAATGTTGGAATCGTTTTGACACTACATACCAGAGTGATGATGTTCCTCAAGCCCTCTCTGCTCTTTGGACTTCTGATGAAAGTGGTCGTGAATGGTTTCCTGATTCTGGTGCTTCTGCTCACATTACCTCTACCACTGCTCCTCTAAAGAATGCCACACCATACTCTGGGCCAGAAACCGTAATGGTAGCTGATGGAAATTATTTTCCCATCACTTATGTTGGATCAACTACCCTCAACACAACTACAGGTAGTATCCGACTTAATGATGTCCTTGTTTATCCGTCGATGCAAAAATCCCTTCTATCAGTTTCAAAACTCTGTGAAGACTACCCTTGTGGAGTCTATTTTGATGATAATGTTGTCTATGTTATTGATCTCGATACTCAGAAGATGGTGACAAAAGGACCACGCCGTGAAGGGCTCTATGTGTTGGAAAATCTGAAGTTTGTGGCTTTTTATTCAAATCGGCAGTGTGTTGCTAGTGATATGGTTTGGCATCAACGTCTCGGTCATGCAAACTTCCAGATTCTACAACTTCTCAAGAATAACAAGGCAATATCTATCAATAAGATCAGCACCTCTCTCGTTTGTGAACCTTGCCAAATGGAAAATAGTTCTCAACTTCCTTTTTCTTATTCAGAGTCTAGTGTCACAGACCCACTTAATCGAATACACTGTGATCTTTGGGGTCTTCACCGGTTGTATCAGTTCAAGGTTTCAAGTATTATATTGTTTTTGTGGACAACTTCTCTCGATATTCATGGGTGTTCCCTCTCAAATTAAAGTCTGACTTCTTTGGTGTGTTTATTGCCTTTCAAAAATAAGTCGAAAATCAGTTTAACGAAAAGATTAAGGTGTTTCAAAGTGATGGTGGAGGAGAGTTTATGATCACAAGTTTCAGAAATCATCTTCACAACCATGGTATTACAAATCTGCTGTCATGTCCATCAACGCCTCAACAGAATGGGATTGCTGAGCGAAAGCATAAGCACTTCACTGAACTTGGACTTGCAATGTTATTTCAGAGTAAGACTCCACTGAAATATTGGGTTGAAGCATTCCACTCAGCAAATTTTATTACCAATCTTCTCCCATCAGCCTCGCTAAATCAGAAAAGCCCCTCAGAGATTCTGCTCAAGAACAAACCAGATTACTCCTTTCTTCGGGTATTTGGCGCTGCGTGCTATCCATGTTTACGCCCCTTTGCTCAACATAAGTTTGAACCTCGCTCTCTTCAATGCGTATTCTTGGGATATCACGCTCAATACAAAGGTTATCGCTGTCTATATCCGCCAACTGGTCGCGTTTATATCTGACGCAATGTGATTTTTGATGAGCTATGTTTTCCATTCAGCGACAAGTATAAGCATTTGGCTCCTCAACACGAGACATGTTTACTTCATGCGTGGTAGTCATCTGAGAATCAGGTCTCGATCCCTCATCATCTACCTTCGCTTCCACCACAAGTGGTAGAATATCCTCAGGGGGAACAATTTCCACATGGACATACTGGTTCTTCATCGTTACCAGAAACAGAGGAACATACGGTACAACAACAAGAAGAACATGTTACCGCTGTCGAACCCTTGCCTGTTGGTACATCAGAACCTATGGAAACAGAGGTCATTGAACACAGTCATCCAATGATGACCATATCAAAGCTAGGAATAAGGAAACCTAATCCCAGGTACGCACTTGTTGCTAGCAAAACTATACCTTCGTTACCAAAAATAATTGCAGAGATTTTAGCTCATGGCGTCAAGCTATGATAGAAGAATTAGATTCTATATATCAAAATGATACATGGTCTCTAATTCCTGCAACAGAAGACATGAATATCTTGGGATGTCGTTGGGTTTTTACGGTGAAGCTTAACGCAGATGGATCATTTAACAAGTTTAAAGCTAGATTGGTTGCAAAAGGGTTTGATCAAGAAGAAGGTGTAGATTTTACAGAAACTTACAGCCCCGTGGTTCGAACATCTACCATCCGAACAGTCCTATCAGTTGCAACCTCGAAAAACTGGAGCATTACCCAATTGGATGTTAAAAACGCTTTTCTTTATGGGGATTTACGAGGGTGTTTATGTTTCAGCCTCCTGGTTTCGAAGATCTTGCTTATCCAAACCATATATGCTCATTAAAGAAGGCTTTATATGGACTTAAGCAAGCCCCAAGAGCATGGTTCGATAAATTCAGCCATTTTCTTCTTGAGTTTGGTTTTGTATGTAGCAAAGCCGATTCTTCTCTCTTCATATATCATCACAATGGTGACACCTTGGTTCTCTTGTTATATGTGGATGATATTCTGTTGACTGGCTCTAATCCTACTCTCTTCAAGTCCTTGATTTCAGAACTCAACAACCGATTTGCAATGAAAGACCTAGGTGATTTTCATTCCTTCTTGGGGATTCAAGCTCAAGCTCATTCTCAAGGCTTATTTTTCAGTCAGACAAAATATGTGGAAGAGATTCTTCACCATGCCAACATGACCTTCTGCAACCCGATTCATACTCCGCTTCCATTACGACTAGACCATGTCTTCCGCGACACACAACCATTTTTTGAGCCGAGTTATTTTCGCAGTCTTGTCGGGAAGCTTCAATATCTAACCATCACTCGTCCCGATATTCAGTTTGCGGTTAACTTCATCTGTCAAAGAATGCACTCACCTACAGAATCAGATTTTGGGTTATTAAACGGATTCTTCGACATCTCCGCGGAACTTCCTCTATGGGCCTGCATCTTTACAAGAACAGTGACTTATCTTTGGTTTTCTACAGCGATAGTGATTGGGCCGGATGTCAAAGATACTCGACGATCTACAATAGGTTTTTGTGCCTTCCTTGGCTCCAATATCATATCGTGGTCTGCAAAACGGCAACCGACACTATCACGATCTTCAACAGAGGCAGAATACAGAGCACTCGCAACCACTGCCTCTGAATTAACATGGATCTCTGCAGTTCTACGAGACTTGGGTATTTCTCAATCTATGCATGCTATTCTCCGTTGTGGTAATCTCTCTGCCGTACATCTCTCTGCAAATCCGGTGCTACACAGCCGCTCCAAACACATACAGGTTGACTATCACTACGTTCGCGAAAGAGTTGCTCTCGGTGTTCTCGAAATTCAACACATTCCGACAGCATTGCAACTTGCGGATATCTTTACAAAGTCACTTCCTCGAATATCCTTTTAACGGTTACGATCCAAACTAAGTGTTGGGAATCCTCCCACCATCAGTTTGCGGGGGGATGTAAGTCTACAAGGAACATAGCACGTGATGGGCCAAAGTTAAACAACTTCAACAAGAGATCAAAGCCCAAAACAAATGAAGACACAAGTCCAACCCACTCTCCAACGGTCTTCTTCTTCTCATGTCACAAACGACAAAGAAAACGTACAGAGCTCAATACAGAGCATCAAGATGAGAAAACCAGTTGGAGAGAGCAGTCCAATAGTACTATAATACTAAATAACAGATATGATATTCTTTCTTATCATTAGGGAATGACTAGATAATTGACACATGTAATCAGATATTTTCACAAAAAAATAGATTTAGAATGTTTTTGTTGTATAAAAGGAAACTCTATGTAAACGTTCTGAGATATTAATAAAACAGTAAAATATTTCAATATAATTCTTCTCTTCATTTATTCACAATATGATAATATGGTTTTTGTAACGAGGCCTCTTCCCAAAGACAAGAAAAACTTTAATTCCTGAAGTAGGTCTAAAAGACTATGACGAGGCCTCTTCCCAAATCTGGGAAAAAAAGGAGAGGTGGTGACAAAAAAAACCAAAAGTAGAGTACAATTATTTTACTCTTTTTTTTTTTTGTCACAATTATTTTACTCTTTTTTGTAATAAAATTAAACATAAAATAAAGTGGGTCCATTCGATCTTATTGTACGCCGCGCCGGACAGAATTTTACTCGACTCCACGTGCGAATAGCTTTCGAACCGGGACCACTGATTGAGTAAAGCAGAGGGACACGTGGCAAGCATCTGGTGCTCTTCTCTGATAGTCTATTTAATCTAAACCGTTCACTTTTTTGTGTAGTGTGAGAACATCGTACCAACCTGTCTGCTGTTTGGGAATTCCTATTTGTGCCTATCGAAGAGGTTTGATCTTTCTCTCATTATGTAAATTTAAATTCTAAGGATAATCTATCAGTCTTTTTTTTTTTTAATGATTATATGTATTTGTTTTGTATGGTAAGGTGAAATTTCTTAGACTTTAAATATGTCACGTGAAAACTCCTTGCTACGCAGGTTTTTTTGTTTTTGTGGTTTACTTTAGATCCATTTTAGGTTTAGTTTTCTTAATTAATTCCACGACATTATCTAAACACATTTTTTAAAAATATTATGGATTTGATTATTGATTATTTACATCTCTACGTTTGGCAAACCTATCAAGTTCCTCAATCTGGGAGCCTTGTAACTGTTCAATCTTTTGTTTGTTACCGCAATGGTCATTTAACAAAATATTTTTGTCAAACCCAGAATTTGCTATCAAATAATTTTACAAAAATATAATTTTGTTAATCAGTTCATATTACAATTTAATATTTTATACATAAAAGTTATATATTTAGTATAATGATATTATGGTCGTGACAAAACAAGAAGTTTAATTACAGCTTGTTTCAAAAATAAAACGTTTACAGAATTATACCAATTTTCATATATATATATTTACCTCTTATTAACATATTAAAAAGTTGTATATTTGAAAAAATGAAAAAATGTAATAAATTTTTCATATACAAATTTTACCTTTCAACATATTAAAAAGTTGTATATTTGAGAAAAAAATTATGTAATGAAGTCAAACACTACATGATTTAATGATGTTCAACAAATTATTATTTTGAAAAATTATATGCTAAAATTTGATCTTTTATACATTGTTTATGTTTAATATGTAAACTATCATTTGGCCATGACTCATGACTATTGACTAACTAGGTAAAATGGAGAATCCATAAAATAATCTCGAAAATTAAAGTGAAAGCTAAGTTTGCATAGTCCTGGACTCAAGACTTTGGATCTAGACGAAACTTTCTGATGCCGAACTTATCTTAACAGTAAGTCACGGTTGCCTCCTTAATTTCTATACAATAATCATTGTAAGAAAATTTTAATACATGAATGAATCTGATCCATTGGAATAAGTAGAATTAATCATTTATAAGGTGGCTCTATGTAGATCTGGGCACGGAGCGAATATCCTAAAAACATCTGGTATCCGCGATCCGTTCCGTTCTGAATGGATATTTGATTTTATGATCCGTTCCGATCCGGTAACTTTCGGATATCCAAAAATTCGGATATCTGAACTTTTTTTAGGTATCCGCGGATATCCGATTCGATCCGTTAAAAGTCGAATATCCGGAATTTTTTTAGATATCCGCGGATATCCGATCCGATCCGTTAAAAGTACTTTGAAAACTCAAAATTCTAAAAAATTAGGTGAGAATGAGTGGTTCCAGTACAATTTCTTTCGGTTGTGTATCGGTAATAACAAAAAAAAAATAGCAAATCATATACATTATAGAAATGATATATATATATATATATATAATACGCCAATGCGGATCGGAACGGATATCGATAATTTCTTAAATAATATTTGCGATTTGCTTTGTTTTTAGCGGATACCATATTTAAATATTTGTTTTGCTCCGAAACTTTACGAATATTCGGATTTTTCGGTTCGAATCAAAGCGAATAGCAAATAACGAATCGAATCGGATTTAACGGATTTTTTGCCCACCCTTAGCTCTATGCTAAGCGACTTCTAAAGTCAAAACAGTGAATTCATATCCCTGACAAGAAAAACAATAGTAAGCATTTAATAAGAAAGGATGTCAGATGGCTTTGGTCATCAAATTTTGTGACTACAATACCTAACAACGACCAATCTACTCTATTCTCAAATAAGATTATCTGAAATTATTAAAGGAGAATACAAAGTCGTTTCAAACAATTTTTATTGTCAATATATCAGGGTTGTGTTTTTATGTTGTTTTCTTTTTAACTATGAGATGCCTCTTTAGTATATATCACAATGACTTATAACCATAAAGTAATCATATCATACATAACATTCATATAAAAATATAGCATTTTATATCTGTTCCTTCATATACTGATTCATATATATCTAAATCTCTAAAATCATATGAGCATATACAAATATTTCCTGAAACCTCAACCATCATCGCATGGAAAAAAATTATTAATACATGATCTAAAGTCTATAGCAGAGTTATATATAGAGGTGCCTCCACTGATCATATCATAAAACATATATATACCCACATAATACACATGAACCCTAACTGTATCAGGAATGATCAACATCGAATAATCTTCAAGCTGGTGGTTGACATTAAAAATTAAAATATGAACTACAAGAACATAATGGATCAAACACTTTAGCGTGAATAATGCATTAATATATCTTATTCATTAACAAACTACTACAGCAACAACAGTGGATAATGCAAAAGAAGGCATTCCATTAAACACATATAGAGAAGCAAATACGAGACAATATATGAAAAAGGAAATTATATAATATAAGATCAAACAGTTGCACCCGAGTAATTACCCATCAGAGACTGACCTTGTTGTTGCGGCTGCTGCTGCTGTTGCTGCAGCTGCAGAGGCGGCTGCGATTGCGTTAGCGTTTGCGGTTTCTGCCTGGTGACTCTCTTCCTCTTCTTTTCGTAGCTAACGCCGCGAGCTTTGGCCTGGAAGTCTCTGACTTCACGGAGGTATAACCTGACGGCGCGTGAGCCGAAGGGGTTAGCTTCGGGGGGGCCACCGTTCTCCTCGTAGGCAGCTCGGAGGCGGCCGATGAGGGCGTCAAGTGAGCCCCAGGCTTGTCGAAGAGGGCAAGGACAAGGCGCGGGAGGGTTAGGGAGGCCGAAGAAGGCGCAGGTCTGGTGGTGAACCTTTGTTTTCCCAAACTGGTCGAGGTAGCGGAGGAACTCGAGCACGTGTGCGCCGCTGCACGACGGGAGAGAGAGCGGAGGACGGTGGTTCCGGAGGTATTGGCAGAAGGTGTTCCAGTCACGGCGTTTCTGGTTCTCGTACCGGCTTGAGGAAGGAGGTGTTAATTGTGTGGAGCTATTAGGGTTCTTGTTTGCTTGGTGAGAGATCAAGTCCATGGCTTTTCTTGATTTTCTTGATTTAGGGTTTTGCTTTTATATAGATCAAAGAGATTAGGGTTTTTTTTGTAGATCGTGGAGCTAAACAGAGAGAATGAGTGAAAGTGAGAAAGAGGGACTTAGCTGGTTGTGATGGTGGAAATTAAGTGGTGATCTATTGATACTATAAAAAGTATAGATTCATCTTTTGCAGATCAAATCCAACAAACACATATGAGCAGAAATGGTGAGGCAAAGAGAGAATAAGCTGGAAAAACGGGGAGAGAGAGAGAAGTGAAGTTTGGTTTCTGCTTAAGGAGATATGAGAGAAGGGGATATATAAGTGGAAGAGATCAAAAGTGAGAATTTTTGGTTTTCCTTTTTTTAAAAATTTCTAGCTTTTCTACTTTGGGAGATGATGGAGAGACAATACACAAAACCACACTTGTCAAGAATCAAAAAGTGTAGTAGCTTCAAGACTCAAGAGCATTGGGAGGTCATTTAAGGAGAGAGAGACTGAGCAGATGAGTACAATAGAGGAGAGAGAGAAGAAGGGGACTGAGTGTTACACAGCGTAGAAAAGGGTAATTTCATAGCTGAAGAGAGAGAGAGGGAGAGAGTGACCAATGGGTCAAGTGGGGAACTTGAAGTTGAACATTGACATGACATGAGGAGGAAGAGTCTGTGTTCTTTGCCTGCAATTTGCAGCGACAATTTCAATTTTTTTTTTATTATTAATTATTTTTTATTTTCATTACTTTATGCGTTGCATTTATTTACTTTGTTTTCGCATTATTCTTGTTTCCTTCCTCCACTTTAATTTCTTACTTTGAAAACGACCTGATTAACATATATATATTTATTTTTTTGTGAAGTGACCTTCGTCTAGAGCACATACCATTGCCCCCGAAATCGAGTTCCACTTTTTCCATATGTTAGGAATTAGGCTAATGGATTGGCCAGTTATGGTCCAATATTGACAAAAGTATATGTATATATAAATATATGTATATATATATATCTTTTCTTTTTTCGAAAATCATGGGTTATAAACTTAAAATACACTTCCTTTAAACACAGTCATTCTTGATCGACAGTGAATTAAAAAGTTTAGCTAATTTCTTGAGAGAGGAAATTAAATTGTTGACAATACAAGAGCGCTCAAATTCTATAGAAGCAACATGTGTTCTGTAATTAAACCGTTTATCAGAGACGATTTATTTGCTACAAGTCGAGTAAATTTATGTATATACGGCTTCATTTCAATGGTAAAAGCTGCCAGTTGAGCTGCGGTATTATAAATCGTGTTAATTTGGCAATAACTCCAACAGAAATTTTATAACCAAACTATTTGGACCGAATTCAACAAGTTTTTATCTAAGAATATTCTATAGATTGATAAGAAAAAAAACATTTCAAATAATACTGTTATAACAACAATAATTGAAAGTTAAAAGAGAATCTAGATAAATATAATCAAAGACTTTTGCTTCGGATGTTGAAGATCTTACATCTTAGAAAACTTAGTTGTTGAAAAAACATTTGTCGAGATCTTCGGTTATTGGTTTTTGGCATCCATGTAGGTTTTTGTTTTGATCACCTGCGTCTGTCTCTTCTCCAAAGCTTCATCTTGTATAGACGTTTTGTTAAACCTTTGTTTTCTTCATACTGTCACTGAAAAATTAATCTTAGTCCGATTCAGTTTTCTAAAAACAACGAGAATAAAAGTGTAATGTATTTGTAAGAAGAATTGTCAACAGTTTATCTAGAATGTGATCTTATTTCATTTCATATTTGTAGGAATCACCTCCACAGTTTGTTTGTCAGAAACGAAGATGAACAGTTTTCTAAACGAGGATGAAGAGTTTTCTAAAGGGTTAAATGGATGGGAAAGAGTTATGTTCGCCTATTATTCAAGTCTAATCAGGCTTATGGTTTTTGCATGTGACTTCAACGTTTCAAGCCAATGTTTGCGACACTTATGAAGTGAAAGCTTAACTCAGACATGTTACCAGGGAAAAACCAATTCGAGCAGTTTTTCTATCAAAATTGATGGCATGACTACTTAGAGTTTCTAGAAGATTTATGATATGCTGCTAGACTTTTAGACGATTTGTTATTTTGATTTCTATCTGTTTATATAATTATATTGTAAGGCCAGAATTCTAACAATTAAAAAGTGAACTCAAAATCAAAGAAAAAGACTAGGCATGACCGCTCTATATATTAGGGATGGAATTATTATCCGGGATTCGGTATCCGATCCGTTATCCGTTCCTATCCGCTCCGAAAATATGGATTTCGGGACGTTCGGATCAGGATCCGGATAGTAAAATCTCGGATCCGTAAAAAATAGATCCGGATCCGGATAGTAAAATTTCAAAGTCCGGATATCCGGATCCGGATCCGGGCGCATTAAATATATTAAAAACATATAGTTTTACATATATTAAGTTATTTTTATATAAAAATATATGCATATATATATATATATTGATTTTAGTTCTTTTTCTAATATATCATATTTATTTTGAAAAAATAATTCAAAAATTTAATTTATAGTTTAAATTTATAAATTTTTAAAAAAATTTAGTGTTTTAATTTAATTATTTAATTATTTTTTCCGGATCTGGATATCCGCGGATATCTTAATTTTTTGTCGGATATCCGGAAGTCACGGATCCGGATCCGGATACTTTTAAATGTCCGAATATCCGGATCCGTTCCACCCTGCTATATATATAGTGTAGTATAGCAAGCATATTACTTATATACTGATGAAAGGCTTGCAAAATCATATAAATATTTGCACATTTTGTAAGCATATGAACTAATGATAGAAAAGAGAATAACAAAGTGACAAAACGAAGATAGTGAATTGACAAAAAGTTTCAAATTTAAGTTTTCTTAAATTCATGAACGTTTAATTCAAAATCAAGTGACGGTAAATAAATTGGTCAACATCTTTTTTACTCTAGATTACATCTCACTTTATATGCATAATTTCATTATAAAATCAGTTTCAAGTTGGATTAGCCAAACTAATTTCGGACCAAATCGATTTTAGGTCGAACCGATCAAACCAATTTCGGGTTTTGTTGATTGCAGTTCAAGTTGGGTCGATGTATGTCCATACTCTAAAACTATGTTGTGAATGATGGGTTTTTCATTTCAAAAGTAGCTGAGAAATATTGGAATGATTAATGTTCTTTGTATTTTACTAGATATCGCACATGTTATTATTGTTATTATTTTTTTTTTTTTAAATTATGCTTAACAAAAATAAAGTAAATAATCTTTATTGGTAAATGGCAGTGTTCTAAAAAGTGGTATAGGCGGTCGTTTAGACGGCGTCCATACGCTAGACGTCCATAGACTATGGCGATTACATTCTAGGCGTTTTGTTATTAAGCGGAGTTAGACGGCTTTAGATGGCTTTAAGCGGATCTAGGTAGTTTTACCAAAATGTTAATTGTTAATCAATTAATATTTAATTTGTTTTTTAGTATAGTTTTTGAAATTTCTAATATCATATAATTAAATTTATAAGTTTTGATTTCATAAATACATGATTATAAAAGTTTATATGTTGTTTGATCTGAACTGAATATTTTGGTCTAATTCGCATATATGGTATTTTAAGTTTTGATATTTTTAACATTTTTTTGAATTTTTTTGTATAATTTAAATTTCGGATCTATTCTAAGACTTAAAAATTAAAATTTTATTATTTATATATTATGGTATTCCATGTATTATACTATATATTAAATATATATAATATATTGGTTTATCTTATAAACACCTAAACCGCTTTAAAAATCGCATAGGTTCCGATTAGACGTTCTAGGGGCTAGACGATGGGTCGCCGTCTGCTTAACGCCTAACGCTTTTTTGAAAATTGGTAAATAGTTAGACATATGTCGTGATTTGGTAAACTATAATTATTTTAAGTGAATAGATTAAATGCGTACAACTTTGTATAATAAGATTTTAAATCTCATATTAGTTCCTATTTTGGAATGAGACTCCTTAGAACAACTTCAGCCTCGACACTATATTGGTGTTGAAATTACACCAAATTTGGTGTTTTAGTGTCACCATTTTTTTTTCTCCAATCACAATACTAAATATCACATTAAAAAAATATTCATTATTATTATATTATTAAATTGAATTTTTATTTTATTTTTAATAGTTTGATAAATATTAATTATTTTTATAACTGATTAATTGTAAGTGACATATAAGATTACAATCGATCGAGTAATAAAAAAATTACAATCGATAAATTAAAAAAACGGAAAATAAAGTACATCGTACGTATATTCGGATCACAAATATTAACGCATTTCGAAATTCAATATGAACTTTTCGATTTTTAATTTGTTTGTGTCGAGTTAATGGTATATTTATTTAGTTAATTAATAATAATTTAGTTATAATACTAAATAAAAAATAATAATATAATATTTTGTGATAGCATCAATATGGTGTGATACTATTTACAAAACACATAAAAAAAAAAATATGCCGTCCGTTATAACGTCCGATTGGACCAAACTTTACACCATAATTGGTGTTATACTTGGACATGCTCTTGGAAAGCTTTTATTTATTTATCCAAGACAGGTTTGCATCTAAAAGATTAGAGACAGAAGATCACAAAATTTGTCAATAGATAAGGAAAGAATAATGATAAAGTAAAACTAAAACACGGGCGCCTTTTACATGAGAGGTAGAGCCACGGAATGGCGCGTGAGAAACCACGCATTTTGAATCCGTCTCTGTCAGTGGAAAGCAAGATGAAACAGTGTATATGATTTGACACCAACGTTACATTTATTGATTTGTATACAACTAACTCCGTTGATTTCTTTTTGATATATGTGATTTTTGGCTAAAGAGATGTTTCAGGTATAGTGTTGTACAATTTTTTTTTACCATTTATAAAAGGGTTAATTTGTGGAAAAGCCATGAAAAATAAAAAAACTTAAAAACTAACCAAAATTTTTGAAACTAGTAACTAGGATTTTGCCACGTAAAAAATTTTTGGTTAGTTTTTAATTATGTTTTTTTCATGGTTATACATCCCAATTTTCTTTTACAGAACCTTATAATGGTATTTTGGTTTGACAAATATCGGCACTACAAAAGCTAATATCTAAAAGTTCACCAATAAAAATCACGGTCTTTGTAATTTAAGGATTTTTAGTTTTTGTAATTTTTATCAGCTTCTATATATATTGTTATCTTTTACCGGTAAAACAAATTAAATCTTAGCACTTTCTATCACCAATGGTATCCTTAATCACGACACACACATGTATAGAGATGTATTTTGAGATCTCCATAGGATATATGAATATATGATAATAGGGAGAGAGAGAGAGATGAAATTATACGGGGAACAGAGTTCCAGCATTTGGAAACTAAATCCCTATCATACTACCATGGATCTATAGGGTTAAGCTTTTGAGACCTTTCTTTGGTTGAACCAAGACTAATTATTCTTTAATTTTCATCTCAAAGTTTCAAAAATTGTAGTGTTCCCTTTTGTAGTAAAATACCATCGTTCCATATTTGGCAAAGAGTATAAACTCTTCACATGTCCTTATGATTCCCTTCCTCCCTTCTTGTGTCTCTCTCAGGGCGCATTCACTTGGTTTTTCTCTATTTTATTTTATTTGTATAATATAATTAATTAGCTTACATCTTCCCAGCCAAAACAAAAGTATTGGTACACATCCCATATTAATATACGTACACAACTATACATGTATGCGTACGTACCCTCATTAAATGAATAATTATTTACAAATATATATACTCGATGGTCGTGGGTATTTATGGCAATTGAGGTTTCGGCCTCCGCTAATTTCTTCCATCTGTCTAGTTTTAATTATCCTCGTTTTGGGGCTTTCTATTTTAGGTGCAGGGTCTCGGTCATACTATCAGATATTTGGTTTTTTGCCTTGACCATCTGTTTCTATCTCAGATTGGTTGGATACTACCTTCGAATTCGAATTTGGATAGTTCTGATTGGATTTAAGATTATGTCATTGGTTCTTCTGCATTATGTGTTTCTCGCTGGTTTTTATGATTAGAGTTGGGCTACATTTTCTTTGGCTGGATTCGTTATTCTGATGGTAATTCGCCAACCCTATCAGATACAACTCAAGGTTTGCCAACCCGAGCTATACCAGATAGTTAGTTCGTCCAAACTAAGACTAGTATCATATGAAATCCGAGTTTATACAAACACACTTTTATACATATGGTTTTAAACGTGATACAAAAACATATATGTCACATGTTTGGCCCTCCAAAACACTTGAACTTGCGAGATCTCCCTATTCTTCAACTTTTTAATCCGTCTCTCCCCTATCCGTAGTGGTCATTATGGATAAGTGAGGTTGGTCCGGAGATCTTATATCCGCTCTGGTTCTACATTGTTCGGATCATGTATATGTCTACGTAGCATAGATACATGGAACACCGGATGCAGTACCATATCTGATGGAAAATCCAAGCGATAGGCCACTTCTCATACCCTTCCCATAGTACAGTATGATCCTATAAACTGTGTGGCTAACTTTCCTATCTTCCCAAATCTATCCTTTCCTTTTTGGGTAGCCACTTTTAAGTATACCCAATCACCAACTTCAAAAATATTTTCTCTTATATTCTGATCGGCATACTTCTTTTGCCGGTCATTAGCCTTTTTCATATTTTCTCGAACCACTCTGATTTTATCCGTTGTCTCTTCAACTAACTCTGGTCCTATCGTTTGACGTTCTCCTACTTCTGTCTAACAAATGGGTGTTCGACAAGGTCGTCCATATAAAGCTTCGTAGGGTGACATACCAATACTAGCATGGTAGCTATTGTTGTATGAAAATTCTATTGTTGTATGAAAATTCTACCAATGGTAAGTAGTCTTCCCAGCTTCTTATAGTTTATTCTGTCTGTCCATCAGTTTCAGGATGGAATGCCGTACTCATATGTAAGTCAGTCTCCAAGGCTTATTGAAAGGCTCGCCATAACTGAGTTGTGAACCTTGGATCACGATCGGATACTATATTGGCTGGAACTCCATGAAACTTTACTATTTCCTTGAGATATAGCTCAACCAATACTTCTACTTTGTCAACAAGCTTAATAGGTAGAAAATGAGTATTCTTGGTTAATCGATCTACAACTACCCATATTGCATCATTACCGCTCCCTGGTGCCTTTGGCAATCCGGTTATAAGGTCCATGACTACTGCTTCCCATTTCCATTATGGGATTGGTAGGCTTTGCAGTAGACCTCCTGGCACTTGGTGTTCGGCCTTGATCTGTTCGCAAGTTTGACATTGCGCTACCCATTAAGCAATAGATCGTTTCACTCCGGGCCACTGATAGTACTAGTGAATATTACAGTATATTTTGGTACTTTCCGGATGGATACTAAGTAATGAACGATGTGCCATTCTTAAGATTTCCTCTCGTAGGTCTTGTCCTTTAGGCACTGTTATTCTTCTATTTAGTAACTAAGGGTTCTTAAAGGTTCCATCCGCAGCTAAATAATATCCACTTGCATTCGGTTCATCATGATTATGCTCCTCCATTATCTCCTTTAAATTGACATCCTCTTTCTGCTCATGTCGAATTCTTTGTAGTAGGCTTGCCTGATTTACCGCTTGTAATCATAATGGCTCACTGGTATCTCCTTCTAAGAATGATAGACTTATCATCTTAAATTATGCAGTTAGGGTAATCAAATCCCTCTCCACATCAGCATCTACATTGCGGCGGCTCAATTCATCTGCTACTACATTTACCTTCCCCGGATGGTATAAAATTTCCAAATCATAATCATCTACAAACTCCATCCATCTTCTTTGTCTTAGGTTGAGATCTGGTTGGGTAAATAAATACTTCAGACTTTTATGGTCATTAAGAACTTGTAGGGTTTCTCCATAGAGGTAAGATCACCATATCTTGAGAGCAAATACCACTGCAGCCATTTCGAGATCATGGTTTGGATAGTTCTCTTCGTGTCTTCTTAATTGTCGTGATGCATAGGCAATGAAAATTGCAGTCACTTGGGAAGATGAAGAGAAATTTTGGATGTCTCACCCTGAGTTATTTTTAGATTGGTGAAGCTCAAAAAGCCGTAACATCAAACCCTTAAGAATTCGGGATGAATTCTATTAAGGGGGGGGGATGTAATGACCCGGATTGGGGCTAAGGATAGCCAAGGGAAAGTTTTTCTCAAAATCATCAAGGAAAGACTTAGAAAAGCCTTTGGGATGAGACCAATGTTAATTGGATCGAGAAATTATTCAGTTGGTACAAAGAAAATGCAAATTGGGTCACGCGGTACAAACCCGGTAGAAAACTCGATAAACTTTTTACGACCCGATGGGATAAGAGATATGACCAGATTATTCCCAACCAATTAGAGGATCATATGAAGGATAAAAATGACTTAGAAAGAGGGATTAGTCCAGGAAATATCAGTTTAGCTGGAGGGAAAAATTAGTCGGGTCAAGAATGATTTAACCGAGCAGTTTTGCCGAGAACCATGGATAAGCAGCTGGGTGACTACCAGCCTGTGTGCTAGTTGGGTGCGTAGGTTAGCTGTGTGTGGGCGTGTGTTATGGGTGTGTTCTCCACACGCCTGAGTGTGTTACCCACACGCCTGGTTTCTACTTCCTCACTGCCAGGTGTCGCGTCAAGGGTTGTGATCGGTGGAATGGTGAGGACATCTGGTTCTGCTAACTTCACCTGCTTCAGGCAGATGCTGCAGCCTATATATAACCCACCAAACCCACTCTTTCAGTCCATACGAACCATAGCAAACAGTCCCATTAGATAGTTCATTCCGACAGTCCATCATATAGTCTCGTGAACCACTATCGAGCTATTTCGGGGAAGTTTAGGGTAAGGTTTCTGAATCCAAATCCTTTCCATTCCAACATATTTTCTCATTCTGAATCCAAATCTAACCTTAATTTTTGATAAAATGTCTGGAACCATCCCAAAAACGTTAGGTTTCAGAGAAAGGCGATAAAAATCCGTGGATAATTCTATTTCGGTCTAGGTAAGACCCGTAAACCATTCTGAGCTAGTTTTCCTTAGAAACATATAATCTTGTCATGATAACTAGTCTGATCATTTTATACAGAATCCCAGTCCAAGTTTAAGCAAAACCGTGGGTAGAAATCCTTGATCAAAACCATGATTTTGCACCAAGTCAAAAGTGAGTCTCGGTGATGCTTGTTGCGTGTTTCATTGATATTTTTATGAGGTTCTTACACGTTTGGATTATTTCACTTGTTAGATTTGCTTAAAAGCTCTAACTTGTTCAATACAATTAATACTGGAATTAGGCAATATATTTAAGATTGAAATTATGCTATACATTTATAAGTTTACTAGTAACTTAATTGTCTTGTAAACCTTATAAACTTATTATAAACGTGGTATGACTCTTCCCTGAAGACCGTGGCTTAACTAGTAATACTACGTACTAGTTTAAGTATATGAAGACACGGAGAGACGGGATTGCAGCCTAAGGTCATGTACTGCATGACGATGCAGAATTTCCGGTGCGATACCTTAAACAACTAAGGCCATTGGAACGATAAATGATCATCGGTTTGTTTAGCCTTTATGGCTACGGGCTGGTTGATGCCTAGTGGTGTGAAGGGTTGGGAAGTAGTCAATCACGCAAGACCTTAATGAAATTTAAAAGTTAAACCTATAATTATGAGGATCGTAAATTATTGCTTATGTGACTCATAATATGCATATTTGCGTGTGATTATTATTTTTGGGTTTGGTTGGGTGATTATATGCATGTTTAGGGGAGCCTTGACTCACTAAAAAAATTATTTGCTTACGACTCTACTTGTTTTGCAGGTAACCACTAGCGGGTAGACCAATCGGGTGCATAAGGAACACTAGGACCACCAGTGGTAGTATTTTCTGTCTTTTTGTATATGACTAAAGTTTATTATGTACATTATCGTTTTGAGTGCTAGACTCGGAGCCAAACATGTGACATATATGTTTTTGTATCACGTTTAAAATTCTATGTATAAAAGTGTGTTTGTATAAACTCGGGTGTCATGTGATATTAGTCTTCCGGACGAACTAACTATCTGATAGCTCGGGTTGGCAAGCCTTGAGTTGTATTCAATAGGGATGAGTATTTAGAAGTTTGGTCTATGTTTTTGGATGCGTTCCGGGAATCTCGGATCGGACGTCTAATTATGAATCAGTGATGCTTCTGGTCAATCAATGATCGGGTGTGTTACATGAGGTCTTCCAGTCTTCTGGAGGGGCCTCGGTTCTTTGGTTCTACTTGAAGCTTATGTTTGTTGGTGCACCTGCTACGTCTTCATGTTATTTGGGAAAGTCGTGGGAGAACTTTGGTTCAGCGGTTCAGTTTTAGTGATTATGGATTTTTTTCCTTATCTTATCCGTCGGTCCTTTTTTACTGTTTTAGACTTTAGTTGTTCTGTTTTAGGGTCTTGATTTTTTTATCTCTGTATCCGGGGAACTAGACCACCGACCTATATCTTTTTGTTTTGTCTCTCTTATTTGGACTCTTGGCTCCAAATGGATTTATACCTTACCGACTTATGTGTATTTTTAAGCTACCAATTATCAATATAATCTATTAGATTGAAAAAAAATACTCGTCATCGGACATTAAGGGATTTTTAAGGTATATAGATATACATGAAAGCATTATATATTATTTTCGGAATGACAAAGCCACAAACAGCATGTGACTGACCCGCATAGGATGTTACACGCAGGCGTAGCAAAACACGACTTATTCGCACGACAAATGAATGTTCAAGGTAGCATAATATTAAACCAAGTTTTGTGCTCATTCAATGCTGTAAAAAATAAAACAAGTGATAGTAATCTGGTGTTCAGTTCTCTAATTAGGGGTAGGCAATGTAATATGCCGAGTGAGTGGTGGTCTACTAGTCTTAGAGTGAATAGTTCAATTCCATTTAAGAGAAGATGATTTACGCCTTAAACTTGGTATTATCAATGGCTGGTCTATATATCGAAAGAGATTATGGATCGAACCATCGGAACTTCTACCATATATAAAAAAATATTTGCTTGGATATGTTATCGTTTTTATCCGATTTTTAAAAACATGTTTAGCCGTAAATTTAAGAATCAAAGAAAAATATAAAATAATATATGTTAGAAAAAGATCAAATCACAAATATCAAAATTTGAAATTTCGAATATCCGCTCCGCTCCAAAGATATAAATATATGTGCATATGTGTATTTTATATAAAGAGAATTAGACACATATAAAGTATATATTTATTATATATCATATATATATATATAAATTATTTATTGAAAATTTTAAAACTAAGAAGCAAAAAACGAAAGAAGAATTTTGAAATGAATGTAATTTGTTCTTATTTAATTTTGATTTCTTATATATTACTAGATTTATGATCCACGTATACGCATGCTTATAATATAATATTTTATAACCCGTGAAAAAAAATAAAAAGTGAAAAATAAATGAGATCACTCGTAAAATAAAATTGAGAACGTCAATGCGAGACCACCGATAGAGAAGGCTAATAATTATTTATTTATTTTGGTTTTCCTATTTTCTTTTATTATTTTATTTTCAATTAAAATATTGTCACATATTTTCAAATACTTAGTTTTTTCAATTCATATTTGAATTATGTTTAATATTTTATTATTTACCTATTCATATATCTCTTTTTCAAAACCTTGACGAATTGATTCTCATAGTTCCATTAGATTTACATTTCAATCATATTTTACTTTCTGTTTTCTTTTATGAATCGGCATTTTATATTTCTTTCGATTCAAACCGAATTATAAGTATGTCATCACTTAGTTTTTTTTTATTTTCTATGATTATCACAACATGTTACATTTTCAATATAAATTTATTTTCAAATATCAATTTTACAAATTTCATCGCCTCCACATAATGGTAAATTTAAAGAAAAAACTCAAAATATAATGCATATTACACATAAATATAATAGTATTAGATTTTTAATTCGTTAGTGTAATCTAATTCAAAAACGTGATGGTATTAGGTTTTTAAAAAATAAATAAGATTCAAATAAGATTTTTTTACCATGTGTCAGAATCTAATTAGAAAAAAGTTTTTACACATGTCAAAATCTGATCAACTGACTCACACATATCGCAATCATTTTAATTACAAAGTAGATGCATTTATAACTCGTGAAAAATGAAAAAAAAATGAAAAAAAAATCAGATCACTCTTGAAAATAAACAAATTAAGATTGAGAATACCATCGCAAAACCACCGATAGAAAAACCTAATATTTATTTATTTATTTTTATTCAACTTTTTATTTTGGGAAATTATCAATAATACCACAAAATAAGTATTTGTTCCAAATATACCATCACTAGTTTCCAAAAATACCACTAAAATATGTTTTTTGCAAAAATACCACAAAATTAAAACTAATCTTTAAACCCTAAAAAATAAACCATAAACCCTCAAAACTAAACCCTAAACCATAAAAACTAAAATCTAAACCCAAACTCAAAAATTTAAATTATAAACCCTTAATATTCATTTTTAGTGTGTGGTATTTTTCGAAAACAAATTTTTTAGTGGTATTTTTGAAAAGAAAAACTAATGATGGTATGTTTTGAACAAAAACACATTTTAGTGGTATTTTAAAGAGTTCCTTTTTTATTATTTGGTTTCCAATTTAATAATGTTATATATTTCCAAATATTAAGTTTTTTATATTTCTATTTGAATTATGTTTACTTTTTATTAATTAGCTACTCATATATCTATTTTTTTTCTTTAAGATCTAAATTATTAGCAAAATAAATAAATAAAATTCATTTTTTAATTTTAGTTTAAAAATATAACGGTATTAAAAATTTTAAATAGCTAAAACTATTTCAAAAACGAAAAGGAATAAAACAAAATCAGATCACCCAGTAAATAAAATAAGATTGCGAACGCCGACGCGAAATCACCGATAGAGAAGTGTAAACAATTATTTATTTATTTTTATTCTCTTATTTTTCTTCTATTATTTAGTTTTTAATTAAATATTATCAGATTTTCCTAATATTTAATTTTTACTACTCATATTTGAATTAGGTTTACTTTTTATCATTTAACTAATCATACAACTATTTTGAGAAATTTTGAAAAATTCCCCATCTATTTTTATTATTTTATTTTGTTGGGATATAATTATTAGCAAAAGAAATATTTATTAAATAATTTAAACAAAATAATGAAAAAAAAATTATTTCTTTTTTTTTGTAATCTTATTCAAAAATATAATTGTATTATGTTTTTTAAAATAGATAAGACTCTTTTGACACATGTTAAAATTTAATTTTTACTATTCTTATTTGAATTAGGTTTACGTTTTATTATTTAACTAATCATACATCTATTTTTATTATTTTATTTTGTTGGGGTATAATTATTAGCAAAAGAAAGATTTATTAAATAATTTAAAAAAATTTAATGAAAACAAAATTTTAATTATTTTTTGTAATTTTATTCAAAAATATAAGTGTAATATGTTTTTAAAATAGATACGACTCTTTTGACACATGTCAAAATCTAATTTTTACTATTTCTATTTGAATTAAGTTTACCTTTTATTATGTAACTAATCATACATCTAATTTGTATTATTTTATTTTGTCGGAATATAATTATTAGCAAAAAAAATATTTATTAAATAATTTAAAAAAATTAATGAAATCAAAATTTAAATTTTTTTTTGTAATCTTACCATACGTATCAAAATCTGATCGACAGACTTAACATGTGTCGCAATTATGTTAATTACAAAATAGTCGTATCAAATAATAAGATTTGAGTTGACAAACACTAGCAGATACCACTAGATTTCACACGGTTTAATACATTGATAAAATACTTAGGCATTTGCTCTCTGATAATATAGTCAATCCTCAAGAAAGAAAGTTTTCTTTGGCATGATATTTCGTTTTTTTGTTTTTTTTATATATATATAAAGCCCAATCTAGACAAGAGAGAAAGTAAAAAGCCCAGTCCAAATGAACATGGTTTTCGTGAACATGTGTCCCAAAATCTTGGTAATATCTTTCAATATTTTTTCTTTAAGAATCTTCTAGCTTTCCAATACTAAAAAGGTTTTTTGCCGAGTTTGGAATATTTAATTTTTAAAAAATTGTGTTTAACAAAAAGTAAATTGAATAATTGATGTAACATAAGCTTCTAAAGATAGGAGTAGTGATCCATTCATTCTAGAAATACCAGAAAACTAAGGCTTCTAAAGATAGGAGTAGTGATCCATTCATACCAAAATACCAGTATCCTCAGGGTGGTCAAGTTGCATCGTGATCGGTTTTATATTAAGGCATTGCTCTCGCTCTTCGAAGATTTCAAGTTGGTGTTCCATTCAAGATATGGAAATGGCATGGCCGATAAAGTAGCAATGAGTCTCTTTCGTTTATGAATTATGTACGTAAGCTTTACTCTATGGTGCCAAATTGGGAAAATCAGTTTATAGTGGTTGATAAACCTCCTTTGTACTAATCTTGGACTAATGAAAATTGCTGTTGAACCAAAAAAAAAAAAAAAAAATTTGGGGAAGAGGTAGACCATGATTTTAATTCAAACCTATAGATAGAGAAGGAAGAAATTCACCATCTTTTCGGTGAAAAGAGATTAATTTACATCTATATATATTAATTTTATTGTCAACATGTATCACAACAACTTTATCATAATTATTACCAAAACCTTCACCAAATTTTTTGGTATAACCAATATTTTTGATGAATCTCAAATTGATTAATTCATCTTGTTCTCGGTGGGAAGAAACTAATTTACATTCTTATATATTAATTTTATGGTCAACATATATCACAACAACTCCATCATATTTACCACCAAAACATTCGTCGATTTTTTTTTGTTATAACCAATATTTTTGTTGAATCTCGAATTGATTCTACAATATAAACCTGCTCTTCCACCAATATAATTATATACTAGATTAGAACCCGCGTGATATGCGAGATTTAAGAATAAATTTATTTATATATGATAAAGAACAAAGTAGAATATCCATTCCCAGTAACCGATTAAACTCAATAAGATAATTCTTATTAAAATATGAAAAATATATGTTAAATTTTACTTACATAAATATTTAGATTTTGATTAGTAACTCGCTCACTTGTTTTGAATTATGATTAGTAACTGTTTTTAAAATCGGATTTTAACTTCATGCAATTCATCTCGCAATACAATCTAACTACTTCTTCCATCATATTAAAGCTGAATTTGTACTCTACGCGTTTCCAGTGGCAGATGTAAAAAGAAAATTTATGAGGGCAATAACTAAAAAATATTAATATATTAAATAATTAATAAAAATAATATATTTGAAATAAATAAATATAAAAATAAATTTATCCGTTTTATCAAATACTATTAAGATAAAAAAAACTATTAGATACGGTCAAAAAAATATATTTTAAACATGTTGAGGATTTAAAAACAAAGAAAATGTCATAAAAATAAATATTATATAATGAACAAAAGAAAGTAACGCCAACATAAAATAATCTGGAAAGAGTATATTTACTTACTTACTTACACTAAAAAATACAAGAGAAATTTCTTAAAATAAGTTTTTTTTTTCAAAGATACCATCATTAGTATTTTTTCAAAAATATCACTAAAAGTTTTATTTTAATGCTACATAAATTAACAAAAAAATTGTTTACCTTTGATTTTATTTTTAATGAAAATTTTCTTCAAATCATGTATAGCAAAACAAAAAAAAAATATTTTTAATACTTTTAAAAATTAGAATTAATATATCCCATTTTCCTTTTAAAGGTTTTTTACTTACTATTTTTTTTTAGTTGTCTATTAAGTAATAATATGTCATATTTCCTTTTTTAACTTACTATTTCCTTTTAGTTACAATATAAGAAATAGTAAGTCTAAATTAACAAAAATTTTATACTAGTATATTAACACGTGTCACAATCTAAATTAGTAATGATATGTATTACAGTCTAAATTATATTAGTATATAATTTTACTTACGTGTCGCGCTCACGTTGAACCTGTCCAATTTTATATAATACTAGATTAGGACCCGCGTAATACGCGAGGTTTTAATTATAACTTATTTATAAATGATAAAAAATAAAGTAAAATGTGTCGGTAATCGATTAAATTTCATAAAGATAAAATTTATGAAAATGTAAGAAATATATGTTAAATCTTGTTGATGTAAATATTTAGATTTTGATTGTTACTCCCACACTTATTTTAGATGTTGATTAGTAACTTTGTTTCAAACTGAATTTCAACTCCACGTATTTCATCTCGCAATACAACTCATGTATTTCATCCATAATATTAAAACCATATTTTTACTCCATGCATTCTTTGTAAATCAATAATACCCAAAATTTTCATATCAAAATAATATATGCATAATGCATTCTATCAAATTTATGTCTATATATGTCATTAGTGTTAAACAAATAGTAAAAAAATTAACAAAATATATTAGTAAATAAATTTAAAAGTATTAACAAAACATGTCGTAATCTCATGAATATCAATTTTTTATATGCCGCACTAATATTTTTAGAAATTGGAAATAATTTGTCTTATTTTCCTTTTTTAGTTTTTTATTTAGTATTCCCTTTTAATTTTTTTAATAATATGTCTTTTTTTTTATTATTTCATTTTAGTTACACTACAATTATAAATAATTTGTCTTATTTTTCTTTTTTTAGTCTTTTTGATTTACTATTTCCTTTTAATTTTTTTAATAACATGTCTTATTTTTTTTAGACTATTATTTTCTTTTAGTTACACTACACTTTGATTTAAGAAATAAATAATGTAGAGAAAGAAAATTTATATTTTTATATTAATATATTGACAAGTGTCACAATCTCAATTAAAATTAACACATGTCACGATCTGGTGAGTTACGATTTTGCTTACGTGTCACACTCACGTTGGGCAAAATTTAAAGTGAAATAGTTTTGATCGATTTGTGGAACTCTCGAATTCATGATTTGCTTGAATGATGTATTTTTTTTTCTTTTTTTTTCGATTAGTTATGACATTTTTCTTTTTCTTTTTATTTTTATAACGTATTGACATGAAACAAATTTTCTTTTTTTAATGGTATTTTTTTTTTACAAATTTTCCCTTTTACCTTTTTTAATAACATTTTTTACAAATTTTTCCATTTACCTTTATTTAATGACATTTATTTTTACAAATTTTTCCAATGATGTATTTTTTTTCCTTTCTTTCTCGATTAGTTATGGCATTTTTCTTTTTTTTTCTTTTTAAACGTATTGACATGAAACAAAATTTTTCTCTTTTTAATGATTTTTTTACAAATTTTCTCTTTTACCTTTTTTTAATGACATTTTTAACAAATTTTTCTTTTACATTTTTAGTGACATTTTGTTTACAAATTTTTCCTTTTTTTAATGATAATTTTTTTTACAGAAGGACATTGAATTTTTTTTTGTTACGTTAGGACATTTTTTTTGGCGATGATGTATTATATTTTTATATTAATATATTGACACGTGTCACAATCTCAATTAAAATTAACACATGTTACGATCTGGTGAGTTACGATTTTGCCTACGTGTCACACTCACTTTGGGCAAAATTTAAAGTAAAATAGCTTTGATCGATTTGTGGAATGATTTGCTTGAATGATGTATTTTTTTTTCTTTTCTTTCTAGATTAGTTATGACAGTTTTCTTTTTTTTTGTTTTTAAACGTATTGACATGAAGCAAATTTTCCTTTTTAATGATATTTTTTTTCACAAATTTTCTCTTTTAGTTTTTTTTTAATAACATTTTTTACAAATTTTCCCATTTACCTTTATTTAATGACATTTTTTTTTACAAATTTTTGCAATGATGTATTTTTTTTCCTTTCTTTCTCGATTAGTTATGGCATTTTTTCTTTTTTTGTTTTTAAACGTATTGACATGAAACAATTTTTTTCTCTTTTTAATGATATTTTTTACAAATTTTCTCTTTTACCTTTTTTAAATGACATTTTTTACAAATTTTCCTTTTATCTTTTTAGTGACATTTTGTTTACAAATTTTCTCTTTTTTTAATGACAATTTTTTTTACAGTAGGACATTGACTTTTTTTGTTACATTAGGACATTTTTTTTTGCGATGATGTATTTTTCTTTTAACTTTTAGATAAAAATGAAATATTATTTAAATTAAAATTAACTTTATACGTTAATATATTAACACGTGTCATCATCTCAATTAAAATGACACATGTCACGATCTAATGAATTATAATTTTGAGTACATTCTCCTTTATATAATAATATAAGATAACACATTTAGAGAATAGAGCTTTAAATTTTTTCCATATTTTTTTATTTTACTTCTTCAAAATCCCTAATTTACTTTTTTCTTTTGTACGAAATCTTGAAAATATAGTATATTGTTCCCATTTTATACTCTTTCATATTTGTTTTGTATTGTATCGAGTGCAAGAGCCCTAGAGATCAATCTTTCCATTTTATTCAAAAAATTAATATTAACTTATAATCATTTAGGTTTTGATATTTCATATCTTACATAATATTTTAGTATTAAAACAAAATATTATAAATGAATTCTTCTAATTTTGTTGTCTTGCAATTAAATGAAAAATTTAGATTGAAGTTGACAAAAAAAAAAGATTAATACATTTTTCTTTACATTTATGATATACTATTTTATTTAAGAATGTTTTTCCTTTTAAATAGTATGTATGAATATTTATATTTAAATTTTAAATATTTAATATATGTCAAAATCATGTTAGTAATCTACACATGTCGAAAGCTGGTGAATTATAATTATCCTACATGTCACGATTTTATATAATAAGATAATACATTTAAAAAAAAAAAATATTTGTCAAGACACTTTGTAAAAAAAAAAGGGATTTATTGGCTTTATGCTTAACATTGAATCCTAAGCGTTTTCTTTCCTCTACTTGTCTTTAAGCTTTGCTATTCTCTGTGATTTTTTTCCTTTCTTATATCAATTTGCTTTCTATGTTTTCTCAGTGTTGATTTTCATCGTAGATTCGCTGGCATCTACCGATTTAAATTATCAGAATTCAATGGTCTTGGATCTAAATGGGTCACCGATTGAAGCTAAATGTCTCACACACTTCTTTTCCTGTCTTGTAAGAAGATATCATCCAAAGGAACCAACATTGAATGTGTTGTATATCTCGTTCAGTGGCCTTGGAGTTGTTTATGGATTTTTTCTGTTCTTCATAAGTCGAAAAAGTTCTTATTTTTGGTGCACTGTTTATTTGAGCATCGACTAGAACAAGTTCGTCAGAGCCAAGAATCACGGAGTCCATGCATGCTCATCAATAGAATTTATGAAGGACAACATCATGATTTTCCAGTAGTTGTAGTTTTAGCTGTCTTGGAAAAGTGGTCGCATCATAATTAGCTACTTTTTCGGAGGCTCTATCTAGTCTCAAAGTAGGAACAAACACTGTAAAAGCTTAAAAAAACATATATTTAGTAACCCGCTCTAATATCAAATGAAAATTTGATAAGACTTGTTATACTAATTTGAAGGTGAAAGCAATTAACATTTCAAAGAAATAAAGAAACTAACACATGATTTAACAATGTATCAGTTGGAGTTCTCCGGTCTTTAATTTCAAAGTTAACCAATGCTAACAATTTTTTTTGTGAGTCCCAGAAAAAGTAATCGCGATTTTCGTTGGATAGCATGAGATAAAATGTGTACAACAAAAAATGACATGAACATTGCACGCATCGTAAAATTTCGTTGCCTTGATAAATCGTAAGTACGAATACCAATATACCACAACTGCTTCAGCTCATGGATCATAGGCTGCAGAAAAACATCAAAAAATCGCTTTTGATGCTTAGGACCATAGACTAAAGTACTCAAAAATAAAAATTCTCTTCGCATACATATATCTGAAAAAATGTTATAAAGCGTCAGGATTACCGACTAGACAGAATATTGCATACTAGACATACCAAATGAACTAAATCCATAGATAATGATAAACATTCCGAATATTTCTAGCAAATTTTGAATATAATGTTATAAAATGTATTCACGCCTTCACATATGACAGATAAGTTACTTCTTCATACCATAGATGCAAATATGAGGGATAAGTTACCTCTCCATACCATTAGATGCAAATGTCCTTTCTGATTGATACTTAGCGAAGCGTGCTAATATCCACATCTTCTAAGCTAAGCTTATGTATTTCTGATTTCCACTTTTGACTTTTTTTGTTTTCTTTAAACTTTTGTACATAACAGTCTTTTATTGATCAATGAATTTAACATTTAAATACAAAAATTTCGAAACATCCATCTGTGTCAACCGGAACACAAAATCAAACATTAAATCAGCATCTATCGTTTAATTATTTATTTATTTAGAACTAAAATGGTGGCGGGAAAAGAGAGAAAATATCGAGAAGGGAATATGCGTTAACCAATCCGGTTTACATCCGGTTCAAAACTTTCTTATCGGGTCTTATCTCTTTTCAACGAAGATGATAAGAGGCAATTGATCAAAACCATCGTCGTCCTCCTTCTCTCACCACAATCACAACCATGCTTTCTCTCACTGTAACCACTCTCAAACCCTCAATCTTCACCCAATCCAAAATCCATGGATTATCTTCTCTCTTCCCTACCCGACCCGTTAACCCGAAACCCTTCTCCATCAACGCCGCCCTCATCCCCGCTTCCAACCGACAAGCCCCGCCGAAGCAAAACCTCTACCAACCTTTCCGTCCTCCTCCGTCTCCGATTCCGGCCAAGTACCGATCCCTAGACGCCGCCGGAAAAATCGAAGTCCTTGCCGACCGGCTGGGTCTCTGGTTCGAATACGCTCCACTCATATCCTCCCTCTACACCGAAGGCTTCACTCCTCCCACAATCGAAGAGCTCACTGGAATCTCCGGCGTCGAGCAGAATTGCCTCATCGTCGGCGCACAAGTCCGTGACTCTTTAGTCCAGTCCCGCGCCGACCCGGAGATCATCGCTGCTTTCGACACCGGAGGCGCCGAGCTTCTCTACGAGATCCGTCTTCTCAGCAACACTCAGCGCGTCGCTGCTGCTAGATACATCGTCGATCACGAATTCGACACTAAAGGAGCTCAAGATCTTGCTCGAGCCATTAAAGATTATCCGCACCGGCGTGGAGATGTTGGATGGAAAGATTTCGATTACTATCTACCAGGGGATTGTCTCTCATTCATGCTCTATAGGAAAAGCAGAGAACACAGAAGCCCGTCGGAGATTCGAACCACATTGCTCGAACAAGCCCTTGAGGTAGCCGTAACAGAGAAGGCCAAGAAAGCTGTGGCTCGGGAGCTACACGGAGAGAGCAATGAGGAGAGAGCAAAGGAAGAGGAAATCAAAATCATTCGGGTTCCTGTGGTGAGGCTCAAGTTTGGAGAAGTAGCGGGAGCGAGTTCTGTTGTTGTTCTGCCGGTTTGCAAAGCTGAGGAAGGAGAGGAGAAGCTCCTTGAAGCTCCAATGGAATTTGAATCCGGAGGAGAGTTTGGTGTGGTGGAGGCAGAGAAAGAATGGAGTCGATGGGTGGTTTTGCCGGGTTGGGATCCCGTGGTGGCGGTTAGGAAAGGAGGAGTGGCGGTTTCGTTTAGAGATGATAGGGAAGTGTTGCCATGGAACGGGAAAGAAGAGGCGATAATGGTTGTGACCGATAGGGAGAATAAGACTGTTGAAGCTGAAGATGGATACTATTTGGTTGTGGCTGAAGGTGGGATGAAATTGGAGAGAGGATCGGTGTTGAAGGAGAGAGGAGTGAATGAGAGTTTAGGGATGGTTGTTTTGGTTGTGAGGCCGCCGCGTGATGATGATGATGATTTGCAGATAAATGATGAAGATTGGGACTAGAATACATTTAGAGAATAGTTAGTTACTTGCATAAACAAACAAATAATGTTTTTGGCAAAAGTATGTAATTCTTTGTTTGATTGCTTTTCACATAAAATGTTTCATTGTTGTGTTGAGTCTAGCTACGACCTCAATTGTCATTTACAGCCTCTTCTAAATATGAATCTTTCAGGGTTGGGCACCGAGCGAATATCCGAAAAAATGAAATATTTGTGATCCGTTTTGTTTTTATCGGATATCTAATTTTCCGATTTGTTTTGCTCCGGAAAATTTCGGATATCCGAAATTGCGGATATCCGGATTTTTTTTGGATATTTGCGGATATTCGAATATTCGCAAATATTCGTTTTGAACCAAAAAAAAAAAAAAAATCAAAACACCATATTTTTTTTAAAAAAATTTGTTTTAATATAATATTTAAACTAACTAGTCAATAAATATATTAAATTACCTAATTTTATTCGATATAATTAAATAAAAAATGAAAAGTGGAAGATTAAGATGATGAAAAATGAAACATGTGTTTTTTATTTAGAAAAAAATATATATTTTCAATTAAAAAGCTACTATCTACATATTCTTACTATAAATATTTCGCCAAATGTATTTAAAAAATATAAAAATACAAATATACATCATAAATCTATCATATTATATGTATATATAAATAATATACGGATCGAAGCGGATATTCAGATTTTTAAAATTAGTATTTGTGACTTGCTCCGCTTTTGACGAATACTAGATTTTACTATTTACTCCACTTTGATTCATAACTGATATCCGAATTTTTCGGATCGAATCAAATCGAATACCGAATCGAAACGAATCTAACAAATAATTTGCCCAACCTTATTTTTCACCATAGTTTTGAGGTAGCAGTGGATTCTGGAACTGTTGGTACATTCATATCTCGTGTCTGTTTTGGTCGCTTTGGGCAGCTGCCATCTGGAAACTAGTGCAAATCAGTTTGCCAAAATATCTGTGGAAAAATAAAGCGCAAAAATACTCCTAATTTCAACAGAAAAGAGAGAGTACACATTAGAGTTTTAACTTTATTCATGACGGAAGAACAAAATTTTGAAACGAGGGTCACCAAAAAACTGTATTCCAGTTGAATTTTTCACTCTCTCGAGCGGAAGAGTAATGTGTAGGAACCGAAAAAATCAGATTAAAGAAAAGCGAATTAAGGAAAAGATTTAAACGATATATATATATATAAAACGATTAAAGAAGAACACAGAGTCGAGATATGATCTCTCTCCTTAATTCATAAAATCTCCCGCAGTGTGGCGGATTTGTGAGATTCTGAATCCCATGATAAAACTGTGTGAGACTATAATCGCGACACTCGACTATAGAATCTATGAACCAAGAATCTACGCTATACTCTCGAGACACTTACTGGAAAAAAGAGAGAGAGAGAGAGAGAGATTGCTGGAGTTTTTCTTTCTGATGTTTTAGAGATGAGTGAGTGAAGAATGAGAAAATGAGGCTTGTATATACAGCCAAGAGAGAGAGAGAGAGAGGTGATCAGCTCCTCTATCATAAAGACAGGACGCAAATCACGGGCAATAAATATATGGCGTAATGTCAGGGCGTGGAGCGCAAGACACGGAGCCATTAATATTCTGCAAGAAAAGAGAAACGTTTTGATTTCGTTTTTGATTTCAAAACGTGTTGACTTTTGTATTGACTTTGATCAAAAAAAAATCTGATCATTCAAGTGCCCAAGTGCCCAAGTGCCAATTTTAAAGCCCACGTGCCGAGCCGAGCCGAGCGAGCGGCGGCGGCGCGCGCGTGTGGCTTTGCCATCTCTCTTTCTAGGTGCACACTTTTGAACATAGAAGTGTATGTCCTCTGTGGGGGCGTAAATCCACACCAATTGGATTCGTTATGTCTTTTAGCGAGATCCGAAACTTCTGAGTAAAAACCACCAAAACACACAAACGAAGATCCAAAGATGATGTTTTTTATTGAGCTGTTTAGAAAGCTTTTTCGTATATGAGCAAAAGTACAGAGTTCTGCTAGGTTAATTGCGGATCCCCTTTAGAGGGTTTACATCAGTATATATATATGTTTAAGTCGGTTAAGTTAATGTCTAAAGAGATAAGGAAGATTTCCTAATTCCTCGGGATTTCCTTCTAACGAAGCCTATCATCGTCATGGGCTTCGATTCATGGGCTGTCTTTGTCATCTCTTTTGTGGGTTTGAATTTGTGGGCTCGTTGTCTCGGCCCAATCTCTAACCATGGTTCGCGGTTCGGGTGGCACCATGATTCGCGGCTCGGGTGGCACCATGGTTCACGGCTCGGGTGATGCCATGGCTCACGGCTCAGGTGACACCATGGTTCACGGTTCGGGTGACGCCATGGTTCACGGCTCGGGTGACACCACGGTTCACGGTTCGGGTGACACCACGGTTCACGGTTCGGGTGACGCCATGGTTCACGGCTCGGGTGACGTACTATGGGTCGTGACCCCCGATCCGTCTGTCGTGCGATGGATCGGGGTATACGTCCCAACTTCTTCGCCGTGGGTCGTGACCCCCGATCCGTCTGTCGTACCATGGATCGGGGTACACGACCTAGCTTGCCTTGTCACGGTTCGGGGTACCCGATCCAACTACTTCAATCACGGTTCGGGGTACCTGACCCAACTTGTCTTGTCACGGTTAGGGATCCCGATCCAACTCTCCCTTCATAGTTAGGGATCTCGATCCACCTCCTTGTCACGGTTCGGGATCCCGATCCAACTTGTCTTGTCACGGTTAGGGATCCCGATCCAACTCTTCAACCACGGTTCGGGGTACCTGACCCAACTTGTCTTGTCACGGTTAGGGATCCCGATCCAACTCTCCCTTCACAGTTAGGGATCTCGATCCACCTCCTTGTCACGGTTCGGGATCCCGATCCAACTTGTCTTGTCACAGTTAGGGATCCCGATCCAACTCTTCAACCACGGTTCGGGGTACCTGATCTAACTCTTGCTTCGTGGTATAGGATCCCGATCCAACTTCACAGTTAGGGACCCCGATCCAACACCTTCACGGTTAGGGACCCCGATCCAACACCTTCACGGTTAGGGATCCTAACCCAACTCTTACTCCGTCGTTAAGGATCCCGATCCAACTCCTCCGTGGTTAGGAATCCCGATCCAACTCCTCCTTGGTTAGGGATCCCGATCCAACTTCACAGTTAAGGACACCGATCCAACACCTTCACGATTAGGGACCCCGATCCAACACCTTCACGGTTAGGGACCCCGATCCAACACCTTCACGGTTAGGGATCCTAACCCAACTCTTACTCCGTGGTTAGGGATCCCAATCCAACTCCTCCTTGGTTAGGGATCCCGATCCAACTTCACAGTTAGGGACCCCGATCCAACACCTTCACGGTTAGGGACCCTGATCCAACACCTTCACGGTTAGGATCCTAACCCAATTTCTTCACAGTTAGGGATCCTGATCCGACTCCATCAATCACGGTTAGGGGAACCGAGCCACGGTTAGGGATCTAGTTGCCAATGCTCTTTCATACTTAATCATTTTCAATCGTTGATTCTCAAGGGGTGAAATCTGACCCCAACATCCTCTCTTATATATCACTTGATTTTTTATAATCTAAGCAATGTGGGACAAATGATAAAACACACTTAAACTCTTAGGCCCAAGTGGTTTATCATTTGCCCATTTCTCTTCACATTTTACCAATTAATTTTTAATTAGTTTGGCCCATGAAGCCTTAATTAAAAAATGATTTTAATTGGTCCAACAATCCCCCACATGAATAGAAATGACTCTAAACAAATGAAGATTTTGACAGACTCGAAGGACTCTACTGACTAGACTGACTAGACTAGACAGACGGACTTTTCGAGAGTATAAGCAAAAAATCACTGTGTCTGAGATGGTTGTATTTTTCAGCTTTGAACCACTCATTGTTACTATCTGTCGGGTTTACTTGGCCAGATGGTGAACATGATGTCTTGAACCATCCGGATTTTTGTGTAAACCTAGACAACAGTCATAACCCAGTTTCATTTTCTCGTAGAACTTAGTTCTCTATTGTGTTCATTGTGGCCTTGAACATGCCTGGTATTATGAGTGAATTCAGAGAATATAGCATTTCGTTCAGTCTCCTAGAAACGGCCTTTTTCTCACTCACTAGGTGATATGTCATTAGTCTTTGTTTTATGAAGTATCCTGTAATACTCTACGAATATGTCAAAGCTATGGTGAATATCATTAAAAGCAACGCTTATCCTTTTTATACAGGAAGCACTGTAGATCATCTTAGGAACTGGGTAATTTCCAGTGCTTGTAATTAGAGTTAGTTTGAATTAGTTGTCCCTTTGAACTTATTTTTTGGGATCTATCAAAAACTTCCTCTTTAATTAATAGGCTTTAAACCCATTCCTGTTGATGATTTAACTACTTGATGTCTTGGCAAACCTTTAGTAAACAGATCAGCTAGGTTTTATGCCGATTTTATATAGTCTACTGTGATTACACCAGTCGAGATCAAGTGTCGAATGTTTTTATGCCGTCTCCGGATATGATGAGATTTACCATTGTAAAGAGTGTTCAGTGCCCGTGCAATAGCCGATTTGCTATCACAGTGTACACGTAGTGCCGGCACTGGTTTCTCCCACATGGGGATATCTTCCAGAAAATTTAGAAGCCACTCTGCTTCTTCTGCAGCTTTGTCTAATGCTATGAATTAAGATTCCATAGTTGATCTAGCTAACAGAGTTTGTTTGGAAGATTTCCAGGACACTGCTGCACTGCCTAGTGTAAAGACACAACCACTTGTGGATTTAGAGTTTTTGGAGTCGGATATCCAGTTTGAATCACTGTATCCTTCCAAAACTGCCGGATCTTTACCGTAGTGCAAACCATAGTTTTTAGTGTATCTCAAGTAGTTTAAAACTCTTGTTATGGCTTTCCAGTGTTGTTTGCCTGGATTACTTGTGTAGCGGCTCAGTACATTGACTGCATGTGCTAGATCGGGTCGAGTACAATTGGTTAAGTACATCAGACTACCGATAACCCGAGCATACTCTACTTGTTGAATTGCTTCACCCGTATTTTTCGACAAGGTAAGTTGCAAGTCTAAAGGAGTTTTTGCCGTCCCAATAGAGTGGTTTTTGAACCTCTCTAGAATTTTCTCGGCATAATGATCTTGAGACAGAGTTTTTCCGTCAGACCTCCGTATGATTTTTATCCCTAGAATGACATCTGCGAGACCCATGTATTTAATGTCAAACTGTCCACTAAGCATGTTCTTAGTTTGTTGGATAATATCTTTGTTGCTCCCAATAATGAGCATGTCATCTACATATAGACAGAGCAAAATATACGCACTAGGTGTAATTTTGATGTATATGCCTTTATCACATTCATTAATGTGAAATCCATTTGACATCATGACGTTGTCAATTTTTTCATGCCATTGTTTTGGGGCCTGTTTAAGTCCATATAAAGAGTTCACAAGTCGACAGACTTTGTGTTCTTGTCCGGGGACTACAAAACCTTCGGGTTGTTTCATATAAATCTCCTCTTCTAAATCACCATTTAGAAAAGCAGTTTTTACATCCATCTGGTAGATTTCGAGATCTCGTAATGCTGCTATTCCTATCAGCATTCGAATTGAAGTTATTCTCGTTACCGGAGAATAGGTATCGAAGAAATCCTGACCTTCTTTTTGTCGGAATCCTTGTACCACAAGGCGAGCCTTGTACTTATCAATTATGCCATCGGTTTTCAATTTTTTTTTTGAAAATTCATCTACAGCCAAGCGGTTTAAAACCTGGTGGTAACTCGGTTAACTCATAAGTATGATGTTGCATAATCGAGTCCATTTCACTATTGACGGCTTCCTTCCAATAAGGTGCGTCTGGTGTAGACATGGCTTCAGTGTATGTTCTTGGTTCATTCTCGAGGAGAAAGACCATTAAGAAATCTTCACAGAAAGATTTTTCCTTACGAGCTCTTTTGCTACGTCTAGGTTCCTCTTCCACTTCTTCTATATCATTAAATAATGTCCCAGAAGTGCTTGCCTCATTTACAGAGGTCGTTGCATCTCTTTCTTCACGAGTTCGCTTTGATCCTTGTTTATCCTTACAAGGAAACACGTGTTCAAAGAAAGATACATTTCTTGATTCCATGATTGTGTTTACATGAATATCCGGTATGTCTGATTTATGAACCAGAAACCGATAAGCACTACTATTGTGTGCATATCCAATGAATATACAATCAACGGTTTTAGGTCCGATTGCGGCCTTTTTAGGAAGTGGTACTGCGACTTTTGTGAGGCACCCCCACACTTTGAGGTATTTGTACGAAGGTACATTACCTTTCCAAAGTTCATATGGTGTTTTACCAGTGAATTTGTGAGGAATTTTGTTAAGGATATAGTTTGTGGTGAGCAAAGTTTCCCCCCACAGATTCTGGGCTAACCCAGATTCCTGTAACATTGCATTCATCATTTCTTTTAGAGTACAGTTCTTTCGTTCCGCAAATCCATTGGATTCTGGTGAATAGGGAGCAGTGGTTTGATAGATAATGCCTTTTTCAATACAGAATGCATTAAAAGGTCCATCATATTCACCTCCTCTATCACTTCGAACTATTTTAATAGTTTTTCCAAGTTGATTTTTGACTTCGGTCTTGTATTCTTTTGAATTTTTCCAAGACTTCGTCTTTGCTACGTAATAGGTATACATAGCAGTATCTTGTACAATCATCTATGAATGTTACAAAATACTTTTTACCACCTCTTGTTTGTACAAATTTTAAGTCGCACAAATCTGTGTGTATTAAACCGAGCGGTTCGGTTGTTCTTTCAACATGAGGTGATGGTGTTTTTGTAAGTTTTGCTTGTACACAAATTTCATATTTGTCTTTGTTTATTTTGCATTTCAGAATTAGGTTCAAATTAATTAATCTTTGAATGGATTTATAATTCAGATGTCCTAATCGTTCATGCCAAATGTTATCAGACTCAGTCAAATAAGCAACTTGTTTCTTTTTCATTGAAACTTTGGAAGTGGTTACATTATTGTTACGGAGGACTGTCTGAACACACATTTTGACAAGTCCGTCCTTTTCATAACCCTTGCCTACAAAAATACCATGCTTCTTGATGATCAGCTTGTCGGACTCGTAGTTGGCGACAAATCCGTGCTTGCCCAATATGGTCCCTGAGATCAAGTTCTTCCTCATGTCTGGCATGTGTTTCACATTGTTCAGAGTGAGTTCCTTTCCGAAAGTCATCTTCAACACAATTTTACCCGTGCCTTCAATCTTGGATTTTGATACGTTCCCCATCCGGAGCTGATTATCACCCTTGCTCTTCTGATAGGTGCTAAACATCGTCTTATCGATGCATATGTGGGTAGTGGCACCGGTGTCGTACCACCATTCCTTAGGGTTTTCCTCAGCCATGTTAGCTTCCGTGACCACCGCGCACATTTCAGCTTCGGTCAGGTTTGCTTGAGCGTCCTTGACCTTTCGACGATATTCGGAAGCGAAATGCCCCTTCTTGTTGCAGTAGGTACACTTCCCTGCAAATTTCTGCGGGAATGTCTGCTTCTTGAAGGCCGTGGAAGTCTGAGGAGGGATCTTGTTTGGCACAGGTTTGTTGGGAACAAACTTGCCTTTTCCCTTCCTCTTATACTCCGCTACATTAGCATCATGAGTGACATCCGTGATGGATTTTCGCTTGAGCGACTCATTTTGCAGCCTGGATATCAAGTTTGACAAAGTCAAAGCCTTTTGCTTATGATCGAGATAGTTCTTGAAGTCCACCCAATTAGGAGGTAACTTCTCGATGAAACAATTCACTGTGAAGGTTTCACAGATCTTCATTCCTTCATCGGATATCTCTTGGATAATCATTTGGAGCTCATGAACTTGCTCCATGATGGGTTTTGAATCCACTATTTTGTAGTTCAGAAATTTCGCAGCAGCGAACTTTCCAGAGCCCACATTGAAAGACTTGTACTTCATATTCAGAGCATTCCAGAGAGCCTTGGAGGTTGAAAACTCACTGTACACGTTGTACAACTGGTCAACCAGGCGGTTTTGGATGTAGCCTTGGCACAAGTAGTACCATGGTTCCATGCCTCGATGCTAGCCAGAGCTCGGGGATCAGTATTCTCCGAAGGCAAAACAGGTTTGCTCTCCGTGAGATACTTCTCCAATTTCAGTGTGGTTAGAAAGAAATGCATCTTTTTCTGCCACGACTTGAAGTTGGTCCGATCGAACTTATCTGGAGTGATAGCAGCGAGGGAAGGCACAACGGAGGTTACAACAAAGGTTTGCAATGGAAGACCATCCCCGATTTGGGGCGTCAACGCACTGGATCCTAGTCCCGAGAGAACGTTGTCAGCACCGGTAGTCATGATATGTATCAGAAGATAAACAGAATCAGTAACGATAAGTGAAAGTGGTAGCTTTATAAAGCGTTTTAATCACTGTATAAATCTGTGGAATTTAACCAGAAGGTTGTTTTCCCAGAAAATATTCAAGAAATGTTTCGTGCAACTCGCCCAAAGGCCTTCACGGAAATCGTTTATGAATTTGACAGATTAAAAAAAATTTCAGAACAGATTGAAACCTTCCGCGAAATCGTTATAAAACGTTTGCAGAACTGTTTCAGAGATAAAAGAAATTTTTTTTTTAAAACGTTTTTTTTTTTTGAAATCGTTTAAAAAGCAGATCGCAATTCTCAATCCGATTCAAGCGATAAGCAGGAAGCGGATTTTTATGAATTAAGATTGTAGGAACCGAAAAAACCGGATTAAAGAAAAGTGAATTAAGGAGAAGATTTAAACGATATATATATATATAAACGATTAAAGAAGAACACAGAGTCGAGATATGATCTCTCTCCTTAATTCATAAAATCTCCCGCAGTGTGGCGGATTTGTGAGATTCTGAATCCCAGGATAAAACTGTGTGAGACTATAGTCGCGACACTCGACTATAGAATCTACGAACCAAGAATCTACGCTATACTCTCGAGTCACTAACTGGAAAAAAAAAGAGAGAGAGATAGAGATTGCTGGATTTTTTTTTCTGATGTTTCAGAGATGAGTGAGTGAAGAATGAGAAAATGAGGCTTGTATATATAGCCAAGAGAGAGAGAGAGAGAAGTGATCAGCTCCTCTATCATAAAGACAGGACGCAAATCACGGGCAATAAATATATGGTGTAATGTCAGCGCGTGGAGCGCAAGACACGGAGCCATTAATATTCTGCAAGAAAGGAGAAACGTTTTGATTTCATTTTTGATTTCAAAACGTCTTTGATCAAAAAAAGAATCTGATCATTCAAGAGCCCAAGATGTCCCAAGTGCCCAAGTGCCAATTTTAGAGCCCTCGAGCCCACGAGCCACGTGCCGAGCGAGCGGCGGCGGCGCGCGCGTGTGGCTTTGCCATCTCTTTTTCTAGGTGCACACTTTTGAACATAGAAGTGTGTGTCCTCTCTTATATATCACTTGATTTTTTATAATCTAAACAATGTAGGATAAATGATAAAACACACTTAAACTCTTAGGCCCAAGTGGTTTATCATTTACCCATTTCTCTTCACATTTTACCAATTAATTTTTTAATTAGTTTGGCCCATGAAGCCTTAATTAAAAAATGATTTTAATTGGTCCAACATAATGACGGGTCAAACGGGGTTAAATATAATTATATAAAATTTCTTTTTATTAATTAATTAGACCATAAAAAAGAAAAAATAAAGTTTTAAAGCAATAATTAAAAATAAAATTAGTAAATATTTTAAAAATGAAAATTTCAGCATTTAAATTAGTAAATATAGATTATGATACATGTCAATATAATAATATAAAAGTTTCTTATGTTAATTAATTAGATCATAAAAAAGGAAAAAATTAAAATTCTGAAGAAAAAATTGAAAATAAAATTAGTAAATATTTTAAAATAGAAATTTTAACATTTAAATTAGTAAATGTAAACAAGAAGTTTAAAAGAATAGTAAAGCGGAAATTTATATGTCGTTAAATTTATTTTCAAAAATAAAATATTTTTATTTCAATGTATCTAATTAATTTTTTTTTAATACATGTTCCAGATAATTTTAATAGAATATATGCACTTTCAATTGAATAAAATTTTAACATATTTTTGCTATATAATGGCATAAAACATAATGGATTTGTGATTATTGACAACCTAAAAACTAAGATATATTATATCATATGTGTTGGGGTCGGATTTTACCCCAGCAACATCAACAATCTAAAAAATGACTAAGTATGGGAACGAACCGAACCGGGCAATACGAATCAAACCAATGCCGAACCGAACCAGGCGAAACGGATCGAAGTCAGTCCATTTGATTCAACGCTGGGCCGATCCGTGGGATTCAACACTAGGCCGATCCATGGGCATTTGACAGGCCGATCCACGTCCTTCAGCAGGCTGATCCGTGGGCCTTCAGAGTTAAAGTCCATTCGCTTAAATGGGCTTCGATCTAGGTCAAGACTGCCCCGATGCAGGCCCAAGTCGAGGGCCCACGAGGCCGAACCGACTTAGAGAAATCTAAGGAAAAAGGCAATCCGCGAAGGAATAGGAAGTTTTCCTTATCATTTTTGGGATAGCCCTAACTGACCTAGACTTGTATATATACTCATTTACATCTTCTGAAAAGGGGATGTGGAACTTTTGACCTAGGAAGAACAATTGTCATTCTCTCTGCAACAGCTTTAATAAAAAAACACCATCTTTGGATCTTTGTGTTGTGATTTATACTTAGAGATTTCAGTTCCCTTAAAAAAGTCTTCACAAATTCAATTGTGCTAGTTTCGACTCCCACAATTTGGCGCCGTCTGAGGGGACTTGAAATTTTCTTACACCGAGAAACCACCGTACGAACGATCCGAAGAAGATGACCGGCGACGGAGACAGCAGCGTAAATGACCCGAAAGATACCGGAGCCGACCTCCCAGGAGCACGAGAGAATCCGCCGCTAGCTAATGCGGCATTACCAACAGAAGGTACATGCTGGAAACATTGCTCAAAAAGGCGGAGGAACATGATAAGTTAAACAACACGATGACAGACAAGTTGTAGATTCTGGCGATGGAGAGCCAAACCCAAAAATCGCGAGTTGGCAGTGTAGGCTCAGGCCAACATCCGATCGAGAGACCCGTGAGATGCCTCAGCCTCCACCCAATGGCTCTCGATTTCTCGACACCTATCGCTGCGCCAAGAACCCTAGGAGGGTTGTCGGCTCAGCATTAAATCCCCGTGGTAACTAGATAGAACATGGCGAACACAGTCGCGGGAACACAAGGGGCAAACGACGCACACAATGGCGACGGATCGGCCCCATTAATCATCCAGATGAGGAGAACTGCGAAGAAGGAGAGCGGAATGCGGAGAATCCTGAAGAATTCGAGTCAGAAATCATCAGGCGGACCCGAGCCGGAGAAAACGGCGCTGATCCCGAGCAGAGAAGAGACTTGGCGGAGGAAGAGAAAAATCTCATGTGGGTTCAACAGGTTAAGGCCAATGAGGAGTGTAATGCGGTGGTCCGGGCCCAGAAGGAAGAGATGGAGGAGATTCGAGCTTCTCTGGACCGAGCTACTGCCGAGATGCGAGCCGTCCGATCACAGATGCACAAGGCCACAAGCAAAGCACCAGAAATCGATAGTGTCCTCGAGGAAGCACATAACACTCCATTCACCGTTCGAATTACTAAGACAAGGGTTTTCAACCCTGGGAAGATCAAAGTACTAACTTACACAGGAAAGACCGACCCCAAGGAGCATATAACGACATTCATCATAGCAATGGGTAGAGCCAACATCAAAGAAAGCGAAAAAGATGCTGGCTACTACCTTATGTTCGTAGAACACCTCAAAGGCCCAGCGCTTCAATGGTTCTCCAAACTTGAGAGGAATTCCGTTGACAACTTTAACTAATTGTCCGCGGTATTCCTAAAGCACTATTCCATATTCATGGATCGAGGAACCTCCAATGCCGACCTATGGTCCCTAACTCAAGGACCAATGGAGTCACTGCGGAACTTCATCGGAAGATTCAAGACAGTGATGTCAAAAGTCGAGGGCGTAAGCGACAAAGCGGCATTGTTGGCTTGAAGAAATCGCTATGGTATGACTCAGATTTCCGGAAGGAAATATTACTGAACGCACCATCCTCAATTCAGGACGCGTTACATCGAGCTGCAGATTTCGTAACAAACGAGGAAGAAATGAAAAATTTATCCCGAAAATACGGAGGCACAAAGACCACGGGCCGAACCCCTCAAAATCCAAACCCCCAAAGCAGTAGGAGGAATGGCCAAGGTGCCGGATACGTACAACATGAAGGAGGATTTAGGGGAGCTCACAATTATCAAGTAGACTCGACTGGCTTCGGATGCGGCCGAGGACGAGGAAAAACCCTCTGGAGTACATGGACTAGAAACTCAAATTCTTGTGACGAAAAGGCATATTACGAACATCATCATGTGTACGGGTATTCAACCGCGAATTGCCGGGGCAAGGGTTTAAAACTCGCCGTAAAACTGGCAGCTGGGAAGCTCGGGGGCAATATTAGCCTCAAAGATTTTGAGTTAGAGAAAGATACGGAACAACCCGAGCAAACAAATGGTGATCCCCTTAAGTGCGGAAGGCAAGACAACGAGACGACGCAGTCCGGAGTTAGAAGAAGGATAAACATGATAATGGGTGGATCTCACTATTACTCAGATACTGTCTCGTCGATTAAAGCTTTTCAACGGTGAGCCTATTTCAGCGTTAATTGGTCCGCGCCCTCCAAATTTCCAAACGATGTAATCTCATTCGAAAAAAGAGAAACCACCAGAATCGATAAACCGCACGACGATTGTGGGAGTCGAAACTCGCACAACCAAAACTTGTGAAGTAGTTTAGGGATTCGACAACCTTCTATGTAAAGAAACCAAGAACAGAGATCCAAAGATGGAGATTTTATTCAAGCTGTTTTGAAAGCTGTTCGTAAAGTAATAAGTGTTTTTCTAGGTTAATTTTCGGATCCCCTTTTCAAAGAGGTCCATTGTCTATTTATACGCAAATAAGTTGGCTAGGCCTTTTTCTAAAGGAGAAAGGAAAACTTCCTCATTCTTCGGGATTTCCTTTCTTCTCTGGTTGGTTTGGATGTGGGCTTCTTACTTTGTCTTGCTAGCCCATCAAACTCTTGCAGCTTGTTGCCTCGACATGTTAAGATATTGGGCTCGTTGTTTCATTGGGTCATCGGTGAGCTGGCTCGTCGCCTATCTCGCCCGCTTCTCGCAATGCCAAAACGGAGTTGTTGTTGTTGGCTTGTCATATCTTCACCTTAACACCGAACCAGAGAAATGCCAGCTCGTCACCATTCCTCAACGCCGAGCCAAAGAAGAGTTTGCTCGTTGCCTCTCCTCATCGCCGAGCCAGAAAGGTTGGTTCGTGACCGTGTTTGGCTCGTCATTAAATTGTGGTTTGCCAACATGTTGACTCGTCACCCTTTGTTGGTTTGCCAACATGTTGGCTCGTCATTGCTTTCTCTTGCTGCCGAGCCAAGTGTTGGCTTGTCGCCTAGCCGAACGTTGGCCCGTCATTCACTTCTTCATGCCTAGCCAAATGTTGGCTCGTCATTCGCTTCTTCATGCCTAGCCAAAAGTTGGCTCGTCATTCGCTTCTTCATGCCTAGCCAAACGTTGGCTCGTCATTCGCTTCTTCATGCCTAGCCAAACGTTGGCTCGCCATTCGCTTCTTCATGCCTAGCCAAACGTTGGCTCGTCATTCACTTCCTGCTGCCGAGCCAAGTTTGGCTCGTCGCTTACTTTCCTTTGTCGCCGAGCCAAGTTTGGCTCGTCTTCTCCTTCCCTTGTTGCCAAGCCAAGATGTTGGCTCATCACCATTTCTCCCTGCTGCCGAGCCAACAGGGGTGTTGGCTCGTCGCTTACTTTCCTTTGTCGCCGAGCCAAGTTTGGCTCGTCTTCTCCTTCCCTTGTTGCCGAGCCGAGTTTTGCTCGTCTTCTAATGTTTGGCTCATCGCCTAGGCTTTTTCTCCATACTTAGTATTTTCAGCAGTTGATCTTGATGGGGTGAAAACTGACCCCAACAGTTAGCCCCCCAGCTCGGTAGTATTATTGGTAATAGTGACGAGGTGAAGAGTCAGGATCGAGATCAACGTTCTTTGGGTTGCCGAGCCAAATCTGCAGTGAAGTTGTCATCTGGGCATTGATACATGCCAAGCCAAACTGATAGTATTACCGAGGTGTTTTATTTCTGAGCCAACACCGGAGTATCATGTCGCCGAGGCAACTCCTTGTCGCGCTGTCAATTCATCTTGTCATTTGCATTGTCGAGCCACTTTGGCTCGTAATATTAATTCAAGTTGTCATTTTGCCGAACCGACACCTTTGTCATGCTGTCGAGCCAACTTATCACTCACATGACCGAGCTATTTGGCTCGTCGTCATGTTGTAAGTCTTAGACTGCCATTCCGCCGAGTCATCCTTTCCTGATATGCCGCCGAACCATCCCAATAAGTTTGATTCATCTTTGGCTCGGCGATAATGTTGGCTTGAAGTATCTCTCATCATGATTATAACTTTATTGGGAACTGCAAATGTTTTTCGCATGTTCCCGAGGCCGCATGGCGTCACGCGCTGTGCTTCCATGCGCTTTTATATTCAGATCCGAGTCTCACTCCTCATAACTCACTTATTCTCATTTCAGCAAAAACAGGTAGCTCTCTTTTCTCTCCTCTTTTCTCTCTTTTTATTCAAGTTGTTGGCTAGGTTTTTATCTATTTTTTCACTTCCGCCGCCAACTCTTTGAGTTTTCCGATCCATCTTCAAGCGTGGCTCGGCGAGCCTTTGCATTTTCCGATCCATCTTCAAACTCATACGACGGGTGCTTGAATTTTCCGATCCACCATCATCTGGGTTGCGTTGCTGCTTTGATCTTCTCTGCCTCCGAGCCGAAATTCCTCGTTTCGAGTGTGTCTCCGAGCCAAGATTCTTTCCAAATTTTTCGCTAAGTATCAGTTTGATTCCGAGCCAAATTCCTCGATGTCTCATATCACCGAGCCAAAATCCTCAATGTCTCATAATGCCGAGCTAGAAGATTCCGTGGGTTCGGCAAATTCTGCCTCGTTGCTTGGATGCAAGATGGTGTTATCTCCGCAGGTTACCGACCCAGTGGAATCCAACTCTCCGCCAGGTCAGTCGCAGATAGTTGTTCTAACTCTGATTGACGAAGCATTTGACGCCGAGGCGGATGCTGAGGCAGCTTTGATTCAAAAGGCTCTTGAAGAGTTTAAAGCCGAACTAGAAGAGTACATCATTGACGAGGCAGAAAAAATACGGTTGGAGAGATTGTTTGCGAGCCACCAGGCTAGCACATCGACGAGGCGAAAGCCTAAGAGAAAAGCTCCTAAGAGACGACCTGACCCACCTGGTTCATCTTTGCGTACTGCCGAGTCCTTGGAGGCATTAAAGCATCGATTCCACATTTCAGAAGGTGTCGAATTGGTTGTTCCTGCTCCAATGGACCGAGCCGAATCTCCACCGCCTGGATATTTCACTCTCTACGAGTGTTTCTTCTACGGTTGTCTGCTCTGGTTTCCGATCCCTAGCTTGATCGTCCGCTTTTTATACAAGCATGGGTTAGCGCCGAGCCAAATTACGCCTCGTGGGATGCGTCACCTAGTTGGGATTCTGGTTCGGAGCTATGAGTGTGACGTGACTGTTCGCATCTCCCACCTTCGGCAGTTTCTTGAGTTCCGAAAGATCAAGAACTCCCGAGCCTATTATATTTCCAACAAGAAGCAAATGAAGATAATCGAAGGCTTCCGAAGCAAGGATGGAGACTGGGGGAACTACTTTTTCTTTGTTCCTATCAACGATGCTACGGTCGAAGCCGAAAGCATCCATTACGTAAAAACGGAGTGGGGGGGGGGGGGTGGGCGAGCCTTAGACTTTTCAGGAGATTTGCTAATGTTTTACTTCGTAGCGAGCTGACCACTGATTTCTCTTCTTTGTTTTTGCAGTTCGGCAGATTCTCCCACGTTACCCAGAAGACACGGTCACGCTTCGGAACACACTTGCGGCTAGAAGGTGCCATTGGGAAAAATTTTTTTCCCTAAAAAGAGTCGAAAAAGCCCGAGCCTCTTTCGCCGGTGTTGAAGTTTCTGACAGCTCGGAATCTGATTCTCTAGAGCGAAGTCCCCCAAGAAGAAGAAGTATGGGAAAAAGGTTGACCATCCGTGACAAACAGGCTCTGAAGGAGATGAAGGAAAAGAGGCGGCTGGCCGAGCTGATGAAATAGCTAACCCAACCGAACAAACAGCTGAGCCAGTTGCCGAGGTGCCTGGCCGAACCGTGACTGAAATGGAGACACGTCTTCCCTCCGAGCCGTCAGCCTTGGACGCCGAAGCCAGGGAAGTGGTTTCTGCTATTGTTCCTGTTGCTAGGCCTTCTGGCTCGGCGTTTGTCCAACACAAAGGCGATGGGAAGAAACGAGTTGCCTCCGAGCCTGATAAAGAAAAAACCAAGGAAAAACAAAAGAGAAAACGCCAAAGACATACCGATCCAACTCCTGCCGAGCCAAGGCCGGCGTCTTTTGGAAAAGAAGGTTCTGCGCCGATCTGTAATGATTCCGAAGCTTCAGCGACTCTCTTCTCGCAGGTTCACTGCTCGGGAGACAGACTACCGCCTATCGATGTTCTATCTCATGGCGATTTGTACACGGATATGTCGCTCCGAGGCACCAAGGTATTTGCAGATTCAATGTTTTACTAAGTAAAAGAAAAAAGACCTTAAACGCTGATTGTTTCTTCTTATGGTCAGTTCGTTGCATCCATAAACAAGATCGTCGCCGCCTTTGAGCAAGACGTGCGAAAGGACAGGCGCCAAATCGAGGATGCTCAAAAGGACGCGTCTTTCCTCCGAAGCAGAGTTGCCGAGCTGGAAGGCAAACATGCTGACGAGCTGGCGACTGCTGCAGCTCGGATCGAAGCTCTCGAGAAGGACAAGGCGTTCCTTAAGGAAGAGTGGAACAAAGCTGGTGATTTGGCTATGAGGATAGATCGCTCCAAGCAGAAGAAAGCTGCAGAAATCGAATCCTTGAAAAGACAGCTCAACGCCGTAAAGGCCTTGCACGAAAATAACATTAAAAAGGCCCAGAAGGCGGCGAGGCGAGAGTTGTTGGGGTCAAAACCCACCCAGCTGCGATCAATGGAAAAATGGCTAAGTGTGGAAATGCGAAGAATCAGACAAGGCTGAAATTGTGCCTAGGTCGTTTCTATACGAGTCTGCTTGAGCACGAGATAGGCCATTCCAACCAAGCTTTGCTCCACTTCGGCAAAGAGGAGACATCGGCAAGCTTTGGCTCACCTCGGCGTGGAGACTTCGGCGGAGAAAGGAAAGACTTAGGCAATCTTTGTCTCCACTTAGGCAAGCTTTGTCTCCGCTTAGGCAAGCCTTGTCTCCACTTAGGCAAGCTTTGTCTCCGCTTAGGCAAGCATTGTCTACACTTAGGCAAGCCTTGGCTCCACTTAGGCTGGCCTTGTCTCTGCTCAGGCAAGCCTCGTCTCTGCTTAGGCAAGCCTTGTCTCCACTTAGGCAAGCTTTCTCTCCGCCTAGGCAAGCCTAGTCTCCACTCAGGCAAGCCTTGTCTCCACTCAGGCAAGCCTTATCTCCACTTAGGCAAGCTTTGTCTCCGCCTAGGCAAGCCTTGTCTCCACTTAGGCAAGCTTTGGCTCACATCGGCAAAGCTCTGCTCCACTTAGGCAAACACGGAGACTTCAGCAAGCTTAGAGACTTAGGCAAACACGGAGACTTCGGCAAGCTTGGAGACTTAGGCAAACACGGAGACTTCGGCAAGCTCGGAGACTTCGGCAAGCTTGGAGACTTAGGCAAACACGGAGACTTCGGCAAACTTGGAGACTTCGGCAAACACGGAGACTTCGGCAAGCTTGGAGACTTAGGCAAACACGGAGACTTCGGCAAGCTTGGTCGTCACTTCGACAAGGCTTGGTCTTCACTTCGGCTAAGCGTGGAGACTTCGGTAAAAGATGGAGACTTCGGCTAGCATGGCCACATCGGCAAGCTTGGTCTTCACTTTGGCTAAGCGTGGAGACTTCGGCAAGCATGGCCACATCGGCAGGCAGGGCCACAGCGGCAAGCATGGCCACGTCGGCAAGCGTGGCCACATCAGTAAGCGTGGTCACTTCGGCAAGCATGGTCACTTCGGCTAACAGGGCGACATCGGCGAGACTGGAGACTTCGGCAATACGGAATACGCAGCTCACTTCGACAGCCCACTTCGGCAGCCTCACCTCGGCAGCCCACTTCGGCAGCCTCACTTCGGCAGCCCACTTCGACAGCCTCACTTCGGTAGCCCACTTCGGCAGCCTCACTTCGGCAGCCCACTTCGGCAGCTTCACTTCGGCAGCTTCACTTCGGCAGCTCCACTTCGCCAGTTCACTTCGGCAGCTCACTTCGGCAGCTCCGCTTCGGCATATCACTTCGGCAGCTCCACTTCGCCAGCTCACTTCGGCAGCTCCACTTCGCCAGCTCACTTCGGCAGCTCCACTTCGCCAGCTCACTTCGGCAGCTCCACTTCGGCAAAACTTCACTTCGGCACGGCCTTCACTTCGGCAAACGCCTCCACTTCGGCCAACAAGCACTTCGCCCAGCAAGCACTTCGGCAAAGCTGTCCACTTCGGCCAAGCTGTCCACTTCGGCCAAATTGTCCACTTCGGCCAAGTTGTCCACTTCGGCCAAGCTGTCCACTTCGGCCAAGCTGTCCACTTCGGCCAAGCTGTCCACTTCGGCCAAGCTCTCCACTTCGGCCAAGCTCTCCACTTCGGCCAAACTGTCCACTTCGGCCAAGCTGTCCACTTCGGCCAAGCTGTCCACTTCGGCCAAGCTGTCCACTTCGGCCAAGCTTTCCACTTCGGCCAAGCTGTCCACTTCGGCCAAGCAGTCCACTTCGGCCAAGCAGTCCACTTCGGCCAAGCAGTCCACTTCGGCCAAGCTGTCCACTTCGGCCAAACTGTCTACTTCGGCCAAGCTATCCACTTCGGCCAAGCAGTCCATTTCGGCCAACCTGTCTGGCCGAAGTCATTTCCATACGAAACTGTCTGGCCGAAGTCAAAACCATACGAAACTGTCTGGCCGAAGTCATTTCCATACGAAACTGTCTGGCCGAAGTCAAAACCATACGAAACTGTCTGGCCGAAGTCAAAATCATATGAAACTGTCTGGCCGAAGTCAATTCCATACGAAGCTGTCTGGCCGAAGTCATTTCCATACGAAACTGCCTGGCCTCAAATCTATACGAAGCTGTCTGGTCGAAGTCAATTCCATACGAGACAGTCTGGCCGAAGTCATTTCCATACGGAGCTGTCTTACCAAGGTCAATTCTGCACGAAGCTAGAAGACGACGCGGTCGAAGTCATTTCTATACGAAGCCAAAAGACGACGCGGCCGAAGTTATTTCTATACGAAGACAACAAGCCCATCTTCGGCCTACAACGATACAAAGGCCCACGAAGTCAAGCCGACTTAGCTAAAAAGGAAATCCCAAAGGATTAGGAAGTTTTCCTTATCTCTTTAGGATTGACCTGGCCGACTCAAACTAGTATATATATCTATGTACATCCTTTAAAAAGGGGATCCGCAATTTACTTAGAAAAAAATCCTAGACTTTTTGCTCTCAAACTCTTGTACAAAAGCTTTTCGACACAGCTTAATAAAAAAACCATCTTGGGATCTCTCCGTTCGTGGTTCATCTGTAGAAATTTCATCCCCCTTAACAAATCTCCGACAAATTCTAATTATGTTGATTTCGACTCCCACAATTTGGTGCTAGAAGGAGGGGGCTTTGAAACTTTCTTACTCCAAGGAACCATCGCACGAACGATTCGAAGAAGATGACCAGCGACGGACGAACCGATGACCCGCAGGACACGGGGATCGATGGATCTGGAGCAACAGATACACCAATGCCTGCAGTCGTGGAGACGAACCCAGAGGCCCTATCACAGATCAAGACGATGCTGGAAACGCTACTCAAGAAGGCGGAGGAGCAGGACAAGCTAAACACAACGATGACCGATAAGCTCGAAGTCCTTACAACGGCGAGCCGAGCCCGTGGTAGAGGCTCAGGAGTTGACCTAATGAGGCGCCCTCTCCGACGTCTCAACCCAACGGCCCTCGATTTCTCGACACCCCACCATGCGCTGAGAACCCAAGGTGGATTGCTCCCTACAAACCAACCAACCACGACCGCTGAACTGAACGCGACACCGCAGGAGGCAAACACGCAGACTATGGGCGAAACGAATCCAGTGATCAACCTGGAGGACAACCTAGAGGGTGAACACGACTCGGAACACCGCCGCGAAGCTGAACTCATGGGTGCGACCCAAACTCGAAACGAACGAAGCAAGACCAACCCTGGCCATGATCAGGACCTCACCGAAGAGGAGGAGAACATCCTCTGGACCCAACGAGCCCAGATCGAGGAAGAGCGCAAAGCGATAATCTGAGCCCAAAAGGAGGAGATGGCCGAAATCCGGGCAGGCATGGAGCGAGCTGCCGCCGAGATGAAATTTGTTCGATCTCAGATGCATAGGGCTACTAGCAAGGCTCCCGAACTCGACCGAGTGCTTGAAGAAGCACAGAACACCCCATTCACGACTCGAATCACTAAGGCAAGGGTTTCTGATCCGGGTAAGATGAAGATACCAGTCTACGAAGGTAAAACTGATCCAAAGGAGCACCTAACCGCCTTCGCAATAGCAATGGGACGTGCAAACTTCAGAGAAGGAGAAGAAGAAGCTGGTCAGTGTCTCTTGTTCGTTGAGCACCTTAAAGGCGCAGCTCTCCAATGGTTCTACAGGCTAGGAAGAAAGTCGGTCGACAATTTCAACCAGCTGTCGTCGGCATTCCTCAGACATTATGCTATATTCATAGAATGCTGAACATCCGATGCGGATCTGTGCACCATAGGGCAAGGGCAGAACGAGACATTGCGCACCTTCATCGAACAGTTCAAGCTAGTACTGTCGAAGGTAGAAGGGATAAGTGACGAAGCCACGCTGCAAGCATTGAAGAAGGCCCTGTGGTTCGACTCAGATTTTCGGAAGGAGATTGCGCTGAACGCACCAACCACTATCCATGATGCATTGCATCGAGCAACGGATTTTGCTTCCAATGAAGAAGAAGTGAAGATCCTAGCCCAGAAGCACGGAAAGACGAAGTCTACGAACTATCCTCCCTTTGCTCCGAACCCACCAAACAACAAAAAGGGCAACCATGATTCTGAATATGTCCAGCACGGAGGAGGTTTCAAAGGAGCCCATAATTACCAAGTTGACTCGTCAGGATACGGTCAAGGACGAGGCCAAGGCCAAGGAACAGGTACATGGAGTAGCATGTGGACCAGGGGCCAAGGAACTTATGATGAAACAGCCTATTGCGAACATCACCATATCTTCGGACATTCGACTGTAAATTGCCGTATTCTGGGCTTAAAACTCGCTGCAAAGTTGGCAGCTGGCAAACTCAAAGGTGATTTTAGCCTCAAGGATTTTGACCTGGATACCAACGCGAATCTCTCCGAGCAGGTGAATGAAGACCTTCCTAAGCGAGGGAGACAAGATGACGACGCCCCGCAAACTGGTACAAGAAGAAGAATAAATATGATAATGGGTGGATCTCACTATTGCTTAGATACAGTCTCGTCAATTAAAGCTTTTCAACGGCGAGCCGATGTTAGCGTTAACTGGTCCGCACCTTCCAAGTTTCCAGACGACATAATCACATTTGAAGAAAGGGAGACTACCGGAATCGACAAACCTCACGATTACCCTCTCGTAATCGAGCTAATTATCAAGGATTGCGATGTGGCCAGAGTGTTGGTAGACACGGGAAGCACGGTGGACATAATCTTCAACGAGACTCTTAGAAGAATGAACGTCGACCTATCTGAAGTAACGGGAACTCCAAAACCATTGACTGGATTCTCCGGAGAAACGACAATGACAATCGGAACAATCAAGCTGCCTGTTCGGGCTGGAGAGATAACCAAAATCGTGGAGTTTTCGGTGGCCGATCACCCAGCAATCTACATCGTTATTATGGGAACCCCTTGGTTAAATACGATGCGCGCCGTGGCCTCAACATACCACATGTGCATAAAGTTCTCAACGCCTAATGGAATCCAAACCATTCGTGGAAATCAGAAGGAGTCCCGAATTTGTGTTATGGCCGAGCATAAGCTCAGAAATCCCGTAGCAGAACTCAACACGAAGACGAAGGAAAAGAGAGCCAAGCTAGATCAGCAACCTAAGTCAAAGCGAAGTTTTACGGATCACTGAGTCACTTCACATGAACTACGGGGTGGCTTGATCCCTGCAAAGGGTACGTAGGCAGCTCGTCTTTGGATGGGTTCAGCTGCCCCCCTCTTTAAAAAAAAAGGGGGGGGAGTGGGTACGTATATTTGTATACTCCCACCTTCATAATAGACGTTAAGTCTACTTAATACAAGCTTTTCGAAGCTAAGATCATCATACCACATCCTTCACGGGTTACTAAAGTCTTAACAAAAACAGGCATCCCATTCGCATCCTTCACGGATTACTCAAAGTCCTAACTAAACAGGCACCTCATCTCACTCTCGTTGCTGCTGGCCACAACAACGAACTACTACATCCTTTACGGATCAACTATTACATCCTAGCTGATTAAAAGCACGCGCTATATAAATGTATATGTCCATTTTCAGAGCGGATATGCTTACGGTAGCGTATCCGTAAACCGAAATGTTCATCTTAAACCCAACAAACGAATCGTTGGTCGCAACAGTACTAGATGTCCATTGTCGGAGCGAACATGTTTATGGTAACATATCCGTAAACCGAAATGCTCATCAAAAACCCAACAAACGAATCGTTGGTCGCAACAGTACTACATGTCCATTGTCGGAGCGGATATGCTTACGGTAGCGTATCCGTAAACCGAAATGTTCATCTTAAACCCAACAAACAAATCGTTGGTCACAACAGTACTACATGTCCATTGTCGGAGCGGATATGCTTACGGTAGCGTATCCATAAACTGAAATGTTCATCTGAAAACCCAACAAACAAATCGTTGGTCGAAACACCTATGCTCATTATCGGAGCAGATATGTCTACATTAACATATCCGTGAATCGGAATGATCATCTTAAACCCAACAAACGAATCATTGGCATTAACGTTAACACAAGGTACAGTGAAACAGATCGATCCTCCTTGGATAAAAAGCATTCAGCAACGAGTTTCGGAAACAAAGAAACAACACAACAAAAAGCAAAAGCCACAAGGCAAACATAACAAGTTGATACGGATAAAGCCATCCAGGCACCATGTCTAAATAAAGTCAAGCACAACGACATAAAACGAGATAAGCCAAGCTGTAGTCTTCGGCACGTCCTCAGTAACGGGTTCGGCATCGGAGGATTCGGTCATCGTCCTGGATTCGGAAGCCCTCTTCAAACCAAGCGAAGCCAAACCAGGAGTACCCCTGTTGGATCCGTGAAAGCGCGAACCCCGACACTCGCCGCTAACGCTTCGACGGACTCGTTACCCAGCATAACATTGGCCGAATCCCCAGAAATCGGTGAAACCACCAAGCCGCTCTTCAACTCGGTAACCAACTTGTCGAACTCGTCGTAGCACCATCATACCTAGCTTTCCACCCTTGGAGTTTCTCAACTCCGGCCTCTAACGAGGGGGGTTCATCGCCACGAAGCAACGCAATCAGTTCAAGGTTACCATCGACTTGGGCGAGATCGACCATGCTATTTCTGATAACCCGCTTAAGCTCTGAATCTTCTCCTCGGCTCGATCAACCTTTGCCTAAAATTTCTTTGCCACTTCTGCGCCGAGCCGGAGACGAATTTGGTTGCCTAAGACCCAACACACAGCTCCTTCAGCGAAAACACAAGAAGAATCAGTTCGGCGAGAATTTTTCTACGAAAGAGTTTTCGGCAAAAACCAATTCGGCGAGAATTTTTCGGCGGATCGGCAAAAAATCACTTCGGCGAGAATTTTTCGGTGGTAAAGTTTTCGGCAAAATCACTTCGGCGAGAATTTTTTCGGCGGAAAAATCTTCGGCAAAAAAGGACTTTTTCAACAAAACACGAAGCTTCGGATCGGCAATAGGGAACCTGGCTCAGCAAATTCAACGTAATCAAGTTTGGCAGAATATCAAGAACGACGCACTCGGTGTCATGTCAACTGAGCTCGTACCAATCAACACGGCGCATTGATCCCAGCTTGGACTTCCTCTACCTCGGCACTATCATCACTGAAACTACCGAGCTGGGGGGCTAACTGTTGGGGTCAAAACCCACCCAGCTGCGATCAATGGAAAAATGGCTAAGTGTGGAAATGCGAAGAATCGGACAAGGCTGAAATTGTGCCTAGGTCGTTTCTGTACGAGTCTGCTTGAGCACAAGATAGGCCATTCCAACCAAGCTTTGCTCCACTTCGGCAAAGAGGAGACATCGGCAAGCTTTGGCTCACCTTGGCGTGGAGACTTCGGCGGAGAAAGGAAAGACTTAGGCAATCTTTGTCTCCATTTAGGCAAGCTTTGTCTCCGCTTAGGCAAGCCTTGTATCCACTTAGGCAAGCTTTGTCTCCGCTTAGGCAAGCCTTGTCTCCACTTAGGCAAGCCTTGGCTCCACTTAGGTAGGCCTTGTCTCTGCTCAGGCAAGCCTCGTCTCTGCTTAGGCAAGCCATGTCTCCACTTAGGCAAGCTTTCTCTCCGCCTAGGCAGGCCTTGGCTCCACTCAGGCAAGCCTTGTCTCCACTCAGGCAAGCCTTGTCTCTACTCAGACAAGCCTTGTCTCCACTCAGGCAAGCCTTGTCTCCACTTAGGCAAGCTTTGTCTCCGCCTAGGCAAGCCATGTCTCCACTTAGGCAAGCTTTGGCTCACATCGGCAAAGCTCTGCTCCACTTAGGCAAACACGGAGACTTAGGCAAACACGGAGACTTCAGCAAGCTTGGAGACTTAGGCAAACATGGAGACTTCGGCAAGCTTGGAGACTTAGGCAAACACGGAGACTTCGGCAAGCTCGGAGACTTCGGCAAGCTTGGAGACTTAGGCAAACACGGAGACTTCGGCAAACTTGGAGACTTCGGCAAACACGGAGACTTCGGCAAGCTTGGAGACTTAGGCAAACACGGAGACTTCGGCAAGCTTGGTCCTCACTTCGACAAGGCTTGGTCTTCACTTCGGCTAAGCGTGGAGACTTCGGTAAAAGATGGAGACTTCGGCAAGCATGGCCACATCGGTAAGCTTGGTCTTCACTTTGACTAAGCGTGGAGACTTCGGCAAGCATGGCCACATCGGCAGGGAGGACCACATCGGCAAGCATGGCCACGTCGGCAAGCGTGGCCACATCGGTAAGCGTGGTCACTTCGGCAAGCATGGTCACTTCGGCTAACAGGGCGACATTGGCAAGACTGGAGACTTCGGTAATACGGAATACGCAGCTCACTTCGACAGGCCACTTCGGCAGCCTCACTTCGGCAGCCCACTTCGGCAGCCTCACTTCGGCAGCCCACTTCGGCAGCCTCACTTCGGCAGCCCACTTCGGCAGCCTCACTTCGGCAGCCCACTTCGGCAGCCTCACTTTGGCAGCTTCACTTCGGCAGATCACTTCGGCAGCTCCACTTCGCCAGTTCACTTCAGCAGCTCACTTCGGCAGCTCACTTCGGCAGCTCCGCTTTGGCATATCACTTCGGCATCTCCACTTCTCCAGCTCACTTCGGCAGCTCCACTTCGCCAGCTCACTTCGGCAGCTCCACTTCGGCAAAACTTCACTTCGGCACGGCCTTCACTTCGGCAAACGCCTCCACTTCGGCCAACAAGCACTTCGCCCAGCAAGCACTTCGGCCAAGCTGTCCACTTCGGCCACGCAGTCAACTTCGGCCAAGCTGTCCACTTCGGCCAAGTTGTCCACTTCGGCCAAGCTCTCCACTTTGGCCAAGCTGTCCACTTCGGCCAAGCAGTCCACTTCGGCCAAGCAGTCCACTTCGGCCAAGCTGTCCACTTCGGCCAAACTGTCTACTTCGGCCAAGCTGTCCACTTCGGCCAAGCAGTCCATTTCGGCCAAGCTGTCTGGCCGAAGTCATTTCCATACGAAACTGTCTGGCCGAAGTCAAATCTATACGAAGTTGCCTGGCCGAAGTCAAAACCATACGAAACTGTCTGGCCGAAGTCATTTCCATACGAAACTGTCTGGCCGAAGTCAAAACCATACGAAACTGTCTGGCCGAAGTCAAAATCATATGAAACTGTCTGGCCGAAGTCAATTCCATACGAAGCTGTCTGGCCGAAGTCATTTCCATACGAAACTGCCTGGCCTCAAATCTATACGAAGCTGTCTGGCCGAAGTCAATTCCATACGAGACAGTCTGGCCGAAGTCATTTCCATACGGAGCTGTCTTACCAAGGTCAATTCTGCATGAAGCTAGAAGACGACGCGGCCGAAGTCATTTCTATACGAAGCCAAAAGACGACGCGGCCGAAGTTATTTCTATACGAAGACAACAAGCCCATCTTCGGCCTACAACGATACAAAGGCCCACGAAGTCAAGCCGACTTAGCTAAAAAGGAAATCCCAAAGGATTAGGAAGTTTTCCTTATCTCTTTAGGATTGACCTGGCCGACTCAAACTAGTATATATATCTATGTACATCCTTTAAAAAGGGGATCCGCAATTTACTTAGAAAAAAATCCTAGACTTTTTGCTCTCAAACTCTTGTACGAAAGCTTTTCGACACAGCTTAATAAAAAAACCATCTTTGGATCTCTCCGTTCGTGGTTCATCCGCAGAAATTTCATCCCCCTTAACAAATCTCCGACAAATTCTAATTATATTGATTTCGACTCCCACAAGAGTTGTCGATGAAATTTCAGGAGCGGCTTGCCAAGGTCGAAAGAAGTATTGACGAGCTGAAGGCGGCAAAGGAGGCGGAGCTTGATCTAGCCCAGATCGACAGTAACCTTCAGTTGCTTGAGATTCTTCAGAAAGAGGATGCACCTGCTATTGACTCCGAGGTGACAAAGCTGAAAGGGTGGAGGTCTGATCTAGCCGAGCGGCTGATAATTTCGAGAGGATTGAAACCGCGCCGAAGAAAGATCTGATGCTTTCGCCCGTTTCCTCAGATTCTACAGGCACTCTCCTGGGAAACGAGCCAACGGAGAATGTGGCGGCAACGGCCGGAGTTGTGGATTTTGCAGGCTCGAATGTTGGTACACTGGGGATTGCTGATCTTGCCGCTGAGAAGCCTTCCGAGCCGGATCTCCCTGAATGATCCTTCTACTTATCTTTTGTTTTTTTTTAACTCGAGAACTTTCTCTCTTTTGTTTCGGTAGTGTTGAGAACAAGTGCCTGGATGGCTTTATCCACCCCTTTCGGTAACGACTGCCGTTTGTAGGCATAACTCTCTTTTTGTTTTTTGTAAGCAAAACCTTTTACTTGTGCTATGATGTGATATTGCGACCCATCTCTGTTCAGTCAAAGTATGGTTGTCTGTTGTAGCGTCAGTTTAGGGTTTGCGGTGTTCCGACTTACATTCCCGTTCTTTTGACAATGAAACATGTTTAAAATCTCATACTAATTTTTTAGGTTTAGCATTATGTTTCTGAGATGTTTATGACCAGTGTACCAAGGGGTGTTTACTGGGTTTTAGAGTTTAATTTGAGTGTTAAGACTTTGCGAGTTTTCGACTTACGGGTCCCTCTCAAAGATAAACTTGTAAGAATATCATCCAGGATATACCTTTCGGATATTAGACCAGGATATACCCGGTTAGAATTTATATAGCGCGCTTTGTTACCCGTAAGAGGGTGTTGAGGACCCTATCCCATATAGAGATAATGGTTAAAATCCGCAAAGGATGTGGTTGTCCGTCTGTTGTGGCCAGCAACAGACGAGGTGATGAATATCCATGAAGGATGTAAAGATGTGACTTGTGTAGGCTAAGTGACACGAGTTGTGTTAGAAAGAGTTTGAAGTTATTCTCTTTGAAGAGTGATCCGAGATATGGGAGTATACATGTATACGTACCCACTCCCCCCCTTTTTTAAGGAAGGGGACAACTGAACCCATCCGAAGACGAGCTGCCTACGTACCCTTTTTTCAGCGATCAAGTTGTCTCGTAGTTCATGTGAAGTGATTTAGTGGTAATACCTCTTTAGGTGCATTGCGTTCCAAGATCTTGGTATCGGAACATCAGACATGTTTGAGAGCTCGTATACTCCTGTTCGAACTGCCTTGGTGATTACGTAGGGTCCTTCCCAGTTCGCTCCTAGTTTGCCAGCGTTTGTTTCGACTGTGTTCTGAAAAACTTTGCTGAGAACCAGATCCCCTTCTTTGAACTTGCGAATTCTGACGTTAGTGTTTTAATACTTAGCTGCTGCCTGTTGGTAATTTTGAATCCGAACCAGCGCTTGATCCCTTCGTTCGTTAACCAAGTCTAACTCGTCGAGTAACATGAGGTGATTCGGTCCTTCCTGGCCTGAAAGAAGTCTACGGCGGACTCCAGGAAATTGAACCTCGGCTGGGATGACACATTCTGTACCATAGACAAGAGCAAAAGATGTTTCACCGGTGGTACGCCGCGGAGTGGTTCGGTGTGACCATAATATTCCTTCGAGTTCATCTGCCCAGCGTCCCTTCTTTGCATCAAGGCATTTTTTCAGGCCATCCAGGATAGTCTTGTTCACTTCTTCTGCTTGTCCATTCCCTTGTGGATAGCGTGGCGTAGACTTGTTGAGTCGTATCTTCCATTTTTCACAGAAGGCTTCAAACCTTGTAGAGATAAATTGTGAACGGTTGTCTGTGACGATTTCGTAGGGAACTCCATGTCGGCATAAGATATTTTTTCAGACGAAATTTTCGACTTGGGCATCCTTTATGTTGGCATAAGAATCTGCTTCTACCCATTTGGAGAAGTAATCTGTCAAAACCAACAGGAACCTCTTCTGTTTGGACCTATGGAGAGGCCCGACGATATCCATGGACCAGCGCATGAAAGGGTAGGGCGCTGAGATTGATGACAGCAACTCCGTGGGTTGATGAATCATTGGGGCATGTCGTTGGCATTTTTCGCACCTGGCAGAGAACTTCTCGCAGTCCTTCACCATTGTTGGCCAATAGTAACCATGACGCTCGATCTTGACTGCCAAAGCTCTTCCGCCGGAGTGATTGCCACACGAGCCACTATGGACCTCTTCCATGATGTTTCTTGCTTCGGCACCTTCCACGCAAGCCATCAGTGGTCCTGAGAATCTCCACTTGAAGACGTTTCCATCTAAGAGAACATATCGAGCAGCTTGAGCTCTGAGTTTTCTGGCAGCCCACTTATCTGATGGTGCCTCGCCGTCCATGATATATACTCGGATTGCTCCTAACCATTCTTTGTCGCATCCATAGTCCGTTTCTGTTTGTTGTGGGTCTTCCTCCATCTCCACTTCTTCACCTTCTGTCGGAGGCTCTGTTTCGGGTTCCTCCTCTATCTCAATTGCCTTGTCCTCCACCGATGGTGTCATGTTCCGGTCATCTAGAGTGGTGGTGTCGGTGCTGCCCTTTTCTGCAAGATTTGGTCCAGATATACCTTCGGCTTGAGTGGCTGTTTGGGAGCGAGTGACCGCATTCACGGTGTCAGAGAGGTTGATACTTGGATTTTTGATGAATTCTACTGGGATTATCCTTTTCAAATCCGGATCAGAAGTGGATGCGAGTGCTGCTAGTGCGTCTGCCGAAGTATTTTCTCCGCGTGGTATCCATGTTAATGCGAAGTCTTTGAACTATGCAGCCAGTTCTTTGACGATCTTTAGATAAGCTTCCATTCAGTCGTCTCTGGCAGTGTACTCGCCACTGACCTGATTGACCACCAGCTGTGAATCGCAGTAGGCTTGGATGTGCGAAACCTTGAGTCCAAGAGCAAGTCTCATTCCAGCAATCAAAGCTTCGTATTCTGCTTCGTTATTGGATGCGCGAAAACCTAGGCGGAATGACTGTTCGAGGATTTCGCCTGTCAGAGAGGTTAACCGTATTCCCACTCCGGATCCTTGTTTTGATGATGATCCATCCGCGTGAAGCCTCCATATTGTGCTCGGAGCCGGCTCTTCTATCACTTCTTCTGGGAGTTCTATCAGAAAGTCGGCTAGGACTTGAGACTTTGCACAGGTTCTGCTTCGATACTCGATGTCATATTCGCTCAGCTCTATTGTCCACTTTGCCAATCTCCCAGACTGGCTAGGGCTATGCAAGACGGATCGCAGTGGGAAGGTAGTCAAAACCACAATCGAATGTGACTGGAAGTATGGTCTCAACTTTCGAGCGGACATTATCACAGAGAATGCCAGCTTCTCCATCTGTGGATACCGAGTTTCTGCGTCAGTGAGAGTTTGGCTGACATAGAAAATAGGCTTCTGCTCACTGCGCTCTTCCCTGATGAGCACACCATTCACTACCGTGGCCGAAACGGCCATGTATAGAAAAAGTGGCTCGCCTTCCACCAGTTTCGTAAGTACCGGAGGGATGGCTAGGTATTCTTTCAGCTGTTGAAATGCCTGCTCGCATTTTTCTGTCCATTCGAACTTCTTGTTCCCACGTAGTGTATCGTAGAAAGGCAGACACTTATCAGTCGATCGAGAGATGAAGCGATTCAATGCGGCTACCCATCCTATTAGCCTCTGGACTTCGTGCTTTGTCTTCGGTGACACCATCTGTGTGAGCGCATCAATCTGCTTTGGGTTGGCTTAAATTCCACGGTGGGTGACCAGATATCCAAGGAATTCTCCAGACGTGACCGCATATCTGCACTTGGTTGGATTCAGCTTCATGTTATGTAGATTCAGTTGCTTGAAACATTCTTCTAGGTGAGCTACGTGATCCTTCTCCTCTAAAGACTTCACCAGCATGTCATCGATGTATACTTCCATCGTCTTCCCCAGTTGGCCCGCGAACATTTGGTTCACTAATCGCTGGTAAGTTGCTCCGGCGTTTTTGAAACCGAACGGCATTACTTTGTAGCAATATATCCCGCGGTCTGTGATGAACGCCGTCTTCTCTTGATCGGCTGGCTTCATTAGGATTTGGTTGTATCCGGAGAAAGCATCCATAAACGAAAGGAGTTTGTTGCCTACTGTTGCTTCCACCAGTCGATCAATATGTGGTAGTGGAAAGTTATCCTTTGGGCAGGCTTTGTTCAGGTCGGTGAAGTCCACGCATACACGCCATTTCCCATTTTTCTTCTTAACCACCACAGGATTAGCGAGCCAGTCTGGGTACTTTGCTTCGACTATTGATCCAACGCGTAGTAATCTTTCCACCTCGTCATTCACTGCTTGCGCCCTGTCCGGACCAAGTTTTCGCCTTTTCTGTTTGACTGGTTTAAAGGTTGGATCCACGTGTAGCTCGTGGCAAGTCACGTCGATGCTGATGCCGGGCATGTCTTCTGCTTCCCAAGCGAAGGTGTTTACGTTCTTTCGAAGGAAAGAAATCAGCTCTTCCCTTATCGGATCTTTCAGCTTGGCTCCTATTTCGACACAGCGTTCCGGGTGACTGTCATCGATGTTCACCCAGACGAGGGGTTGCGTTGGTTTACTTTTCCTCTCGCGATCCTCCGTGATCTGTAATTGCTATAAGAGTTTTGCCAACTCCTTTTCGGGCTCTCCGTCGGTCTTCATCTTCTTTCTCTTAGTGGTGGCTTCTGTGACGGGGTTCCTGAGTTTATGCTCGGCTAGGAAACAAATGCGGGACTCTTTTTGGTTTCCCCAAATTGTTTTGACTCCCCCAGGGGTCGGAAATTTGATGCAGAGATGATAGGTCGATGGTACGACTCGCATCGAGTTTATCCAGGGTGTTCCCATGATCACGTTGTAGATCGCAGGATGATCTGCAACTGAAAACTCCACTATCTTGGTTACCTGTTCGGCTCGGATAGGAAGTTTAATTGTTCCGAGGGTCATGGTCGTTTCACCCGAGAATCCAGTTAGAGGCTTCGGTGCGGCTGTGATTTTGGCTAGGTCTATGTTCATCCTTCTGAGAGTTTTCCGGAAGATCACATCCACGGAGCTTCCCGTATCTATCAGAACTCGGGCGATGTCGCAATCGTCTATGATCAATTCTATCACGAGGGGATCGTTATGTGGTCGGTCGATGCCGGTGGTTTCCCTTTCTTCTAACGAGATGACGTCGTTGGGAAGTTTGGAGGGTACTGACCAGTTGACACTTGCATCGGCTCGCCGCTGGAATGCTTTGATTGATGACACCGTGTCCGAACAATATTGTGATCCTCCCATTGTCATATTGATTCTTCTTCAAGAACCTGACTGTGTCGCCTCATCATCTCGCCTTCCCCGCTTGGGAGTATCATCATTTTGATTTGTCTGGTTCGGCTGATCCTTTTCGCCCTCTTGCTCAAAGTCCTTCAGGCTGATTGCGTTACCGAGCTCTCCGGCTACCAGCTTTCGCCGCAAGCTTCATTCCCAAGGTTCGGCAGTTTGCAGTTGAATGACCGTGCATGTGATGGTATTCGCAGTAAGCTTTTTCGTCGTACGAACTTTGACTTCGTGTCCAAGTGTTCCATGGTGTTTTGCCTCGGCCTGTTCCCACCTGGTAGTTGTGGGCTCCTCCAAAATTGGGTTTCTCGTGGTGTACATATCCGTTTCCTTGAATACTCTTCTTATGGGGCGGTTGGTTCAGAGTTTGGAAGGAACGATTCGTCGCTTTGGCGACTCCATATTTATGAGACAAAACCTTCATTTCTTCTTCGTTGACTATGAAATCCGAGGCTCGGTGCAGTACGTCCTGGATTGATAGTGGTGTGTTCAGAGCAATCTCTTTTCGGAATTCGGATTCATACCATAGAGCCCTTTTTAAAGCGAGCACAACGGCCTTATCGCTTACGTCTTCAACTTTTGACATCACTGCTTTGAATCTTCCTATGAAGCTTCGTAATGTCTCCATAGGCCCTTGAGTCAATGTCCATAGGTCGGCATCTGAGGCTCCTCGATCCATAAACATGGAGTAATGCTTCAGGAAGGCGGCAGATAGCTGCTGGAAATCATCAATGGAGTTCCGCTCTAATCTTGAAAACCATTGGAGGGCTGCACCCTTTAGATGCTCCACAAATATGAGGCAGAAACCGGCATCTCTCTCCTTTTCTCTAAAATTGGCTCGGCCCATTGCTATGATAAACGCCGTTATATGTTCTTTTGGGTCGGTTGTCCCTTTGTAGACTGGGATTTTGATCTTTCCTGGGTCGGAGATCCTTGCCTTAGTAATTCGGGCTGTGAACGGTGTATTGTGCGCTTCCTCCAGTACGCGGTCAATCTCCGGGACTTTACTGGTTGCCTTGTGCACCTGGGAACGGACGGCTTTCATCTCAGCAGTGGCTCGGATCAAGGAGGCTCGGATTTCGTCCAACTCTTCTCTCTGGGCTCGGCTCGTTGTTCTTGGCTCGTCAGTGTATTATGCTTGTCGTACCCACAAGAGATTTTCTTCCTCTTCTGCTAAGCTCCTGGTTCGGTTCAGATTGATGTCACCTTCGTTGGCTCGGGATTCCGTCAGTGTTGGTGCAAACCCTTCGTCAGCGAGATTCTCCGTATTATGATCTCCTTCCAAGTGCCCCTCTTCGTCAAGGACGATTGTTGCAGGCGAACCATCGTTGATGCGTTGGTCGTGCCCACCACTGGCTTCTCTTGTTCCGCGAACCAGTCGAGGTGGCTCGGTGATACTTGATCTCGTTGCCGCGGGTGTTTGTTCGTTGATGGGATATGGTGGTGGCAATCATCCCGTGGTGTTGAAAAATCCAGGGATGTTGGGTTTAAGCCGAGCCGTCTGGTTATTCTGCTAACAGGTGGGTTCGTAGTCGAACCAATTCCTCCGGATCAAATGTTTCTGGCTCGGCTCTCCGTTGCCAGTGTCTCAATCCTCTCCGTCAGCGAGCTATTCAGCTTTTCCTGCTCCTCGGCCCTCTTCAGCAAGGTGGTCATCATATTTCTCAACTCTGTCAGCGTTTCGGAGGTTCCTTCCGTATTTGCTGGCGGCGGGTTGGTCCTCGTTCCAGGAAGATCGATGCCGGTGTTGCTTACATCATCGCCGCTTCAGTCTCCGTTAGTATTCATCGCTTCGTATCTCGTCTTTGGTGGTTCCTAGGTGTCAGAAAGTTTGAAGACTCCCCTCAGACGGCGCCAAATTGTGGGAGTCGAAACTCGCACAACCAAAACTTGTGAAGTAGTTTAGGGATTCGACAACATTCTATGTAAAGAAACCAAGAACAGAGATCCAAAGATGGAGATTTTATTCAAGCTGTTTTGAAAGCTGTTCGTAAAGTAATAAGTGTTTTTCTAGGTTAATTTTCGGATCCCCTTTTCAAAGAGGTCCATTGTCTATTTATACGCAAATAAGTTGGCTAGGTCTTTTTCTAAAGGAGAAAGGAAAACTTCCTCATTCTTCGGGATTTCCTTTCTTCTCTGGTTAGTTTGGATGTGGGCTTCTTACTTTGTCTTGCTAACTTAGCCCATCCAACTCTTGCGGCTTGTTGCCTCGACATGTTAAGATATTGGGCTCGTTGTTTCATTGGGTCATCGGTGAGCTGGCTCGTCGCCTATCTCGCCCGCTTCTCGCAATGCCAAACCGGAGTTGTTGTTGTTGGCTTGTCATATCTTCACCTTAACACCGAACCAGAGAAATGCCAGCTCGTCACCATTCCTCAACGCCGAGCCAAAGAAGAGTTTGCTCGTTGCCACTCCTCATCGCCGAGCCAGAAAGGTTGGTTCGTGACCGTGTTTGGCTCGTCATTAAATTGTGGTTTGCCAACATGTTGACTCATCACCGTTTGTTGGTTTGCCAACATGTTGGCTCGTCATTTCTTTCTCTTGCTGCCGAACCAAGTGTTGGCTTGTCGCCTAGTCGAACGTTGGCCCGTCATTCACTTCTTAATGCCTAGCCAAACGTTGGCTCGTCATTCGCTTCTTCATGCCTAGCCAAACGTTGGCTCGTCATTCGCTTCTTCATGCCTAGCCAAACGTTGGCTCGTCATTCGCTTCTTCATGCCTAGCCAAACGTTGGCTCGTCATTCGCTTCTTCATGCCTAGCCAAACGTTGGCTCGTCATTCACTTCCTGCTGCCGAGCCAAGTTTGGCTCGTCGCTTACTTTCCTTTGTCACCGAGCCAAGTTTGGCTCATCTTCTCCTTCCCTTGTTGCCGAGCCGAGTTTGGCTCGTCTTCTAATGTTTGGCTCGTCGCCTAGGCTTTTTCTCCATACTTAGTATTTTCAGCAGTTGATCTTGATGGGGTGAAAACTGACCCCAACAACGATCCTCTCGTAATTGAATTGATCATCAGTGATTGTGATGTAGCTCGGGTATTGGTTGATACAGGCAGTACGGTGGAAATAATATTCAAAGAAACTCTCAAGAGAATGAACAACAATCTATCCGACGTAGTGGCAACCCCGAAACCGTTGACTGGATTCTCCGAAGAAACAACGATGATAATTGGAACAATCAAACTGCCTGTTAGGGCTGGAGGGGTCATCAATATTGTCGAGTTTTCTTTAGCCGATCACCCGGCAATCTATAACGTCATTGTTGGAACTCCTTGGTTAAATTCAATGCGCGTCGTAGCCTCAACCTACCATCTCTGCATAAAGTTTCCAATACCGGGGGTAGTAAAACATATCTTGGGGAGTCAGAAGGACTCTCGTGTGTGTTTTCTGGCTGCACACAAACTCAGGAACCCGGTCATTGATCCGGTAGCAAATTCAAAGCGCAAGAAGATGAAGACAGACAGAGAGCCGGTGAAACTCCAAATTCTTATAGCAATTACAGATTGCGGAGGATCGTGAAGAAGAAGCGGCTGAATTGACCTGCGACCTCGTAATATCGGTTTTTTATCGACAATGAACACCTAGAATGATGCGTAGAGATTAGAGTCAGCCTCGATGGGAAGATCAAGAAAGAACTCATTTCATTCTTGAAAAAGAACGTAAACACTTTCGCATGGGCAGCAGAGGATATGCCCGAGATCGATATCAGCGTAACCAGTCACGAGCTGAATATCGATCCAACCTTCAAACCGGTAAAGCAGGAGAGACGGAAGCTTGGACCAGAGAGAGCGGAAGCAGTCATCGATGAGGTGTAGAGGCTCTTGCGAGTTGGATCGATCACATAAGTGAAATACCCCGACTCGCTGGTTAATCCGGTGGTCGTGAAGAAGAAGAACGGAAAGTGGCGAGTATGTGTGGATCTCACTGACTTGAACAAGGCCTGTCCGAAAGACAGCTTTCCGCTCCCACAAATTGATCGACTAGTCGAAGCAATGGCGGGCAACAAGCTTCTGTCATTCATGGACGCATTTTCGGATATAATCAAATCTTGTTGAATCCCGACGATAGGGAGAATACAGCTTTCATAACAGATCGTGGGATATATTGCTACAAAGTAATGCCATTCATCCTGAAGAATGCTGGAGCTACATATCAACGTCTGATGAACAAAATGTTCGCTAGCCAGCTCGGAAGGACGATGGAGGTTTACATAGACGATATGGTGGTCAAGTCTTTAGAACAAAAAGGATCATGTAGCCCACCTTACAGAGTGCTTCGAGCAGCTAAACCGGCATAACATGAAGCTGAATCCAGCAAAGTGCAGATTCGCAGTCACGTCGGGGTGAATTCCTTGGATATTTGGTTACTCATCGAGGAATCAAAGCAAACGAAAAGCATATCGACGCACTCATTTAAATGATGTCTCTAAAAAACAAAATGTGAAGTGCAGCGGTTGACTGGAAGGATAGCCGCGCTCAACAGATTTATCTCGCATTCCACCGATAAGTGCCTTTCCTTATACGATACTTTACGGGGAAACAAGAAATTCGAATGGATGGAAAAGTGTTACGAAGCATTCCAGCAATTGAAAAAGTACTTAGCCACCCCTCTAGTGCTCGCCAAATCAGTTGAGGGAGAGCCTATGTTTTTGTATACCGCAGTCTCCGCCACAGCGGTTAGCGGGGTGCTTATTTGAGAGAAATGAGACGAGCAGAAGCCAATCTTTTACATCAGCAAGACCCTCACCGATGCCTAAACAAGATACCCGCAAATAGAGAAGTTGGCACTGTCTGTTGTCATGTCTGCGAGGAAGCTAAGGCCTTACTTCCAATCCCATTCGATAGTGGTTCTCATTACTCTCCCACTTCGATCAGTTCTACACAGTCCAAGCCAATCTAGAAGACTAGCCAAATGGGCGGTAAAATTAAGCGAATACGACATCGAATACTGCGGGCGCTCATGCGCTAAGTCCCAAGTTCTTGCCGATTTCCTGATCGAACTTCCCGAAGAAAGCATCAAGATGGAAGCCCCAAACTCGCTTTGGAAGCTTCATGTCGACGAATCGTCTTCTAAAAATGGCTCAGGAGTTGGGATACGTTTAATTTCTCCAACCGGCGAGCTACTCGAGCAATCATCCCATTTAGGTTTTCGCGCATCCAACAACGAAACAGAGTATGAAGCCCTCATCACCGGGATGAAGCTCGCGCATGGACTTAAGATCAAACAAATTCACGTGTATTGCGATTCACAGTTGGTTGTAACCCAATTACGTGGCGAGTACGCAGCTAAGGACGACCGCATGGAGGCCTATATGAAGGTAGTCAAAGACTTGGTCGCACACTTCCAGGAATTCACTCTGACGCGCATTCCGCGAGGGGAAAACACTTTGGCCGACGCACTTGCAGCCCTAGCATCCACCTCCGATCCGTACCATAAGCGAATAATTCCAGTGGATTTCATTGACCGCCCAAGTATAGCTCTTCCAGAGGCAGTGAATGCAGTCACTCGATCCCAAGCAGCCGGGCAAGCAAATGAGAGAACCGACGCGATCGAAAAAAATGTCAAGATGGAGGAAGCGCTAAGAGAACAACCTTCAGATCAAAACGAAGCATATACAACCGAAGAAATGAATCTAATAGATACACCTCCGATCGAACAAGACCCAACGGTGATGGAAGAAGATCCACCACCCATCCTCAATGGCAATACTCCACCTGAAGGAGAAGCAGTCGAGATGGACGAAGGAAAAAATGGCTTGATGCGATCCGAGGATACATCTATGATGGTGAAGTTCCTTCTGACAAATGGGCAGTTCGGAAACTCAAAGCTCAAGCGGCTCGATATGTTTTTCTCAACGAAAACGTCTTTAAATGGAGGTTCTCTGGACCATTGTTGGTATACGTTGAAGGAAAGGAGGCGAGAGAAATCATGGAAGAGGTTCATGGTGGCTCTTGCGGCAACCATTCCGGAGGAAGGGCACTGGCGATAAAAATCAAATGACACGGTTATTATTGGCCGACCATGATAAAAGATTGCGAGAAGTTCTCCGCTAAATGCGAGAAGTATCAGCGTCATGCGCCAATGATTCATCAGCCAACCAAAATGCTTTCCTAAATCTCGTCCCCTTATCTTTTCATGCGATGGTCTATGGACATCGTTGGACCGCTTCACCTTTCAAGGCAAAAACGCTTCTTATTATTCTTAACGAACTACTTCTCAAAGAGGGTCGAAGCAGACTCTTACGCTAACATAAAGGATGCTCAAGTCGAAAGTTTCGTAAGAAGGAATATCATATGCCGACATGGAGTCCCGTACGAAATCGTCACTGACAATGGCTCGCAGTTCATTTCTACAAGGTTCGAAGCATTCTGCAAAAAGTGAAAGATACGATTTAGTAGATCCACCCCAAGGTACCCACAAGGAAATGGCCAAGCAGAAGCACTGAACAAGACAATTCTTGACGGTTTCAAAAAATGTTTTGATGAAAAGAAAGGAGGATGGGCTGACGAACTAGAAGGGGTTTTGTGGTCTCATCGGACAACACCACGATGAGCCACTGGAAAAACTCCGTTAGCTCTCATTTACAGAACAGAATGCATCATCCCACCGGAGATACATTTTCCCAGAGTCCGCCGAAGCCTTCTCCCATCAGAAGAAGGGCTCAATCACTTATTAATGCTTGATGAGTTCGACTTGATCAATGAAAGGCGGGATCAAGGCTTGATCCGAATCCAAAATTACCAAAATGCAGCAACAAAGTACTACAACTATCATGTACGAAATCGGAAGTTCTACGGAGGAGACTTAGTTTTACGGAAATTTTTTCAGAATACATCAGAAAGGAACGCTGGCAAACTTGGAGCAAATTGGGAAGGACCTTACAAAATCACCAAGGTAGTCCGCCCTGGAGTTTACGAACTCGTCAATATGTCTGATGTTCCAATATCAAGATCATGGAACGCAATGCACCTCAAGAAGTACAATGCAGGGCGGCTTGATCCCTGCAAAGGGTACGCAGGCAGCTCGTCTTCGGATGAGTTCAGTTGTCCCCTCCTTAAAAGGGGGGGGGATGGGTACGTATACTCGTATACTCCCATCTTTGTAACAAATTCTACTAATAAACAAAGAGAATTTTTCGATTTATCAAGTCTTAACAAAACAGACGATATCACTAACATCCTCTACGGATTAATCATTTCTTGACTAAACAGACATCTCAATTCACTTTCGTTGCTGCTGGCCACAACAACTAACTACTACATCCTTTATGGATCTAACTATTACATCCTAGCGGATTAAAAGCGCGCTGTATAAATATCTATGTCCATAACCGAAATGTTCATCACAAAACCCAACAAACAGATCGCCGGTCGCGACATCTCGAAAATGAAATACTAGACGAATATCGTCTAAGTATTGCTGGGGTCGATTTCCACCCCATCGTGATTGGCCACCAAAGATGGTTAGAAGATCTTGGGACTAACCGACTTTGGAGTGGCAAGCCACTTTTGGCTAGGCATTAGGAAGAAGGAGTGGCGAGCCAACGTTTGGCTAGGCATCAGGAAGGAGTGGCGAGCCAACGTTTGGCTAGGCATGACGAAGTTAGAGACGAGCCAACGTTTGGCTAGGCATGAAGAAGTGAGAGACGAGCCAACATTTGGCTAGGCATGAAGAAGTGAGAGACGAGCCAACGTTTGGCTAAGCGATGAGCCAACGTTTGGCTAGGCATGAAGAAGTGAGTGAAGGCGACGAGCCAATGTTTGGTTAGGCATGAAGAAGTGAGTGACGAGCCAAAGTTTGGCTAGGCATCAAGAAGAAGGAGTGACGAGCCAATACTTGGCTAGGCATCAGGAGGAAGCAACACTCCTCTGGCTCGGCATCGGGAGGAGGTAATGATGAACCAAGCATTTGGCAACGAGCCAAACAGTTGGTGACGAGCCAACATGTTGGCAAACCAGCAAAATGGTGACGAGCCAACATGTGGGCGAACCAAAACCTTCGGCTCGGCAGCAAAGAGAAGTAAGGGACGAGCCAACACTTGGGTCGGCATCAAGGAGAAATGGGCGACGAGCCAGCCCATCAATGACCCAACAAAGCAACAAGCCAAACATCTTTGATAAAACGAGGCAACGAGCCACAAGACATTGGTGGGCCGAGGCGACGAGGCAAAGAAAAAAGCCCACGAAAACAAGAGAAAGAAAATCCCGAAGAATAAGGAAGTTTTCCTTTATCGTTTAGGAAGAAACCTAGCCGACTTATCCGTGTATAAATAGACAATGTACCTCTTAGAAAGAGGGATCCGAAAAATTGACCTAGCGAAACACTTGTTATTCCTTGCAACAGCTTTCAAAACAGCTTAGATAATAAAAACCATCTTTGGATCTCTGTTCTTGGTTCCTTTACATAGAAGTTTGTCGAATCCCTAAATTCTCCTTACATGTTTTGGTTGTGCAAGTTTCGACTCCCACAATTTGGCACCGTCTGTGGGGAGTCTCAAACTTTCTGACACCTAAGAACCACCGAATACGAGATCTGAGACAATGACCACCGACGGAGACCGAAGCGGCGATGATGCAAGCAACACTGGCATCGATCTTCCTGGGACAAGGACCAATCCGCCGCCAGCAAACACGGAAGGAACATCCGAAACACTGACAGAATTGAAGACCATGACGACCACTTTGGTGAAGAGGGCAGAGGAGCAAGACAAGCTGAATAGCTCGTTGGCGGAGAGAATCGAGATATTGGTAACAGAGAGCCGAGCCAGAAACTCACGACTCGGAGGCATGGGTTCGACACGGGATCCACCCGTAAGCGGAATCACTAGACGACTCGGCTTAAACCCAACATCCCTAGATTTTTCAACACCACGCGACGCACCTAGGACTTTGGGAGGATTGCCACCGCCATATCCCATCAATGAGCAGACACCCGCGACAACCAGATCAAGCATGACCGAGCCACCCCGACTGGTTTGCGGGACAAGAGAAGCCAGCGGTGGGAGTGACTAATACACCAACGGTGGGACTGCTGCAAAAATCGTTCTTGATGAAGAAGGACGCGTGGAAGGAGATCACAACACGGAGAATCCCACTGACGAAGGGTTTGCACCAACACTGACGGGAGCCCGAGCCAGCGAATGCAACATTAACCTGAACTGAGCCAGAAGCTTAGCAGAAGAGGAAGAAAATCTCTTATGGGTACGACAGGCACAATACGCTGACGAACCAAGGACAACAAGCCAAGCCCAGAGAGAAGAATTGGAAGAAATCCGAGCCTCCTTGGATCGTGCCACTGCCGAGATGAAAGCCGTCCAATCCCAGGTGCACAAAGCAACCAGTAAAGTCCTGGAGATTGATCGCGTACTAGAAAAAGCACACAACATGCCGTTTACAGCTAGGATTACCAAAGCAAGAATTTTCGACCCAGGAAAAATCAAGGTTCCAATTTACGAAGGGTTACACCGACCCAAAGGAGCATATCACGGCGTTCATCATAGCAATGGGCCGAGCCAATTTCAGGGAAAAAGAGAGAGATGCCGGTTTTTGTCTGCTGTTTGTGGAGCATCTAAAAGGCGCAGGACTCCAATGGTTTTCCAGGCTTGAGCGGAACTCCATTGACGATTTTCAGCAACTATCTGCTGCCTTTCTGAAGCATTACTCCATGTTTATGGATCGAGGAGCCTCTGATGCTGACCTCTGGACATTAACTCAAGGCCCTACAGAGACATTACGAAGCTTCATGGGAAGATTCAAAGCGGTCATGTCAAAGGTTGAGGGCGTAAGTGACAAGGCTGCCGTGCTCGCATTGAAGAGGTCGTTGTGGTACGAGTCGGAGTTCCAAAAAGAGATTGCTCTGAACACACCACTATCAATCCAAGACGCGCTACACCGAGCCTCCGACTTCATAGTCAACGAAGAAGAGATGAAGGTCTTGTCTCAGAAATATGGAGCTGCCAGAACGATGAGCCATCCCTTCCAAACTCCGAACCCACCTCCTCCCAAGAGGAGTAATCAAGAAAGCGGGTACGTACATCACGAGAAACCCAATTTTAGAGGAGCCCACAGCTACCAGGTGGGATAAGCCGAGGCAAAACACCTTGGAACACGTGGAAACAAAGTCAGAGTTCGTACGACGAAAAAGCCTACTACGAGTATCATCACATGCATGGTCACTCAATTGCCAACTGCCAAACCCTAGGAATAAAGCTTGCGGCGAAGCTAGTAGCCGGAGAACTCGGTAACGCTGTCAGCCTGAAGGACTTCGAATGAGAAGATGAGAAAGATCAGCCGAACCAAACAAATCAAAATGATGATACCCCCAAGCGAGGAAGGCGAGATGACGAGGCAACACAGTCAGTTTCTCGAAGAAGAATAAATATGATAATGGGAGGATCACAATACTGTTCGGATACGGTGTCTTCAATCAAAGCCTTCCAGCGGCGAGCCGATGCGAGTGTCAACTGGTCAGCACCTTCCAAACTTCCCAACGATGTTATCTCGTTCGAAGAAAGGGAAACCACCGGCATTGACCGACCACATAGTGACTCCTCGTGATAAAATTAATCGTAGACGATTGCGACATCGCCCGAGTTCTGATAGACACGGGAAGCTCTGTAGATGTGATCTTCCGGGAAACTCTCAGAAGGATGAACATAGACCTATCCAAAATCACAGCCGCGCCGAAGCCCTTAACTCGATTCTCGGGAGAAACAACCATGACCCTTGGAACAATAAAACTTCCTGTCCGAGCTGAAGAAGTAACCAAGATAGTGGAGTTTTCGGTTGCAGATCATCCTGCGATGTACAATGTCATCATGGGAACACCCTGGATAAACTCCATGCAAGCCGTACCATCGACCTATCACCTCTGCATCAAATTTCCGACCCCCGGAGGAGTCAAAACAACTTGGGAAAACCAAAAAGAGTCCCGCATTTGTTTCCTAGCCGAGCATAAACTCAGGAACCCCGTCACAGAAACCACCACCAAGAGAAAGAAGATGAAGACTGATAGGAAACCCGAGAAGGAGTTGGCAAAACTTTTATACGTTGAGATAGGGGCCGAGCTGAAAGATCCGATAAGGGGAGCTGATTTCTTTCCTCAAAAAGAACGTAAACACCTTCGTATGGGGAGCAGAAGACATGCCCGGCATCAGCATCAACGTGACATGCCACGAGCTAAACGTGGACCCAACCTTTAAACCAGTCAAACAGAAAAGGCAAAAACTCAGACCAGAAAGAGCACAAGCAGTGAATGACGAAGTGGAAAGGTTACTATGCGTAGGATCAATAGTCAAAGAAAAATACCCTGACTGGCTCGCTAACCCAGTAGTGGTCAAGAAGAAGAATGGGAAGTGGCGTGTATGCGTGGACTTCACCGACCTGAACAAAGCCTGCCCAAAAGATAGCTTTCCGCTTCCACATATCGATCGACTGGTGGAAGCAACAGCAGGCAACAAACTCCTTTCGTTTATGGATGCTTTCTTCGGATACAACCAAATCCTAATGAACCCAGACGATCAAGAGAAGACGGCGTTCATCACAGACCGCAGGATATATTGCTACAAAGTGATGCCGTTCGGTCTTAAAAATGTCGGAGCAACTTACCAGCGATTAGTGAACCGAATGTTCGCTGGCCAATTGGGGAAGACGATGGAAGTATACATAGACGACATGCTGGTAAAATCTTTAGAGGAGAAGGATCATGTAGCTCACCTAGAAGAATGTTTCAAGCAACTGAATCTGCATAACATGAAACTGAACCCAACCAAGTGCAGATTTGCGGTCACGTCCGGAGAGTTCCTTGGATATCTGGTCACCCACCGTGGAATTGAAGCCAACCCGAAGCAGATTGATGCGCTCATATAGATGGTGTCACCAAAAACAAAGCGTGAAGTCCAGAGTCTAACAGGACGGGTCGCCGCGCTGAATCGTTTCATCTCTCGGTTAACTGATAAGTGTTTGCCTTTCTACGACACACTGCGTGGGAAAGAATACCTAGCCAGCCCTCCAATACTTACGAAGCCAGTGGAAGGCGAACCATTATTCCTTTACACGGCCGTTTCAGCAGCAGCAGTAAGTGGGAGTACTCATCAGAGAAGAGCGCAGCGAGCAGAAGCCTATTTTCTATGTCAGCCAAACTCTCACCGACGCTGAAACCCGGTATCCACAGATGGAGAAACTAGCATTGTCTGTGATAATGTCCACTCGAAAACTGAGACCATACTTCCAGTCACATTCAATTGTGGTTTTGACTACCTTCCCACTGCGATCCATCTTGCATAGCCCTAGACAATCTGGGAGATTGGCAAAGTGGGCAATAGAGCTGAGCGAATACGACATCGAGTATCGAAGCAGAATCTGTGCAAAGTCTCAAGTCCTTGCAGATTTCCTGATAGAACTCCCAGAAGTGATAGAAGAGCCGGCTCCGAGCCCAATATGGAGGCTTCACGCGGATGGATCATCATCAAAACAAGGATCTAGAGTAGGAATACACTTAACCTCTCCGACAGGCGAGATCCTCAAACAATCATTCCGTTTGGGTTTCCGCGCATCCAATAACGAAGCAGAGTATGAGGCCTTGATCACAGGAATGAGACTTGCTCATGGATTAAAATTTTGCACATCCAGGCCTACTGTGATTCACAGCTGGTGGTCAACCAATTCAACGGCGAGTAGACGGCCAGAGATGACCGAATGGAAGCTTATCTAAAGATCGTCAAGAAGATGGCTGCACAGTTCGAGGAGTTTACATTAACACGGATACCACGCGGGGAAAACACCTCGGCAAATGCACTAGCAGCACTCGCATCAACCTCCGATCCGGATTTGAAAAGGATAATCCTAGTGGAATTCATCAAAAACCCAAGTATCAACCTCTCTGACACCGTGAACGTAGTCACCCGCTCCCAAACAGTAACCCAGGCCGAATGTGCATCCGGGAACGCCGGCATCACCACTATGGAGGAAGACTAAAACATGACGCCATCGGCAGAAGATGAGGCAATTGAGATAGAGGAAGAGCCTAACACAGATCCTCTGGTCGAAGGCGAAGCAGTGGAGATGGAGGAAGATCCACAACCAACGGAAGAAGATTACGGATGCGATAAAGAATGGATGGGAGCAATTCGCGTATACATCATGGACGGTGAGGTACCATCAGACAAATGGGCTGCCCGAAAACTCAGAGCTCAAGCCGCCCGATATGTTATATTAGACGGGAACGTCTTCAAGTGGAGATTCTCAGGACCACTGATGGCATGTGTCGAAGGCGTCGAAGCTAGAAAAATCATGGAAGAAGTCCACAGCGGATCATGCGGCAACCACTCCGGTGGGAGAGCTTTGGCCATCAAGATCAAACGTCATGGTTACTATTGGCCAACTATGGTCAAGGATTGCGTAAAGTTCTCTGCTAGGTGTGAGAAATGCCAACGACATGCCCCAATGATTCACCAACCCACAGAATTGTTGTCCTCAGTCTCAGCACCCTACCCGTTCATGCGCTGGTCAATGGATATAGTCAGGCCTCTGCATAAATCAAAGCAAAAGAGATTTCTGTTAGTCTTAACGGATTACTTCTCCAAATGGGTCGAGGCAGATTCTTACGCCAACATAAAGGACGCCCAAGTCGAAAATTTCGTCTGGGAAAATATCTTACGCTGACATGGAGTTCCCTGCGAAATCGTCACAGACAATGGCTCACAGTTTATCTCTACAAGGTTTGAAGCCTTCTGCGAAAAATGGAAGATACGACTCAGCAAGCATACGCCACGTTATCCACAAGGGAATGGGCAAGCAGAAGCAGTGAACAAGACTATCTTGGATGGTCTGAAAAAATGCCTTGATGTAAAGAAGGGACGCTGGGCCGACGAACTCGAAGGAGTATTATGGTCACACCGAACCACTCCACGCGAGCCACCGGTGAAACACCTTTCACTCTTGTCTATGGTGCAGAATGTGTCATCCCAGCTGAAGTCCAATTTCCTGGAGTCCGCCGCAGACTTCTTTCAGGGCAGGAAGGACTGAATCACCTAATGTTACTCGATGAGTTAGACTTGGTTAACGAACGAAGATATCAAGCACTCGTTCGGATTCAAAATTATCAACAAGCAGCGGCTAAGTATTACAACACCAATGTCAAAAGTCGCAAGTTCAAAGAAGGTGATCTGATTCTCCGTAAAGTTTTTCAGAACACAGCCGAAATAAACACTGGCAAACTAGGAGCAAATTGGGAAGGACCCTACAAAATCACCAAAATAGTTCGACCAAGAGTACACGAGCTCTCAAACATGTCTGACGTTCCGATACCAAGATCTTGGAACGCAATGCACCTAAAAAAGTACTACTACTAAGTCACTTAACATGAAGTATGGGATGACTTGATCCCTAAAAAGGGTACGTAGGCAGCTCGTCTTCGGATTAGTTCAGTTGTCCCCCTCCTTAAAAAGGGGGGGGGGAGTGGGTACGTATACATATATACTCCCATATCTCGCATCACTCTTCAAAGAGAATAACTTCAAACTCTTTCGAACACAAAACTCGTGTCACTTAGCCTACACGAATCACAACTTTACATCCTTCACGGATATTCTATCACCTCGTCTGTTGATGGCCACAACAGACTGACAACAACATCCTTTACGGATTTTAACCACTATCTCTATATGGGATAGGGTTCTCAACACCCTCTTACGGGTAGCAAAACGCGCTATACAAATTTTGATTAGGTATATTCTGGTCTAATATCCGAGAGGTATATCCTGGACGATATTCTTACAAGTTTATCGTCGAGAGGGACCCGTAAGTCGAAAGCTCGCAAGTCTTAAAACTCGAAGTAAACTCTTAAACCCAGTAAACACCTCTTGGTACACTGGTCGTAAACATCTCCGAAACATGATACTGAACCTACCATTTAGTATGAGATTTTAACGTGTTTCATTGTCAAAAGAACGGGAATGTAAGTCGGAACACCGCAAACCCTAAACTGACACTAAAGCGCCTCGATACAAAGACAATTATACGTTTCCTAACACGATGGTTCGCAATATCACATCAAACTGGTCTTGAAGATACTTAAGCAAAAACCAACAAAGATATAAGAGTTACGCCAACAAACGGCAGTCATTACAAAAAAAAGAGGTGGATAAAGCCATCCAGGCACTTGTGTTCAAAATACAAAACAAAAAAAATTCAGAATCAAATAAACATTAAGGAAGAGGTCAGTTGGGAGGATATAGCTCGGCAGCCTTCTGCTCGGCAAGTCTAGCAACTCCATTCGTACCAACGTTCGAGCCAGAAAAGTCTGTAACACCAGCTTTTGCCGCCACATTCTGTATTGGTTCAGTCCCAAGGAGAGAGTCCACAGAATCCGAGGAGACATGGGAGAGCATCAAATCTTTCTTTAGCTCGGCTTCAATCTTCTCAAATTCATCGTTCGCATCGGCCAGTTCGACCCTCCATCCAACCAGCTTCGACGCCTCGGAATCCAGAGCTGGCGCATCATCCTTCTGGAGAATCTCGAGTAGCTGCAAATTGCTATCAACTTGGGCGAGATCCAGCTCCTTCTCCTTCGCCGCCTTTAGCTCGTCAATGTTCTTCTCAATTTTGGCGAGCCGCTCCCAAAATTTCTCTGACATCTCTCGCCTCGCTGCCTTGCGTGCTTTTTTGACATTTGCCTCGTGCAAAGCATTAACGGCCGAGAGTTGCCTTTTCAAGGATTTAATTTCAACAGCTTTCTTCTCCAGTCTCATTGCCAAGTCTCCTGTTTTGTCCCACTCATCCTTGAGATACGCTTTCTCCTTCTCAAGAGCTTCAATCCGAGCTGAAGCAGTTGCCAGTTTGGCAGCGTGTTTTCCCTCCAGCTCGGTGACCTTCTCTTTAAAGAAAGATGCATCCTTGCGGGCATCTTCGACCCGGCGCCTGTCTTTTCGTATGTCATGTTCAAAGGCGGCGACGATCTTGTTGATAGATGCGACAAACTGAGCGTAGGAAGGAAAAAGTCAGTACTTAATCATTTTTTACTCATTAAAACAGACAATCTCCAATCATACCTTGGTGCCTCGGAGCGACATGTCGGCGTATAAATCGCCATGAGAGAGCACATCGAGAGGTGGCAGCCTATCCCCCGAGCAACGTACTTGCTGAAGCTGCTTCATCATTACATACCGGCTCGGATCCCTCCTGCCTAAACGACGTCGGCACCAGCTCGGTAGTAGTTGGATCGGCGAGCTTATGGCGTTTTCTTTTCTCCTGCTTCTTCTTGGTTTTCTCCTTGTCCGGTTCGGAGCATTTACGGGAAGTCTTTTTCTCTCCCACTCTGTGTTGAGATATCACCGAGCTAGAGGGCTTGGCTATCGGAACAAGAGCTGAAACCACCTCCCTGGCCTCGTCTTCAAGAGTTGGAGGTTCGGGAAGAGTTTGACGCTCTGTTCCAGTTTCCATCTCACCAACCATTTCAGAAGTTGGCTCGGCAACTGGTTCGGCCCCATCAGCGGCTCGGCTGGCAGTTTCCTTGTCTTTCTTCTCCTTTAAAGCTGCTTGTCGCGGATCGTCAGCCTCTTTCCCATAGCTTTTTCTTGTAAGTTTTGAGGTGGGGATTCAGACTCCGCGCTAGCTGATACTTCAACACCGGCGAAGATGGCTCAGGCTTTTTCAACTCTCGTTAGGGAAAAATGGTTTTCCCAATGGCACCTTCTGGCGGCAAGCGTATTCCGAAGCGTAAGTGTATCGTCAGGGTAACGTGGGAGAACCTGCCGAACTGCAAAAACAAAGAAAAGAAAATAGTGGTCAGCTCACTACAAAACAAAACCTTAGTAAATCTCCTGAAAATTCTACGGCTCGCCCACCAATAGTTCCCCACTCCGTTTTGACGTAATGAACACTTTCGGCTTCCACCGTAGCATCATTGATGGGAACAAAGAAAAAGTAGTTCCCCAGTCACTGTCTTTGCTTCGGAATCCGTCGAAGATTTTTCTCTGCTTCTTATTAGAGATATAGTGGGCTTTGGAAATTTTTATCTTCCGAAACTCGAGGAACTGCCGAAGATGGGAGATGCGAACAGTCACATCACACTCGTAACTCCGAACCAGAATCCCAACTAAGTGACGCATCCCACGAGGCGTAATTTGGCTCGGCGCTAACCCATGTTTGGACAGAAAGCGGATGATCAAGCCAGGAATTGGAAACCAAAGCAGACATTGGTAAAAGAAACACTCATAGAGAGTAAAATGCCCAGGCGGCGGAGACTCAGCTCGGTCTGTTGAGGCTGGACCAACCAGATCTACATCTTCTGAGATATTAAATCGATGCCTCAGTGCCTCCAAAGACTCAGAAGTGCACAAACACGAACCAGGTGGGTCAGGTCGTCTCTTAGGAGCTTTCCTCTTGGGCTTTTACCTCGTCGATGTGCTAGCTTGGTGGCTCGCAAACAGTCTCTCCAACCGTAACGGAAAATTCAAAGTAACGGCGGCGGAAGAGAAGAAATGATAAAGACCTAGCCAACAACTTAAACAAAAAGAGAGAAAAGAAGAGAGAGAAGAGGGCTACCTGTTTTTTCGAAAATATGGAGAAGTGAGTTATGAGGAGTGAGGCAAGGATCTGAATATAAAGACGCATGAAAGCACAGTGTTGGGGTCAAAACCCACCCAGCTGTGATCAATGGGAAAATGGCTAAGTACGAAAATATGAAGAATCAGACAAGGCCGAAATTGTGCCTAAGTCGTTGCTGTATGAATCCACTTAGGCAAAAGATGGGCCATTTCGGCCAAGGAAGCTCCGGTTCGGCAAAAGAGGATTTCGGCAATGGCACCACTTCCTCGCTTCGTCACTTAGGCAAGCCTTGTCTCCACTTAGGCAAGCATTGTCTCCACTTAGTCAAGCCTTGTCTCCACTTAGGCAAGCCTTGTCTCCACTTAGGCAAGCTTTGGTCCACATCAGCAAAGCTTTGCTCCACTTCGGCGAAGAAGGGAGAGACTTCGGCAAGCTTGGTCGTCACTTCGGCAAGGCTTGTTCTTCACTTCGGCTAAGTGTGGAGACTTCGGCAAAAGATAGGGACTTCGGCAAGCGTGGCCACATCGGCAGGCAGGGCCACATCGGCAAGTATGGCCACATCGGCGAAACTCTGCTCCACTACGGCAAGCGTGGAGACGTCGGCAAACACGGAGACTTAGGCAAGCGGAGACTTCGGCACTCGCAGCTCCACTTCGGCAAGGAGATATCGGCCAAACGTGGGACTTCGGCCAAACGCGGAACCTTTGGCCAATGTAGCCCTGGCTTCGGCAAGCTCCACTTCGGCAAGCCCTGGCTTCGGCAAGCCTTGGCTTCGACAATAGCCTACTTTGGCAAGCCCTGGCTTCGGCAAGCCCTGGCTTCGTTAACAGCTCACATCGGCCAGGCCTTCACATCGGCAAACAAGGAAGAGCTCCACTTCGGCAAGCCCTGGCTTCGGCAAGCCCTGGCTTCGGCAAGCCCTGGCTTCGGCAAGCCCTGGCTTCGGCAAACCTTGGCTTCGGCAAGCCCTGGCTTCGGCAAGCCTTGGCTTCGGCAAGCCCTGGCTTCGGCAAGCCTTGGTTTCGGCAATAGCCCACTTCGGCAAGCCCTGGCTTCGGCCACGATTCACTTCGGCCACGATCCACTTCGGCCACGATCCACTTCGGCCACGATCCACTTCGGCCAAGATCCACTTTGGCCACGATCCACTTCGGCACACGCGATAGCTCACTTCGGCACAAGGGAGACATCGACGAGGTTCACGTCGGCACACACGATAGCTCACTTCGGCACAAGGGGGACATCGACAAGGAGACTTCGGCACAGCTCCTGCTCCACTTCGGCGCAGCCCACATCGGCAAGGGCCTTCACTTCGGGAAGGGTCCACTTCGGCAAAACTTCACTTCGGCACGACCTTCACTTCGGCAAATGCCTCCACTTCGGCCAACAAGCACCTCGGCCACCAAGCACTTCGGCCACCAAGCACTTCGGCCAAGCTGTCCACTTCGGCCACGCAGTCAATTTCGGCCAAGCTGTCCGCTTAGGCCAAGCTGTCCACTTCGGCCAAGCTGTCCACTTCGGCCAAGCTGTCCACTTCGGCCAAGCTGTCCTCGGCCAAGCTGTCCACTTCGGCCAAGCAGTCCACTTCGGCCAAGCTGTCAACTTCGGGCAAGCTGTCCACTTCGGCCAAGCAGTCCACTTCGGCCAAGAAATCCACTTCGGCCAAGTTCGGCCAAGCAGTCCACTTCGGCCAAGCAATCCACTTCGGCCAAGCAGTCCACTTCGGCCAAGCAATCCACTTTGGCCAAGCTATGCACTTCGGCCAAACTGCCTTGCCGAAGTGAAAACCATACGAAACTGTTTGGCCGAAGTCAAAACCATACGAAACTGTCTGGCCGAAGTGAAAACCATACGAAATTGTCTGGCCGAAGTCAAAACCATACGAAACTGTCTGGCCGAAGTCATTTCTATACGAAACTGTCTGGCCGAAGTCAATTTTACACGAAGCCAGAAGACAATGCGGCCGAAGTCATTTCTATACGAAACTGTCTTGCCGAAGTCAAATCTATACGAAGTTACCTAGCCGAAGTCAAGTCTATACGAAGCCAGAAGACGACGTGGCCGAAGTCATTTCTATATGAAACTGTCTTGCCGAAGTCAAATCTATACGAAGTTTCCTGGCCGAAGTCATTTCTATACGAAGCTGTCTGGCCGAAGTAAAAGCTGCCGATAACAATCCTGGCCGAAGCCAATTTCATACGAAACTGTCTGGTCGAAGTAAAGTCTATACAAAGCCAGAAGATGACGCGGCCGAAGTCATTTCTATACTAAGACAACAAGCCCATCTTCGGCCTACAACGATGCAAAGGCCCACGAAGTCAAGCCGACTTACTAAAACGAAAATCCCAAAGGATTAGGAAGTTTTTCCTTATCTCTTTAGGATTGACCTGGCTGACTGAAACTAGTATATATATATCGATGTACATCTCTTGAAAAGAGGATCCGCAATTTACTTAGCAAAACCCTAGACTTTTTGCTCTCAAACTCTTGTACGCAAAAGCTTTTCGAAAACAGCTTAATAAAAACCATCTTTGGATCTTCGCTTGCTTGGTTCATCCGCAGAAATTTCATCCTCTTAACAAACCTCCGACAAATCTCATTGTGTTGATTTCGACTCCCACACACAGCGCGTGACGTCACGCGGTCTCGGGAACATGCAAAAATGTTTGCAGTTCCCAATAAAGTTATGGTCATGATAAGAAATACTTCAAGCCAACATTACCGCCGAGCCTAAGACAAATCAAACTTATTGAAATGGTTCGGCATCATGAAAACTTAAAAGGGCCATCACAAGCCAAAACAGCTCGGTCACACAAGTCATAAGTTGGCTCGACAGCATATCAAAAAAAGATGGCTCGGCGGAATGGCAGTCTAAGCAATTCAGCGAGATGACGAGCCAAAACAGTTCTGTAATGCGACAGTCTCAAGTGGCATCACGAGCCAAAACAGCTCGGTCACATAAGTGATAGGTTGGCTCGGCAGTGTGTCAAAGGAAGTTGGCTCGACAGCATAACACGCCAGTTTTGGCTCGGTAACGAACGCCTCGCCAAAACTTCCCCTCACAGTGGTTCGGTAACATAAGACAAGTCTTTGGATGCCAATCTCAGAGATGTCCAACTTTCACCTCGTCATCATCATCACTTGACTCTAACGAGCTGGGGGTAACTATTGGGGTCGATTTCCACCCCATCGAGATTGGCCACCAAAGATGGTTAGAAGATCTTGGGACTAACCGACTTTGGAGTGGCGAGCCAACTTTTGGCTAGGCATCAGGAAGAAGGAGTGGTGAGCCAATGTTGGCTAGGCATCAAGAAGGAGTGGAGAGCCAGCGTTTGGCTAGGCATGAAGAAGTGAGAGACAAGCCAACGTTTGGCTAGGCATGAAGAAGTGAGAGACGAGCCAACGTTTGGCTAGGCATGAAGAAGTGAGAGACGAGCCAACGTTTGGCTAGGCGACGAGCCAATGTTTGGCTAGGCGACGAGCCAACGTTTGGCTAGGCATGAAGAAATGAGTGACGAGCCAACGTTTGACTAGGCGATGAGCCAATGTTTGGTTAGGCATGAAGAAGTGAGTGACGAGCCAAAGTTTGGCTAGGCATCAAGAAGAAGGAGTAACGAGCCAATACTTTGCTAGGCATCAGGAGGAAGCAACACTCCTCTGGCTCGGTGTCGGGAGGAGGTAATGACGAACCAAGCATTTGGCGACGAGCCAAGTAACTTGGTGACGAGCCAATCACTTGGTGACGAGCCAACATGTTGGCAAACCAGCAAAACGGTGACGAGCCAACATGTTGGCTAACCAAAACCCTCGGATCGGCAGCAAAGAGAAGTAAGGGACGAGGCAACACTTGGCTCGACATCAAAGAGAAATGGGCGACGAGCCAGCCCATCAATGACCCAACAAAGCAACAAGCCAAACATCTTTGATAAAACGAGGCAACGAGCCACAAGACATTGGTGGGCCGAGGCGACGAGGCAAAGAAAGAAGCCCACGAAAACCAGAGAAAGGAAATCCCGAAGAATAAGGAAGTTTCCCTTTATCGTTTAGGAAGAAACCTAGCCGACTTATCCGTGTATAAATAGACAATGTACCTCTTAGAAAGAGGGATCCAAAAAATTGACCTAGCGAAACACTTGTTATTCCTTGCAACAACTTTCAAAACAACTTAGATAATAAAAACCATCTTTGGATCTCTGTTCTTGGTTCCTTTACATAGAAGTTTGTCGAATCCCTAAATTCTCCTTACAAGTTTTGGTTGTGTGAGTTTCGACTCCCACAAGTATGAGATACTTAAAATCATTTTACAAAAACCCAGTCACTCATCACTTGTCCTGATCATCTGAACACTTAGATTTTTCGACCATAAAAAAAAAAACAACGATTGATCATAATATTCCAAGTACAGAACGATTGAATGTTAAACGAAAAACAAAAGGCAAAACATCAAATGCTTGGACAGAAGTATCTAAGGAACAAAAGCCTCATTCATTAACCATCTCGTATCAGACAAGTATTGTCTCGAGAACGAGGCTAAAATGGTGAAATACACTAAGTCGAAAGAACAATAACGGATAAAGTCATCCAGGCACAAAGTCTAAAACAAAAAACTAAGTCAAAAGCAGATAAAGCCATCCAAGTACTTGCACAAGAAAAAGTTCAAAGTAATAAAGAGGTATCACGAGGCAATCTCCTCGGCTTCACTCTCATTCGACGGGTCGGTGGGAACCATGGTTTCAGGGTCAATGGTCTTTGTACCAACGGGATCGGTAGTCTCGCAAGTCAGTTGATCAACTTCACCATCTCTGAGCGCTCCACCCGTTTCCTCAATCCGACCCTCAACATGTTTCTCCTGGGAAAGCTCAGCAGTTTCCTCAGCAGAGGGGTCGGGAGCCTTCTTTGTCGATGATTCGCCATCACTCGACTCAGCAGATATCGGATCCTCCGATGTCTTCTTAGAACTTACCCCAGCTATGCCCGGGGTTCCTCTATTTGAACCTGACATATCCTGAACACCATTCGACGGGTCGGTGGGAACCATGGTTTCAGGGTCAATGGTCTTTGTACCAACGGGATCGGTAGTCTCACAAGTCAGTTGCTCAACTTCACCATCTCCGAGCGCTCAACCCGTTTCCTCAATCCGACCCTCGACATGTTTCTCCTGGGAAGGCTCGACAGTTTCCTCAGCAGAGGGGTCAGGAGCCTTCTTTGTCGATGATTCGCCATCACTCGACTCAGCAGATGTCGGATCCTCTGATGTCTTCTTAGAACTTAGCTCAGCTATGCCCGAGATTCCTCTATTTGAACCTGATATATCCCGAACACCAATACTTCTGGCAGCCATCTCAATCGGCTCACCGTTGTTGAGCTGTTTCAGCAGATAGGTGACAATGGGAGAAACTCTTAGATCCTCTTTCAGATCGTCGGTAAGCTTGGCAAACGCCTCATAACCACCTTCAAGTCCCTCTTTTTGCTCAGTAAGCTGCTTGATCTCGTCTTCCAAGATTGGTGGTTCCTCACTTTAGAGCATCCCAATGAATTGAAGATTGATTTCAACTTGCGCCAAGTCCAGCATAGCTTCATTCGGTTGGCCAACCATCTTATCAATTTTCTTGTAAACATGATGGATCTTGTCCTGGAACTTAGCCACCATTTCTTGTCTCGCCTCCAAAACGGCTTGCTCCAGTTTGACGGCTTGAAGCTCATTCGCGGCATCGAGTTGCCTCGTCAGACTAGCAATGTGGGCTTCAGTCTTTGCCTTGCCCGATTCTAATCGCATAATCCGTCGATCCACTTCCGTACGACCCTTCTTTTCCAATTCTAACTCGTATTGGAGATAGCTGACTATCCTGAAAGCCCTCTCTAGCTCCTCGGTAGCTATTTTTCTGGCAGAATCGACACAAACTCTATCTTTATGCGCATCGGATTCGTAATCTAGGGCCATCTTGTTGAGGTAAGCTATGAACTACGAAAAGAGAATAATACGTATAAACCAATCTATACTCTGAGCAAAAAAAAGAAATAAGAGAAGAAAGGGGATCGGCAGTCAGTTACCTTAACACCGCTGAGGGCCATATCGGCATAGGTATTTTCCTTAACCAAAGTATCGGGTGGACGAAAACGAGCTCCAGGGCAGGTAATCTTCAAGAAGATGAGCGCCGAAGATGACGTGTCATTGTAAGGCACTGCAGAAACAAGAGGAAGGATCGGAACCGAAGCGAAAGGTACCAGATCGGGGTTGGAGCAAATCTTATCGTTGCGTCGGTGCCTCTTCTCAGTTGGTTTGGCGGCTAGACCTTTTTCTTTATCAAGAATAGCCCTCTTTCGGCTCAGTGCCCTCTGATTCTTGCCTTTCTCCTTGTCTTTTTCATTATGTTGAGCCAAGGCGGACTCATCAGGTCTGGGGACGGCCAAACAACTCCTATCGAGGCGCACGAAGTCGGTTCAGGAGGAATCCCAGAGTTAGAATTCGGATCGACGACAATCGGGATCTGCGCACGAACCTGTTAAGACGCATCGAGCCAAGAAGTCGCTTCAGACGCCCTTGCTACAGCTTTGGCCTGGGCAGCCTTTTTATCTCGGAAAGTTGGTCTCGGCGCCATGGATCGGGAGTCTTTTGACAGGCTAGGAGAAGAAGAAGAAGTATCGGCGGAACAACCAGCAGAGATGGCTCGGGATCTCTCAACTCTCTCAAGACTGAAGTCTCTCTGCCAATTGCACTTCCGAGCTGATAACTGTTCTTGAATAGACGATAGATCGGGTGGCGTTGTAAGAACGAGTTGGCGAGCTGTAAATGAAAAGAAAAAGGTCAGAAGACAAGAAAAATCCCGAGTAAACATAAAAACCGAGCCATGGCCCAGAGTAAGCTATGGATCGGCTACCGAGCGTTCCCCATTTGGTTTTGACTAAAGAAGCACATTCTTCGCCCACCGATGCGTTCGAAATCGGCACAAAGAAGAACCGATCTCTCCAAAAATGATCCTTACTCAGAAATCCGCCAATGATTTCTTGCTTTACCTTGTTCGAAATATTATACATCACCATGTCCTTCGCCTTGCATTTTCTAAATTTAAGAAAGCACTTTAAGTGCTGAACCGCAACCGACAGATCGCATTCGAAACTCCGAACTAGAATGCCAATCAAATGACGAATTCCACGGGGGTTAACTTGGGCGAGAGCTAAGTTGTGCTTCCACAAGAAATGAAGGATCGACCCAGGGATCGAGAACCAAAGGAAGCAGTGGTAGAAGAAGCATTCATAAAGGGTAAAGTACCCCAAAGGAGGGCGATCAGCCCTATCATCTGACGATGGGACAACCAATTCTACTTCTTCAGAAATATTAAACCGGTCTCGAATGGCCTTTAACGTTTCTTCTATCGACAAAGTTGAACCCGGTGGGTCGGGACGCACCCTCTTGTTTCTATTTCTAGGATTTTTCTTCGATGGACCGGCACTGGCAATTGCCTCTAATCGGCGCTTCGCAGCAGCAAGATCAAAAGTCCAATCTTCCTTTTTAATCTTTACTTCGAAAGGATTAGCAGTCCCATCGAATGGCTCATCGATCAACGAATGGACCTCGATTTCGAGTGGATTCGCAGCGCTGCTTCCCACTTCCTCGAAATCAGCTGAATAAATAATTTTTCTACCAAGGCAAGAAGGGCCATTCGCCGAGCTAAACGAATCAACCAAATCTTCGTGACTCGGTGCACCTATCCCTTTGGCTCGGGAAGTAAACGAGAACCCGACCGATCGGCACGAGTGGCAAATCAATTTGAACTCGTACGGATCGACCCTTGCTTGAAAGTCAAGGAACGGATCGGCTCGCTAGAGGAAGATGGTTCGGCATCAACAAAGGAAGACTCTGGAGGGCTATCAAACAACATAACTCAGTCAAATTGGCACCTCCAAGGATCTAACGAGAAGATTGATTGAATTTCAAAGCAAGAACAAGATCTTTGAGGGGTTCGTGGGCGAATTCAAAGGAGTTTTAAGATGGACTGGATTCCTCAAGAACGATCGCCGGAAAATTCAAAGGCAGTGACAGATCTGTTTGAAGACGGATTGAAAAAACTGATGCTTTGGCGGCGGTAGAGGAGAAGGCATCAAAAACCCTAAAAACCTAAGCAAATAAAAAGAGAGAGAAAGGTTACCTGTTTTGGAGAATGAAGTTATGAGAGAAAAATAGAAAGGGTTTGGTATATGTAGGAATTTACCGCAGATGGTGACATTACACCTCGAAAATCAGCAAAAATGGTTTGCACTTCTCAGGAAAAGTTGAGATTTTTGCTAAGTATAAAAGACTTCAAGCCAAGTCAATAGGTAAAAGAAGCGTCGATCCATAGGGGTATCACACCACGAATTGGCGCCGTCGACAAAACGAATAGGCACTATGGACGGAATAGGGCGACGCCATCTTCACGTAATGAGTCGGCACATCCCAAGAACTATGGGTCGGCACCATCGAAACCGCGGATCAGCGCTCCATGGGTCAGTACCACCGGATCCGCGGATCGGCGTCAACTTATTGACACCACAGATTGGCATCATCATAAAGGACAAATCAATTCGACGGTACGATAACGCATTTTAGAGTGTTTATTTTAATTTTGACTATCTCTTTACCTCGGCACTATCATTACTGGTACTGCCGAGATGGAGGACTAACTGTTGGGGTCGGATTTCACCCCAACAAGATCAACAGTCTAAAAAATGATTAAGTATGGGAACGAACCGAATCGGGGCATACGAATCAAACCAATGCCAAACCAAACCAGCCGATATGGATCGAATTCAGTCTGTTTGATTCAACGTTGGGCCGATCCGTGGGCTTCAATGCTAGGCCGATCCATGGGCCTTTGACAGGCCGATCCATAGGCCTTCAGCAGGCCGATCCGTGGACCTTCGGTAGGCCGATCCGTGGGCCTTCAGAGTTAAGGTCCATTCTCTTAAATAGGCTCCGATCTAGGTCAAGACAGCGCTGATGTAGTCCCAAGATGAAGCCCCACGAGGCCGAACCGACTTAGAGAAATCTAAGGAAAAAGGCAATCCGCGAAGGAATATGAAGTTTTCCTTATCATTTTAGGGATAGATCTAACCGACCTAGACTTGTATATATACTCATGTAAATCCTCTGAAAAGGGGATCCGGAACTTTTGACCTAGCAAGAACACTTGTCATTCTCTCTGCAACAGCTTTCTAAACGGCTTTAATAAAAAACACAATCTTTGGATCTTTGTGTTGTGATTTATACTTTGAGATTTTAGTTCTCTTAAAAGTCTTCACAAATTCAATTGTCCTAGTTTTGACTCCCACAATATGTGTGTGTGTAAAATAGCTAGGGTTCAATTATGATTGATGTCATGTATAATATGTGTTGTCATGTGTCTTTAAAAGGTGAAAATTCTTTCGAAATTTTATATCTTATTATATAAAAATGGACGCATTCAGCATTAGCGTGACATGTAGGCAAATTTATAACTTACCAGATTGCGACACGTATCATTGTTAAACTTGACTAAAATGTAAAATTTGAATTTGACTAATATGTAAAATTTGAATTTGTGTCTTAATTTTAATTTAAAAAAGCTTCCATATATTTTTGTTAATATTTTTTTATTTCTCTGCTAATTATGTTTTTTTTTTACTAATTTTTTAATACTAATGATATATGTAGACATAAATTTCATATGATGCATATATTGTTTTAATATGATTCTTTTACAGAATTCCTTAAAATACCACTAAAATATATTTTTTTTGTTCCAAACATACCATCACTTAGTTTTTTTTTTCTTGAACATACCAATAAAAGTTTTGTTTTTTCAAAAATACCACAAACATTAAAAATGAGTTTTAAGGATTTATAATTAAAATTTTTGGTTTTGGATTTAGTATATTAGGTTTAAGGTTTAGTTTTTAGGGGTTAGGGTTTAGGATTTAATTTTGAGATTTTAAAGTTTAGTTTTAATTTTATGGTATTTTTGGAAAAATAAATCTTTTAGTGGTATTTTTGGAAAAAAACTAAGTGATGGTATATTTGGAACAAAACCTTATTTTGTGGTATTTTTGAAAATTGTCCTTTTTTATCTTTATTGATTGACATGGAGTGTGTGGAGCAGAAATCTGATTTTAATATGATCAAAGAAGTGTGTGGAGTTGAAATCGTGTTTTAAAACAACTTACTAATTAGAATCTAAAACAAGTATGTCGGGGTTACCAATCAAAATCTAAATATTTACATCAATAAAATTTAACATATATTTCTTATATTTTCATAAATTTTATTGACAACGGGCATTTTAAGCTTTTTATCATATAAAAATAAAATTATTATTAAAAACCCACATATGCACGCATGTCATAATCTAGTAGAAAATAAAGTGGAAAGTTATGTTTATATCAACGAAAAATTTAAAGTACACATCAATTAAATTAACCAATCAAAACATTCTAATTAATACTATATGACATGCACACGGTGGAAATTTTTACATTTTCATTAATTTTTTAACATAAGCATACCAATACATGTTTTAAAATTTAAATCCAACCAAAACGTAATATTTTAAAATGTTATATAACATAATATTGTAAAGATTAATTATTTTTAACTGATGTCAATTTGAATTTATTTTATAAAAATTATATTAATATGCATTTAGATACCATAAAATAGAATTGTATTTCCATTGTATTTGACAATATGATTGATCCTACAACTATTTTTTTTTAATATCGCTTAATGGTTAATCATCGTTTTAATTAACAGTGAGCTTTTGTTATAATCGCACAACTCTACAATATAACATTTTTTAATTTTTACAGGAAAATACGATATGTTTATTGATAAAACTTATATATCTAAATGTTTCGATAATTCTTTCTATAAGGAGTTACATGAATCATTGATTCCTTTGATATGAATCCGACTCTTGGAATTTATAAAACTATTAACCATTCATACAACTTGTCAATATTGACGAAGTCCAAACAATTCATACCAAAGCAATTGAAAACAAAAAAACACGCTTGAATATAAAAAATCATCACTTTTTGTATTTTTATTATTTTTTTCATTTTTAATTTAAAAATATTCTTACATACTATAATGCGTTATTTTTTTTTTGGTTTGCTTGAACTTCTAAATTTGTACGTATTATCTTATTGGTCAAACTAATCTTTGACCTTTTTATAAATAAGTTTGAAAGAACCTATAATCTCAAATATATTCGATTTATACCAAAAATACTTACACCCAAACCAAGTGTTATGTAAATTAAATATCTCCTATATATATCAGATAAATTAGAAATAACAAGATTATATGGTACATCTATATAAGGAAAAAATCGATATAATGAAATATCTTCTTTACATCCTCCCTCAAAATGGAATGTGAAGGTCACAAATGTTAGTCTTGCTGAAAAATGAATCAGACTTTTTTTTCCAAGAGCTTTTTTGAAGATGTCAGACAGTTGGTCATGAACAAAAACTGGACGAGTCAAAATAATGTCTTCGATAATCTCGTCACGAATAAAATGACAATAAATTTTATTGTGTTTAGCGTGGTCCTGAAAGACTGGATTAACACCAAGATGTATAACACCTTTGCTATCACAATAAAAAAGTATAGGTGCCTAATGAGAAACTCCAAGAGAAACGAGGAGACCTTTCGACCAAAGAATCTAGAAAATGGTTAATGTTATCGAGCGATATTCCATCTCAACAGATGAGCGAGAAATGACATCCTACTTTTCAGTCTTCTATGAAACATAATAATTACCCATTAGAATAAACCAACCAGAAAGAAATTAATGGGTACGAAGATATCCTGTACAGTTAAAATTACACCAACCAACCAAAGATATCGGAGAATCAGCTCGAAGGAGAATACCTTGACCAAGATTCATCATAAGGTAACGAACAACACGCAAGGCGGCATCCCAATGTTATTGAAGCGAATTATTCATAACTTAAGACAAAATGTAAACTTATGCCATGTCTGGAGACAGTGAGATATATAAGCCGACCAACAAGACGACGGTAAGAAGATGGGTCCGGTAAAGCAGCATTGATAGCAAAGCCAAGTCGATGATTTTTATCCAAAGGAAACAAAACAGGTTTGGTTGCGAGTAGTTTAACAACGCTAAACCCTAAACCTCGATAATAATATCAAGTATGGGAGAATATTTCTATGGATTTCTTTGACGGTCTTCTGCGATTCGATATGTGTACTTTGATAATGGTTGTTGACTTGTTGTTGATCGATATAGTTATTATTCCCACCTGGCTCCTCTACCAATCCTTATACTTCTATAATAGTTGCTACTAAAATCGTCAGTTTGTGGTTGCCAACACTGGCGGACATCTCACAAGCTGTCCAATCGTTTCTATTGGTCATTCTAGATTGCAGAGTGTATTGGTCAAGTGGCATACTGTTTGACCTTACAAGAGGGCTCTTACATTCATCAGGTCTTTCACGTCTTCCTGCGAAAAGGTTAAGGTCGGCACAAAATTCATCGAGTAATCATTGACGAACTGGAAGGGTTTGCCCGAGGATGATGTTACATGGGACAATACAAAGGAACTTTGTTTAAGTTTTCCTCATGAAGACCTTAAGGACAAGGTTTTTCGATGGGAGAGTATTGAAAAATCTAGAATGTGAGACACACAATGTGAAAACACACATAACTCTCTAAAAATATTTGTTATTAAGAATCACTTAAACAGTTTCTTACAAAACTTGTTTAACCAGAATAACACAACTTAATAGAAACTCTTTCCTTCATCACTGATTAATTTTTAATCTACCCAAAATTTCTTCACAAGCAGTTCAACACGAACCTACTGTGACACTCTCAAAACTCTTACAGATTTCCCTAAGAAAACTCTCTTCTTTCTTTTTCTTTTAAGATCGTAAAACAGCTAACCCTAAACCTTGGATTTGCCTCATTATATATACTCACCATCCTGTCAAGACATGACATGTAAGATTTCCTTTCTTCCAATATTTCCAATTCTCTTGTTTCCTTATTTCAGAGAAATCCCTTGATCCTCAAGTTAGTACTCGCGGACTCCTTATTACTTGCCACGTCAGATATTTATTTGTCTAATATTGGCACGTCTTTACCATTGAGTGTGTTTCCTTAGAAATCTTGGTCCTTTCAATCTTCTCCTTTTTATCTGAGTGTGACATCTCAAGCACTTGTGATTTCCCAGAATGAGAAATTCATCAGAACACAGTGAACATATAGAGCAAGATATAAGTCAATTACAAGACAAGTTCAAAAGGAACACACAACTATTTCATTTCAACAGTTCATAACCAAATCAGCTTTAAATTTAACCAGCATAAACCAAAAGCGAATTTTAACCAGCAGATTCAAAACAAACCCAAAGGTTCATACATAAATAGCAAACATAATAATGGATTAACTAAACCACATGCATCCATTCCTATTCCATTGCTTCCATCCCCAACTTCTTTATGTTCATCAGCTTCCTCCTGTTCATCAGAGTCATTATCATCATAGCAACACGATGAGTATCAAATTTGTTGTATTCTTCCCTGCTTGAGAGCAAACTCATATAAAAACTAGTGGACAAACCAACAAACCAACTGACAAAATGAAAACCAGTGTTCGTACCTACAAGTCTGACTTGCATTGCTTGGATAAGACGAGCCAACTGTTTAAGATCTTCAGCCAGAGAAAGAGCATTACCTACTGCATCACCGACTGAGCCTCGAGAGTTTTTCGGATCCAGAGCAAACTTCCCTTGAGGAGATGATGTTTTATCACCACAATGACTAGGAACTACTCTCTGAAAGCTCATGAGCTGGTAAATGAGATTTAGAAATAGTAGATTCTATCCCAGTTTAGATGATGAACGACCAATTTCCATAATCTGATCATAAACCAATTTACCAATGTTGAAAGGCCGAAGATTAGCAATCATGTGAATGAGAGTGGCCCTGGCTGGAGTCAAAGTGGTTTTATTTGTGGTAGACATCTAGTTGTGGAAGCAAATCTTATACAAAACAACCATGAACTCCGAGAGGTGTTTTGAGCACAGTTCTTTCCATCGCCCCTTATAACCACCAGAGAGAAGAAGTATAACGGCATCAAGATATTCATCCACCCAAATTTATGAGTCATGGTGTTGTGATGGAACATTGTCAGGAATATACAACCTATTGATGATCTCATGAGAAATTCATACAACTGTCCCCAAACAAAGATAAATGTCACATATTTTCCTTCAAGTTGACGGGTTTCCAGATCGACAAAATTAGCATAAAATTCTCGAACAACACTCATCATATACGTATCTACACTATGAGCAAACTTCCCCTGAGGAGATGATGTCTTATCACTACAATGACTAGGAACTACTCTCTGAAAGCTTAGGAGCTGGTAAATGAGTTTTGGAAATGACAGCTTATATCCCAATTTAGATGATGAACGGCCAATTTCCATAATCTGATCATAAACCAATTTACCAATGTTGAAAGGCCGAAGATTAGCAATCATGTGAATGAGAGTGGCCCTGGCTGGAGTCAAAGTGGTTTTTATATGTGGTAGACATCCAGTTGTGGAAGAAAATCTTATACAAAACAACCATGAACTTGGAGAGGTGTTTGAGCACAGTTCTTTCCATCGACCCTTATAACCACCAAAGAGAAGAAGTACAACGACATCATGAGATCCATCCACCTGAATTTATAAGTCATGGTGTGGTGGTGGAGCATTGTCAAGAATATACAACCGATTGATGATCTCATGAGAAATTCATACAATTGTCCTCAAACAAATAATAAATGTTGCATATTTTCCTTCGAGTTGATAGGTTTCCAGATCAACAAGATTAGCAGAAAATTCTTGAACAACACTCAGCATATACGTATCCAAACTGTGACATAGATCGGGTCTGCTTGCCATAAGATAGAGAAGACTTTTAATCATTGCTTGATAAAGTTTCTCATTTACCTTAGTTCCATTCTCATCCTTTGAAAGCTTGACTGTCGTGCTCATTGGCAACTGTGCTATTTTGCAAGTCTGGATTTTTAATCGTTTGATCAGATTCTTTGCATATGTGCCTTGAAAAGCAAAAATCCCATCAACCGTTTGCTTAACTTGTAACCCGAGAAAGTAAGTCAATTCTTCCACCATGCTCATTTCAAACTCTCTTGTCATTGTCACCATAAATTGATCAACCAATGTTTGTTTTATTCAACCAAAAATGAGTATTTTTGGACCCCATTTGTAGATAAACAAAGTTTTATCCACACTTCCACGTTGAAAATTTTCAGCAAGAAGAAATTGTGCCAATCTTTCATACCAAGCTCGTGGAGCTTGTTTCAACCCATACAACGCTTTTTTCAGTTTGTACACCTGACCGGGAAAGTGAGGGTCCTCAAATCCTTTTGGTTGAGAAACGTATACTTCCTCTTAAGGGATTCCATTTAAAAAGGCACTCTTAACACCCATTTGGAACAACTTGATCTCTAGCTCACATGCAATTCCAAATAGTAGGCCTATCGATTCAAGCCTAGCCACTAGTGTTAACGTCTCTTCAAAATCAATTCACTGAATTTGTGAGCGTCCCTGTGAAACCAATCTTGCCTTATTCCGACCCACATTTCCATTCTCATCAATCTTGTTTTTGAAGATCCACTTTGTTCCAACCACATTTATGTGTTCGGGTTTAGGAACTAGATCCCACACATCAAGGGGTACAAACTGTTCAATCTCCTCATGCATTGCAGCAGTTCAAAACTCGTCATCCGAAGCTCCTCCAATGCTAACAGGTTCAATAACTGAGACAAAAATAAGCAAACTGAACTATTTCTCTAAAATTGATTTGTTTCTTCCGAGTGATCATTCCTTCATTTAAATCACCAATTACATCATTGACTGAGTGGTTTTGATGAAATTCCATATTTTTAACTTGCTCATTAATTTCAACTTTTGATTCAGCTATGGATTAATTCTCACCAAATTCAACCAATATGACTCCAGTTTCTCCGTGTGACACATCTTGATCATGTTTTACTTCCTAATGACAGAAACTATTACGATCATCAAAGATCACATTTATTGACTCCACAACTATTTGAGTCTTCCAGTTGTAGACCCTATAGGCCATGTCGTGAGTGGCATATCCGAGAAATATCCCTTCATCACTGCGTGCATCAAACTTCCCAAGGTGATCTTTGTCATTAAGAATGTAGCACACACACCCAAAAAATGAAAATAGCTTAAGTTTGGTATTTTTCCTTTCCATATCTCGTAGGAGTCGTCTTGGTACTTGGTTTCACATAAACCCTATTGATAATATAACATGCAATACTTATCACTTCTGCCCAGAATCTAGGAGCGACATTGTTAGCGTGTAACATTGCACTAGCCATATCTTGAAGAGTCCGATTCTTTCTTTCCACAAATCTATTATGTTGTGGAGTCCTAGGGGATAAGTATTGATGTCGAATGCCTTGGCTCTGATAGAACTTTTCAAACACTTCATTCACTTCTATGATCACTTCTTATTTGGACAATATTACCTTTCTTAGTTTTCAGTTGCAAGGCCAAGATCTTGAAGCTTTCCACAGCTTCTGATTTTTCCCACAGAAATCACACCCATGTATATCTTGAGAAGTCATCTACCGATACAAACACATCATTTTCCTGCCATGCTCTCGGTTTGGATTGGCTTCATTAGATCCATGCGTATTAGCTCGAAGATTTTCTTTGAGCCAATTTCTGGAAGTTTTTTGTGTTGCACCTTGACTTGCTTCTCTTTACTACATGCTTCACAAAATGTGTCAGTTTTGTCTTCCAATTTTGGCACTTCTCTGACTACTTCTGCTCGTACAAGCATGCTCAGTCCATTAACATTCATATGACCAAGACGTTTTTGCCACAAATCCAGCTATTATTCGATCAATGATATGCATTGATTTGAGGGCTTCCACATATATCAATTATTCCCAGATCTTTCTCCAAACAGTACATTGTTTTCCTTCTCATCTACAGCCTCACAATCCACCCGAGTGAGAAAAAAAACATTTAGTCCTTCATTACATAGTTGATTTATACTTATGAGATTTAGTTTTAGACCTTTAAAATAATATACATTAACCAATTGAGGTTGATTAGGTTTATCAATGTTCCCTACGCCTCGAATCTTTCCTAGGCGACCGTCTCCAAATGTCAATTTTCTTCCCTTAACTGATGAAACTGTGTCAAACACTTGTTGTTCTCCAGTCATGTGTCTTGAACAGCCACTGTCAAAATACCAAAACTGGTTATTTTACTGCTCAGTGGAGGTGTACGCAACATTACTGACAAGATCAGTTTGTTCTGTTTCAACCTCTACTCTAGCCATATTACACATAACAATCGATTCTTCTTTTTTTCCTGGCTTAAGGTTGGATACTGATTCCTCCTGGCTATCCAAACACAACAAAATTTCTTAGGCTCAATGAAGCATTGAATTAGTCCCCAGGCTCTACTCACTCTGTTTTGCAAGGTATAGCATGTAGTTTTTCTGTGTCCATTTGTACCACAAAAGAAACATCCATATCGTTGTTGAACATGTGTATATCTTGTCAGAGATTGCACTTGTTGCTTGTTAATCTTTTCTGACATTGATGAATTCATTGTTCATCGTTTTTTCCCTGACTAATTCTTCACAATGAGAATTGCTTCCACATACAAAGTGTGTAATCTTGTCCACCGCTTACTGTGAACTGGAGGTTACCCCACGATATCCAAGACCCTAGTTGTGTTAGGGTGGTATTCCCATTGCCAAAATTTGGTCAAGGTTCTCAAATCCTTTATTTAGCATTCTAATCTTTTTGTGGTTGTCATTCAGCTCATGCTCCAGTGTTTTATTTTTCTCTTGAGTTACTGCCCCATGCTTCCTGCAGTTTATTGATTTTTTCTTCATGTTTTTTACTTTTTTCTTGTTCAGCAAATAACTTTTGTACCATCTTGTGGATTCTTCATCAGTGTAAATTGCTCTAGATTTAGTTTATACAATCTACACTCTTCCAACCGTATCCTGATCTAGTTCCAGAATATTAACTTATGCCTTTAGCATAGCCTTGTCTTTGATTAGATGCAAGTTCTCATTACTTAGCTTCAGCCAGCTGTCAAATTGCACAATAAATTCTTTTTTGGATCAATTTCAGTTTCCTCTTCTGACTCAGAATTAGTTTCACTACTCTGTTTATCCTCTTCTTCTTCTTTTTTGACACAGTGCCACAAAATTGAGAAGAAGTTCTCCTTCCTCTTCATCCTCATCCGAATCTGTTTCACTGCAGCTTAGTAGTGATTTTTCTCCTTTCTTTTGAGCATTAGGACATTCATTCTTAGTGTGCCCGAAACCTTTACATTCAAAACACTTAAGTTCCTTTCGTTTTGTTAGTGGACACTCTGACTTGAAATGTCCAAATCCTTCACATTTATGACATTGGATGTCTCGCTTCTTTCCAAATCTCTCACTGTCCTTTCGAGTAAACCTATTTCATGAGCGATCATTGTCATATCTCCGAGGTCTATATTCCTCACTTTTTTGAAATCTGTTATGTGTACGGCTTTCCCCTTTCTCTATTCGCTTCATCATCTTAATGAAGTTTCGTGCCATTAGACTCATTTTATCCTCAATTCTCTGGAACCTATCTTTATCTTCTGAGGCTGCTAACACAACACCTTTTGAAGGTTTATGTAAATCAATTGATGCCTCCATTTCTTCTGCCTTGAGCATCCCTACTAATTTGTCAAACTTCATGTCATTTGTGTTCATAGCCATTTTCAGAACAGCTTTGTAAGGTGCAAATTTCGCAGGCAGTCACCTAACCAATTTTTAACTAGTTTCTTCTCTTTATATTTCTTCCCTAAAACAGAGGCTTCGTATGCAATGGAGCTGAGTTTAGATGTGAAGCTGGCCACATATTCATCACTTCCCATCCTCATATTCTAAAACTTTGATGCTACATTATCCAAATATTCTTTTTATGCTTGAGTCTCCTTCAGACGAATTCAGCAATGTATCCCACGCTTCTTTAGTCGATTCAATGCCTTGGATGAGTTTGAACTGATCTAAGTCGACTGCTGAGAAAATAGTCGTCAATGTGGGAGTGTAAATCCAGGCCAATTAAATTTGTCGAAGGTTTGTTAAGAGGGATGAAATTCCTGAGTAAAAACCACTAAAAACACAAACATAGATCCAAAGATGGTGATTTATTAAGCTGCTTAGAAAACTTTTTGTATGAGAGCAAAAGTACAGAGTTTTGCTAGGTAAAATTGCGGATCCCCTTTTCTGAGGGTGTACATGAGTATCTATACAAGCCAGAGTCGGCCAAACCTATTCCTAAGAGATAAGGAAGATTTCCTGTTTCTTCGGGTGTTTTCCTTTCTTAAGTCGGCTCGGCCTGCTGGGCTTCTTGTCCAGGTTCGGCCCACTCCCGTTTGTGGGCTTGTTGTGAATTATTTGTTGTCTTGGGCCAGGCTTGGTTTCGTCGAAACCATTTTCTTTGGCTCGGGTGACACCATGGTTCACAGCTCGGGTGACACCATGGTTCACGGCTCGGGTGACACCAAGGTTCACGGCTCGGGTGACACCATGGTTCATGGCTCGGGTGACACTATGGTTGGCTCGGGTGATACAATGGTTCACGGCTCGGGTGACACAATGGTTCACGGTTCGGGTGACACAATGGTTCACGGCTCGGGTGACACCATGGTTCACGGTTCGGGGGATATCATGGTTCACGGCTCGGGTGGTGATAGACGACGATCTCGATCCTATTGTCTTGACCTCGATCCATTTGGCTTGACCCCGATCTATCTTCTGAACATGACCCCGATCCATTTGTTCTGCTGTGGGTTGTGACACCCGATCCGCCTGCTTTGTCACGGATAAGGGTACCCGAACCAACTCATCCGTTCACGGTTAGGGGTACCCAAACCAACTCACCTTGTCACGGTTAGGGGGCACTCGAACCAACTCCTCTTGTCACGGTTAGGGGGCACCCGAACCAACTCCTTTTGTCACGGTTAGGGGTACATGAACCAACTCCTTTTATCACGGTTAGGGGTACCCGAACCAACTCATCCGTTCACGGTTAGGGGTACCCGAGCCAACTCACCTTGTCACGGTTAGGGGCACCCGAACCAACTCCTCTTGTCACAGTTAGGGAGCACCCGAACCACGGTTAGGGATCCAGTCGCTAATGTTCTTTCATACTTAGCCATTTTTCAATCGTTGATTCTCAAGAGGTGGAATCTGGCCCCAACAGTTAGCCCCCAGCTTGGCAGTATCAGTGATGTTATTGCCGAGCTGTAAGTGGTCGAGTCTGAGATCAACGATTCTCCTAATTACCCTGAACTGTCTTTTTGATGGTGATCCCGAAGCGTGACTTGCGGATAATCTTGAACCATTTATTTGATAGCGACCCCGAACCGTCACTTGTGGATGACCCCGTACTGTCACTAAGTGATATTGCCGTATTTGTAGTGTTATCAGTTTGGAGGGATCCAGTTCGGGTTTGCTATGTAACACAAACTTGGCTCAGGGTTTTCATTAATCTGATACGTCATCACCTTTATCGGGGAGTTTAACCATTTTTGCTGATTCCCGAGGCGAATAACGTCATCATTTGCCTATATAATTTGCGATACTTCCCATTTCCTCACTACTTCATTTCTCCGAAAACCTCTCCAAGCAGGTAACTTCTCTATTCTTTCTCTCTCTAGTCTCTTTTGCTTAATTTTTAATTTTTAGTTTTGAGGCTCCGTTGTTCTTCCTTCGCCGCCGATCCGTTTCAATTTTCCGATCCGTCTTCAACGAGCTCCATGTTGGGGTCAAAACCAACCCAGCTGTGATCAATGGAAAAATGGCTTAAGTGTGGAAATACGAAGAATCGGACAAGGCTGGAATTGCGCCTAAGTCGCTTCTATACGAGTCCGCTTGAGCACGAGATAGGCCATTCCAACCAAGCCTTATCTCCACTTCGGCAAAGCCTTGTCTCCACTTAGGCAAACTTTGTCTCCGCTTAGGCAAGCCTTGTCTCCACTTAGGCAAGCCTTGTCTCTACTTAGGCAAGCTTTGGCTCACATCGGCAAAAGCTTTGCTCCACTTCGGCAAAGAGAGGAGAGACATCGGCAAAGTCTTGTCTCCGCTTAGGCAAGCCTTGTCTTCACTTAGGCAAGCCTTGTCTCCACTTAGGCAAGCCTTATCTCCACTTAGGCAAGCTTTGGCTCACATTGGCAAAGCTTTGCTCCACTTCGGCAAAGAGAGGAGAGACATCGGCAAAGCCTTGTCTCCGCTTAGGCAAGCCTTGTCTCCACTTAGGCAAGCTTTGTCTCCGCTTAGGCAAGCCTTGTCTCCACTTAGGCAAGCCTTATCTCCACTTAGGCAAGCTTTGGCTTACATCGGCAAAGCTTTGCTCCACTTCGGCAAAGAGAGGAGAGACATCGGCAAAGCTTTGTCTCCGCTTAGGCAAGATTTGTCTCCGCTTAGGCAAGCCTTGTCTCCACTTAGGCAAGCTTTGGCTCACATCGGCAAACCTCCGCTCCACTTTGGCAAACACGGAGACTCCGGCAAGCTTGGAGACTTCGGCAAGCTTGGAGACTTCGGCAAACACGGAGACTTCGGCAAGCTTGGAGACTTCGGCAAGCTTGGAGACTTCGGAAAATACGAAGACTTTGGCAAGCTTGGAGACTTAGGCAAATACGGAGACTTCAACAAGCTTGGAGACTTAGGCAAACACGGAGACTTTAGCAAGCTTGGAGACTTAGGCAAACACGGAGACTTCGGCAAGCTTGGAGACTTAGGCAAACACAGAGACTTCCGCAAGCTTGGAGACTTCGGCCAACACGGAGACTTCGGCAAGCTTGGAGACTTCAACAAGCTTGGAGACTTCGGCAAACACGGAGACTTCGGCAAACACGGAGACTTAGGCAAACACAGAGACTTCGGCAAGCTTAGAGACTTAGGCAAACACAGAGACTTCAGCAAGCTTGGAAACTTAGGCAAACACGGAGACTTCAGCAAGCTTGGAGACTTAGGCAAACACAGAGACTTCGGCAAGCTTGGAGACTTCGGCAAGCACTGGAGACTTCGGCAAGCTTAGAGACTTCGGCAAGCTTGGAGACTTCGGCAAGCTTGGAGACTTCGGCAAACACGGAGACTTCGGCAAGCTTGGAGACTTTGGCAAGCACGGAGATTTTAGCAAGCATGACCACATCGGCAATGACCCACTTTGGCCAAGCCAGGCCACGTCGGCAAGCCCTCACTTCGGCCGTGATACGAAACTGTCTGGCCGAAGTCAATTCCCTACGGAGCTGTCTGGCCGAAGTCAAAACCATACGAAACTGTCTGGTGTGGGAGTCAAAACTCGCACAACCAAAACTTGTAAGGAGAATTTAGGGATTCGACAAACTTCTTTGTAAAGAAAACCAAGAACAGAGATCCAAAGATGGAGATTATATTCAAGCTGTTTTGAAAGCTGTTTGTAAAGTAATAAGTGTTTTGCTAGGTCAATTTTCGGATCTCTTTTCAAAGAGGTACATCGTCTATTTATACACAAATAGGTCGGCTCGGTTTTTTCCTAAACGAATAAGGAAAACTTCCTTATTCTCCTGGATTTCCTCTCTTGTTTTCGTGGGCTTCTTTCTTTGCCTCTTCGCTTCGGCCCATCAATTTTTGGGCTTGTTACTTTGTTGGGTCATCGAAGGGCTGGCTCGTCGCCCATTTCTCCTTGATGCCGAGCCAAGTGTTGGCTCGTCCCTTACTTCTCTTTGCGGCCGAGGCGAAGGTTTTGGTTCGCCAACGTGTTGGCTCATCATCGTTTTGCTGGTTTGCCAACAGGTTGGCTCGTCACCAAGTGTTTGGCTCATCATTACCTCGACTCGACGCTGAACCAGAGGAGTGCTGCTTCCTCCTGACGCCTAGCCAAGATGTTGGCTCGTCACCATTTCTCCCTGCTGTCGAGCCAACAGGGGTGTTGGCTCGTCTCCTGCTTCTTCCATTGCCTAGCCAAGATGTTGGCTCGTCACCATCTCTCCCTGCTGCCGAGCCAACAGGGGTGTTGGCTTGTCTCCTGCTTCTTCCACTGCCTAGCCAAGATGTTGGCTCGTCACCATTTCTCCCTGCTGCCGAGCCAACAGGGGTGTTGGCTCGTCTCCTACTTCTTCCACCGCCTAGCCAAGATGTTGGCTCGTCACCATTTATCCCTACTGCCGAGCCAACAGGGGTGTTGGCTCATCTCCTGCTTTTTCCACTGCCTAGCCAAGATGTTGGCTCGTCAGTATTTCTCCCTGCTGCCGAGCCAACAGGGGTGTTGGCTCGTCTCCTGCTTCTTCCACCGCCTAGCCAAGATGTTGGCTCGTCGCTTACTTTCCTTCATACTTAGTATTTTCAGCAGTTGATCTCGATGGGGTGAAAACTGACCCCAATAGTTAGCCCCCCAGTTCGGCAGTATTGCTGGTAATATTGACGAGGTGAAGAGTCGGGATCGAGATCAACGTTTTTTTTTTTGGGTTGCCGAGCCAAATCTACAGTGAAGTTGTCATCTGGGCACTGATACATACCGAGCCAAACTGATAGTGTTACCGAGGTATTTCATCTCTTAGCCTATACTAGAGTATCATGCCGCCGAGCCAAACTCCCTGACGTGCTGCCGACCCAACTTGTCACCTGCGTTGCCGAGCCACTTTGGCTCGTTATATTAATTTGAGTTGTCATTTTGCCGAACCGGCACCTTTGTCATGTTGCCGAGCCCACTTATCATTCGTACGACCGAGCTACATTCTTCTAATATGCTGCCGAACAATCCCAATAAGTGATTCGTTTTCGGCTCGGCAGTAATGTTGGCTTGAAGTATCTCCATTCATGATTACAACTTTATTGGGAACTGCAAACATTTTTGCGTGTTTCCGAGGCCGCGTGGCGTCACGCGCTTTACTTTTATGCGCCTTTATATTCAGATTCTTGTTTCACTCCTCATAACTCACTTCTCTTCATTTTCGAAAAATCAGGTATCTCTCTTCTCTCTCTTCTTCTCTCTCTATTCCTTTAAATTGTTGGCTAGGGTTTTTTTTGGATTCCTTTCTTCCGCCGTCAAACTTGAGTTTTCCGATCCATCTTCATACGTGGTTCGGCGGTTCTATGCGTTTTCCGATCCATCTTCATACGTGGCTCGGCGGTTCTATGCATTTTCCGATCCATCTTCATCCGTCTCCAGCGAGTGTCTGAATTTCCCGATCCATCATCATCCAGATCGTGTCATTACCTTGATCTCTTGTCGCCGAACCGGGATTCTTCACACCAAGGGTGTTTTTTGAGCTCCAATTTCTGCTAAGTACCAGTTCGACTCCGAGCCAGAAACATCAATGTCTCATATCATCGAGCTGGAAGACTCTGTGGGCTCGGCAAATTCTGCCTCGTTGCTCGGACGCAAGATGGTGATGTCTCCGCAAATTACCGAGCCGGATGAACCCAATTTGATGAGGCTTTTGACGGCGAGGCAAATGCCGAGGCAATGCTAATACAGAAAGCTCTCGAGGAATTCAAAGCCGAGCCGACAGAGTATGTTATCGATGAGGCAGAAAAGATACAGTTGGAGAGATTATTTGCGAGCCATCAAGCCAGTACGTCGACGAGGCGAAAACCCAAAAGGAAAACGCCCAAGAGACGACCTGACCCACCTGGTTCGTCTTTGTGCACTGCTGAGTCCTTGGAGGCATTGAGGCATCGATTTCATATTTCAGAAGGTGTCGAACTGGTAGTCCCTGCTCCAACTGACCGAGCCGAATCTCCGCCACCTGGGTATTTCACTCTCTATGAGAGTTTCTTCTACGGTTGTCTACTCTGGTTTCCGATTCCCAGCTTGATCGTTCGTTTTCTATACAAACATGGGTTAGCGCCGAGCCAAATTACACCTCGTGGGATGCGTCACTTAGTTGGGATTCTGGTTCGGAGCTACGAGTGTGATGTGACTGTTCGCATCTCCCATCTTCGGCAGTTCCTTGAGTTCCGAAAGATCAAGAACTCCCGAGCCTACTATATCTCCAATAAAAAGCAAAGAAAAATAATCGAAGGCTTCCGAAGCAAGGACGGCGATTGGGGGCACTATTTCTTCTTTGTTCCTATTAATGATGCTACGGTAGAAGCCGAAAGCATCCATTACATCAAGTCGGAGTGGGGAGATATTGGTGGGCGAGCCGCAGACCCTTCAGGAGATTTGCTAAATTTTGCTTTGTAGCGAGCTGACCACTGTTTTTTTTTTTGTTTTTGCAGTTCGGCAGATTCTCCCACGCTACCCAGAAGACACGCTTACGCTTCGGAACACACTTGCCGCTAGAAAGTGTCATTGGGAAATACATTTTTCCCTAAGAAGAGTCGAAAAAGCCCGAGCTATTTTAGCCGGTGTCGAGGTATCCCACAGCTCGGAGTCTGAGTCTCCATTACCAAGTCCTCCAAGAAGAAATATGGGAAAGAGATTGACGATCCGTGATAAAGTGTTTAAGTGTTTAACACCATTTTGGTGTGATGTTGCAAACTGTCTTGTCTTTAAAAATATGGTTGTATTCGTATTGAGATCTTTTGTTGTTAGTTTTAGGGTTTGCGGTGTTCCGACTTACGTTCCCATTCTTTTGACAATGAAACATGTCTAAAATCTCATACTAACTTTTTAATTTTAGTATCACGTTTCAGAGATGTTCGCACCCAGTGTACCAAGAGGCGTTTACTGGGTTTTAGAGTTTAATTTGAGTTTTAAGACTTGCGAGTTTTCGACTTACGGGTCCCTCTCAAAGATAAAGTTGTAAGAATATCATCCAGGATATACCTTTCGGATATTACACCAGGATATACCTGGTCAGAATTTATATAGCGCGCTTTGTTACCCGTAAGAGGGTGTTGGGAACCCTATCCCATATAGAGATAGTTGTTAAAATCCGCAAAGGATGTGGTTGTTCATCTGTTGTGGCCAGCAACAGACGAGGTGATGAATATCCATGAAGGATGTAAAGATGTGACTTGTGTAGGCTAAGTGACACGAGTTGTGTTAGAAAAACTTTGAAGTTATTCTCTTTGAAGAGTGATCCGAGATATGGGAGTATACAAGTATACGTACCCACTCCCCCCCCCCCCCGCCTTTTTTAAGGAGGGGGACAACTGAACCCATCCGAAGACGAGCTGCCTACGTACCCTTTTCAGGGATCAAGTCGTCCCGTAGTTCATGCGAAGTGATTTAGTGGTAATACCTTTTTAGGTGCATTGCGTTCCAAGATCTTGGTATCGGAACATCAGACATGTTTGAGAGCTCGTATACTCCTGGTCGAACTGTCTTGGTGATTTTGTAGGGTCCTTCCCAGTTTGCTCCTAGTTTGCCAGCGTTTGTTTCGGCTGTGTTTTGAAAGACTTTGCGGAGAACCAGATCACCTTCTTTGAACTTGCGACTTCTGACGTTGGTGTCGTAATACTTAGCCGCTGCTTGTTGATAATTTTGGATCCGAACCAGCGCTTGATCTCTGCGTTCATTAACCAGATCTAACTCGTCGAGTAACATGAGGTGATTCAGTCCTTCCTGTCCTGAAAGAAGTCTACGGCGGACTCCAGGAAATTGAACCTCAGCTGGGATGACACATTCTACACCGTAGACAAGAGCGAAAGGTGTTTCACCGGTGGCACGCAGCAGAGTGGTTCGGTGTGACCATAGTACTCCTTCGAGTTCGTCTGCCCAGTGTCCCTTCTTTGCATCAAGGCGTTTTTTCAGGCCATCCAGGATAGTCTTGTTCACTGCTTCTGCTTGTCCATTCCCTTGTGGATAGCGTGGCGTAGATTTGCTGAGTCGTATGTTCCATTTTTCACAGAAGGCTTCAAATCTTGTAGAGATAAATTGTGAACCGTTGTCTGTGACGATTTCGTAGGGAACTCCATGTCGGCATAAGATATTTTTCCAGACAAAATTTTCGACTTGGGCATCCTTTATGTTGGCGTAAGAATCTGCTTCTACCCATTTGGAGAAGTAATCTGTCAAAACCAACAGGAACCTCTTCTGTTTTGACCTATGGAGAGGCCCGACGATATCCATGGACCAGCGCATGAAAGGGTAGGGCGCTGAGATTGATGACAGCAACTCCGTGGGTTGATGAATCATTGGGGCATGTCATTGGCATTTTTCGCACCTGGCAGAGAACTTCTCGCAGTCCTTCACCATTGTTGGCCAATAGTAACCATGACGCTTGATCTTGACTGCCAAAACTCTTCCGCCGGAGTGATTGCCACACGAGCCACTATTGACATCTTCCATGATGTTTCTTGCTTCGGCGCCTTCCACGCAAGCCATCAGTGGTCCTAAGAATCTCCACTTAAAGAAATTTCCATCTAAGAGAACATATCGAGCAGCTTGAGCTCTGAGTTTTCTGGCAGCCCACTTATCTGATGGTGCCTCGCCGTCCATGATATATACTCGGATTGCTCCTAACCATTCTTTGTCGCATCCATAGTCCATTTCTGTTTGTTGTGGGTCTTCCTTCATCTCCACTGCTTCACCTTCTGTCGGAGGCTCTGTTTCAGGTTCCTCCTCTATCTCAATTGCCTTGTCCTCCACCGATGGTGTCATGTTCCGGTCATCTAGAGTGGTGGTGTCGGTGCTGCCTTTTTCTACAAGATTTGGCTCAGATATACCCTCGGCTTGAGTGGCTGTTTGGGAGCGAGTGACCGCATTCACGGTGTCAGAGAGGTTGATACTTGGGTTTTCGATGAATTCTACTGATCCTTTTCAAATTCGGATCGGAAGTGGATGCGAGTGCTGCTAGTGCGTCTGCCGAAGTATTTTCTCCGCGTGGTATCCGTGTTAATGCGAACTCTTTGAACTGTGCAGCCAGTTCTTTGACAATCTTTAGATAAGCTTCCATGCGGTCGTCTCTGGCAGTGTACTCGCAGCTGACCTGGTTGACCACCAGCTGTGAATCGTAGTAGGCTTAGATGTGCGAAACCTTGAGTCCAAGAGCAAGTCTCATTCCAGCAATCAAAGCTTCGTATTCTGCTTCATTATTGGATGCGCGAAAACCCAGGCAGAATGACTGTTTGAGAATTTCACCTGTTGGAGAGGTTAACCGTATTCCCACTCCAGATCCTTGTTTTGATGATGATCCATCCGCGTGAAGCCTCCATATTGTGCTCGGAGCCGGCTCTTCTATCACTTCTTCTGGGAGTTCTATCAGAAAGTCGGCTAGGACTTGAGACTTTGCGCAGGTTCTGCTTCGATAATCGATGTCATATTCGCTCAGCTCTATTGCCCACTTTGCCAATCTCCCAGACTAGCTAGGGCTATGCAAGACGGATCGCAGTGGGAAGGTAGTCAAAACCACAATCGAATGTGACTGGAAGTATGGTCTCAACTTTCGAGCGGACATTATCACAGACAATGCCAGCTTCTCCATCTGTGGGTACCGGGTTTCTGCGTCAGTGAGAGTTTGGCTGACATAGAAAATAGGCTTCTGCTCACTGCGCTCTTCCCTGATGAGCACACCACTCACTGCCGTGGCCGAAACGGCCGTGTATAGAAAAAGTGGCTCGCCTTCCACCGGTTTCGTAAGTACTGGAGGGCTGGCTAGGTATTCTTTCAGCTGTTGAAATGCCTGCTCGCATTTTTCTGTCCATTCGAACTTCTTGTTCCCACGTAGTGTATCGTAGAAAGGCAGACACTTTTTAGTTGATCGAGAGATGAAGCGATTCAATGCGGCTACCCGTCCTGTTAGTCTCTGGACCTCACGCTTTGTCTTCGGTGACACCATCTGTGTGAGCGCATCAATCTGCTTCGGGTTGGCTTTAATTCCACGGGGTGACCAGATATCCAAGGAATTCTCCAGACGTGACCGCGAATCTGCACTTGGTTGGATTCAGCTTCATGTTATGTAGATTCAGTTGCTTGAAACATTCTTCTAGGTGAGCTACGTGATCCTTCTCTTCTAAGGACTTCACCAGCATGTCATCTATGTATACTTCCATCGTCTTCCCCAGTTGGCCCGCGAACATTCGGTTCACTAATCGCTGGTAGGTTGCTCCGGCGTTTTTGAGACCGAACGGCATTACTTTGAAGCAATATATCCCGCGGTTTGTGATGAATGCCGTCTTCTCTTGATCGTCTGGGTTCATTAGGATTTGGTTGTATGCGGAGAAAGCATCCATAAACGAAAGGAGTTTGTTGCCTGCTGTTGCTTCCACATGTCGATCAATATTTGGTAGTGGAAAGCTATCTTTTGGGCAGGCTTTGTTCAGGTCGATGAAGTCCACGCATACACGCCATTTCCCATTTTTCTTCTTAACCACCACAGGGTTAGCTAGCCAGTCTGGGTACTTTGCTTCGACTATTGATCCAGCGCGTAGTAATCTTTCCACCTCGTCATTCACTGCTTGCGCCCTGTCCGGACCAAGTTTTCGTCTTTTCTGTTTGAGTGGTTTAAAGGTTGGATCCACGTGTAGCTCGTGGCAAGTCACGTCGATGCTGATGTCGGGCATGTCTTCTGCTTTCCAAGCGAAAGTGTTTACGTTCTTTTGAAGGAAGGAAATCAGCTCTTCCCTTATCGAATCTTTCAGCTCGGCTCCTATTTCGACACAGCGTTCCGGGTGACTGTCATCGATGTTCACCGAGACGACGGGGTCGCAAGTTAGTTTACTTTTCCTCTCGCGATCCTCCGTGATCTGTAATTGCTATAAGAGTTTTGCCAACTCTTTTTCGGGCTCTCTGTCGGTCTTCATCTTCTTTTTCTTAGTGGTGGCTTCTGTGACGGGGTTCCTGAGTTTATGCTCGGCTAGGAAACAAATGCGGGACTCTTTTTGGTTTCCCCAAATTAATTTGACTCCCCCAGGGGTCAGAAATTTGATGCAGAGATGATAGGTCGATGGTACGGCTCGCATCGAGTTTATCCAGGGTGTTCCCATGATCACATTGTAGATCGCAGGATGATCTGCAACCGAAAACTCCACTATCTTGGTTATCTGTTTGGCTCGGACAGGAAGTTTAATTGTTCCGAGGGTCATGGTCGTTTCACCCGAGAATCCAGTTAGAGGCTTTGCCGCGGCTGTGGTTTTGGCTAGGTCTATGTTCATCCTTCTGAGAGTTTCCCGGAAGATCACATCCACGGAGCTTCCCGTATCTATAAGAACTCGGGCGACGTCGCAATCGTCTACGATCAGTTCTATCACGAGGGGATCGTTGTGTGGTCGGTCGATGCCGGTGGTTTCCTTTTCTTCGAACGAGATGATGTCGTTGGGAAGTTTGGAGGGTGCTGACCAGTTGACACTTGCATCAGGCTTTTTCGACTCTTCTTAGGGAAAAATATTTTTCCCAATGGCACTTTCTAGCGGCAAGTGTGTCCCGAAGCGTGAGCGTGTCTTCTGGGTAACGTGGGAGAATCTGTCGAACTGCAAAAACAAAGAAGAGAAAGCAGTGGTCAGTTCGCTACAAAACAAAACATTAGCAAATCTCCTGAAAAGTCTACGGCTCGCCCACCAATAGTTCCCCACTCTGCCCTGACGTAATGAATGCTCTCGGCTTCCACCGTGGCATCGTTAATAGGGACAAAGAAAAAATAGTGTCCCCAGTCACTGTCCTTGCTTCGGAAGCCTTCGATAATCTTCCTTTGCTTCTTATTGAAAATATAATAGGCTCGGGAGTTTTTGATCTTTCGAAACTCAAGGAGCTGCCGAAGATGGGAGATGCGAATAGTTACATCGCACTCATAGCTCCAAACCAGGATCCCAACCAAGTGACGCATCCCGCGAGGCGTAATTTGGCTCCGCGCTAACCCATGTTTGTACAGAAAGCGGACGATCAAGCCAGGGATTGGAAATCAGAGTAGACAATCGTAAAAGAAACACTCGTAGAGAGTGAAGTGCCCGAGTGGCGGAGATTCAGCTCGGTCTGTCGAGGCCGGAACAATCAGATCTACATCTTCTGAGATATTAAATCGATGCCTTAGTGCCTCCAAAGACTCAGCAGTGCATAAAGACGAACTAGGTGGGTCGGGTCGTCTCTTGGGAGCTTTTTTCTTAGGCTTTCGCCTCGTCGATGTGCTAGCCTGGTGGCTCGCAAACAATCTCTCCAAATGCACCTTTTCCGCCTCGTCAATAACGTATTCTTTTGGCTCGGCTTTGAATTCTTCAAGAGCTCTCTGAATCAAAATTGCCTCGGCATCCGCCTCGGCATCAAAAGCTTCATCAGCCAAAGAAGGGACGACAATCTGCCATCGACCCAGCGGGGAACTAGGCTCAGCTGGCTCGGAAATCTGAGGAGATAAAACCATCTTACAACCGAGCAGCGAAGCAGAATTTGCTGAACCAATTGAATCTTCCAGCTCGGCGGTATGAGACATCAGAGTTTTTCAGCTCGGGAATACGCCTTGGCAAGAATTAGAAAAAGTTTGGCTCGGAGTCAAACTGATACTTAGCAGGAGGTGGAGAGATCTTGGCTCGGAGACACACTCGATATAAAGAATTTCGGCTCGGAGACAGAGAGAATCAAGGCAGCAGCACGATCCGGATGATGATGGATCGGAAAATTCAAACACTCGCCGCAGATATATGAAGACGGGTCGGAAAACTCAAGGGGTCGCCGGAAGGATTTGAAGATGGATCGGAGATTTTACAGAATCGTCGAGCCGTGTTTGAAAATGGGCCAGAAAACTCAAAGAGCTGGCTGCGGAAGTGAAGAAATAGATAAAAACCTAGCCAACAACTTAAACAAAAAGAGAGAAAAGAAGAGAGAGAAGAGCTACCTGATTTTTTGGAAATGAAGAGAAGTGAGTTATGAGGAGTGAGACGAGGATCTGAATATAAAGACGCATGAAAGTACAGTGCGTGATGCCACGCGGCCTCGGGAACATGCAAAAACATTTGCGGTTCCCAATAAAGTTGTAATGATGATAAGAGATACTTCAAGCCAACATTACTGCCGAGCCAAAGACGAAACACTTATTGGGATGGTTCGGCAGCATATCAGAAGAAGATGGCTCGGTGGAATGGCAGTCTAAGCAATATGGCAAGATGACGAGCCAAAATAGCTCGGTCATACAAGTGATAAGTTGGCTCGGCAACATGACAAAGGTACCGGTTCGGCAAAATGACAACTTAAATTAATATAACGAGCCAAAGTGGCTCGGCAACGGAGAAGTTGAGTCGGTAGCACGTCAAGGAATTTGGCTCGGCGACATGATATTCCAGTGTCGGGATTTCAGAGGAGGTCGACCTGATTGTGCCTCCTTTTTTGGATCGTCCAGACAACCCACTGCCGAACAATTTATGTTTGTATGAGAGTTTCTTCTATGAGAGCCTTTTATGGTTTCCGATTCCGGCTTGATAGTGCGATTCCTGAAAAAACATGGGTTAGCCATCAATCAAATCACGCCGAGGGGAATGTGTCATCTAGTCGGTATCTTGGTGTTAAGTTTTGAATGTGATGCCGAAGTGAAGGTTCAGCATCTGCAGCATTTGCTCTCGTTTCGGAAGGTTCCAAAGCCCCGATCGTACTACATCTTTCCTAAGAAACGCTGCAAGATAATTGAAGGGTTTAAGAGTAAAGCTCATGACTGCGCGAGCCATTTTTTCTATGTTTCGATAACTGACGCAGCGATTGCTGGAGATTGCCTCGACAAAGTCAAAACGAGCTGGGGACCCATTGGTAGATGTCCTTAGATTTTTCGGGGTTTATTTCGTTTCCTCAAGTTTCTAATTCTTCTTTCTCCTTTTTGCTATTCATCACTTGCTCCCTGTGTTTCCCGAGAACACTTACATTCTCAGAGACACTCTCGCTGGTGGGAGGACTCACTGGGAAAAATATTTTTCCTTGGCACGCGTGGAGAAAACAAGGGCTTGTTAAGCCGGTGTTGACATCTCTACAATCTCATAATCCTCTACTGAACCTCGGTTGCACATCGTCGAGCTAATGGGAAAATGCATGACAATCCATGACAAGCAGGCGTTAAAGAAGAAGGAGCTTGAGATGGTTCGAGAGAGAAACGCCGAAGGGATTGATGCTTATGGCGTTGAGGTGACTTTGGGATTGGTTCGGTCGCCTACCAATGTCCTAAATAAGGTTGCCGACGTTGTTGATACCGAAGCAATCCAAGATTTTGCTAATACCGAGGTCGCTCGGGATGATGCCACGGCAATACAAGATGTTAACACCCCTACTCCTCCTCCTGCTCTGAGCCATCCTAAGGAGGTTAAACCATTGTCTCGGAAGCGTCTTGCTTCCAATGCCGAGAAAGGGAAAGGCATTGCTGAAGAGAATGCCGAGAAGAAGCAAAGATGAGCTGACGCTTTTAATCCCGCGACGATTTTGTTCAAACATGACGGGAACGAGCCTGTTTACAATGATGCTGGTACTTCGGCCTTCCTTGTTTCTTCGATCAAGTCTCCTAGTGATCGTCTCCCTCCTAACGATACTCTTGCTGAGAGTGCTCTGTACGCTGACATGTCTTTGTGCGGCATAAATGTAATTTTTTTTGGGCATCGTTTTGAGATCTTCCAAGTAAACTTCCGATATTGACTTGCTTTCTTTGATTTTGTAGTTTGTGGCGTCGATTAACAAGATAGTAGCCAAATACGATAAAGCGGCGAGGAAAGACAAACGTCGTGTCGCCGAGGCGAAGAAAGATGCTTTGCAGATGAAGGCAAAGTTCGGCGATCTTGCCAGCACACACATTGCCGAGCTCGCGTCCTCCTCGGACCAGATTAACGCCCTTGAAAAAGAAAAGGCATTTCTTAAAAGCGAACTGGCTCGGGTCAAAGATTTGTGCATGAAGTAGGAGGCGAACAAGGCAAGAAAGTCTACTGAGATAATATCGCTGAAGAAAGACAACTAGCCATGGCACACGCTTTGCACGAAGGAAACGTGAAGAGAGCTCGGAAGGCCGAGGCGGGAAATGGCGGAGAAGTTTCAGGGGAAACTTGATAAGATCTCCAAGAAGATCGAGGACCTATCTGCAACTAAGGAGAGAGAGAGAGTTGGATCTTGCACAGGTAGATAACAATCTCCAGCTTATCAGCATTCTCAAGAAGGATGACGGGCCAACTCTGGATGCCGAGGTTATCAATGGAGAACTGATCTAGCCGGAGCCCATGACGAGTTTGAGAAGCTCGAGAAGGATGTCAGAGATAAGCTGGTAATGTCTCATGTGTCGTCTGATTCGGTTAGTATGATACTTCCTGGCGAACCATTGGAGACCACTGCGGCTGCCATTGGCGTAAAGGGTTTTTCTGGGTCGAATGATGGTACTCCTGCTGCTGATCATACCGCAGAGGAGACCGTAGATCCGAATCTCTCTTTGAACCGTGTTTAGATTATTTTTCTTGTTTCTGCACGTTGTAAGAACAAAGTGCCTGGACGGCTTTATCCTTGGTATTAGCTTTGGTTATCTTTTGGCTCGCTTTCGTATGTTTTATTTTGAGTCGATCATTTTTACGCAATGTTGTTGACCAGTGTTAATGATGACTGGGTTTCTGAATGTTTTCCTCAGTTTACGAACATACGTTCTCATATATGCACGTTCTGATAGCAGATAAGAATTTGTATAGCGTGCTGTAGAGTTTATAGTATCAAATCCATAAAGGATGTGAAAAAGCTCGTTGTTGTGGCCAGTAATAGACGAAAAGGCAAAAATATACATTTAGTTATTTTTGCGAGGCGTTTTGCATGCTGAGGTGTTTGAGTCGATAATTCTACCGAAGTTAGGCGATTAGTAGCCGATCTGTTTCATGAAAGTCGATAAGACGGTTAGCAAAACATGCCGTAGTGTTTTTGCGAGGTGATGAGTGCACCAAAGTTTGTAGTAGATGGAAGTATGTGTATACGGACCTACTCCTCCTCTTTTTTAAGGGAGGGGGCAGCTGAACCCATCCTGAGATGGGTTGCCTACGTACTTTTTTTCAGGGATCAAGCCGCCTCGTAGTTCATAAATGGTATGGTTTAGTGATAGTACTTTTTCAAGTGCATTGCATTCCAAGATCTTGGTACTGGAACGTTGGCCATGTTAGAGAGCTCATACACTCCTGGGCGAACCACTTTAGTGACTTTGTAAGGTCCTTCCCAGTTCGCACTCAGCTTGCCCGCGTTTCCTTCGGCCGTGTTCTGAAAAACCTTTCGGAGAACGAGGTCGCCTTTGCTGAATTTTCGACTGCGAACATTGGAATTGTAGTACTTAGCTGCGGTTTACTGATAATTCTGAATACGAATGAGTGCTTGGTCTCGTCGCTCATTCACCAAATCTAACTCATCAAGTAACATCAACTGATTAAGTCCCTCTTGTCCAGCAAGGAGACGACGCCGAATTCCGGGAAACTCAACTTCTGGCGGGATTACGAATTCAGTGTCGTAGACAAGCGCAAATGGTGTTTCTCCGGTAGCTCGTCGAAGAGATGTTCGATGAGACCAAATGACCCCTTCTAATTCATCGGCCCAACGACCCTTTTTCTCGTCAAGCCGTTTCTTCAAACCGTCAAGGATTGTTTTGTTTGCTGCTTCTGCTTGGCCATTATCTTGCGGGTAGCACGGAGTATACTTGCTGAGACGTATGTTCCACTTTTCGCAGAAAGCTTCAAAATGGGTTGAGATGAATTACGAGCCATTGTCTGTAACCATTTCATACGGAACATCGTGTCTGAATAGAATGTTTCTCCAGACAAAGCGTTCGACTTGAGCATCCTTAATACTAGCGTAGGAGTCCACCTCAATCCACTTGGAGAAGTAGTCGGTTAGCACTAGTATAAACCTTTTCTGTTTAGACTGATGTAAAGCCCTGATGATGTCCATAGACCATCGCATAAAGGGATATGGTGATGAAATCGATGATAGCATTTCAGTTGCTTGGTGAATGGTTGGGGCATAACATTGACATTTTTCGCACTTGGCAGAAAACTTTTCGCAGTCTTTTACCAAAGTTGGCCAATAGTAACCGTGACGCTTGATTTTGATCGCTAATGCCCTTCCGCCAAAATGATTACCACAAGACCCGCTGTGGACTTCTTCCATGATTCGTCTAGCTTCCTTTCCTTCAACGCAGGCCATTAATGGCCTCGAGAATCTCCATTTGAAAACATTTCCATCTAGCAGGATATACCGAGCAGCTTGAGCTTTGAGTTTTCTGGCAGCCCATCTGTCGGATGGCACTTCGCCATCCATGATGTACACGCGAATTGCTCCCATCCACTCTTTGTCGCATCCGTACACCATACCCTTTTTTGAGGATGAGCAATCAACATGGAGCGTCCAAACAGAATCTGACGTTGCGATGTCTGTTTCTTCCAAAGGGAGTTCAACTAAAAAATTTGTCAACACTTGGGAATTTGCGCAAATTCTGCTCCGGTGCTCAATATCATATTCGCTTAACTCGATTGCCCACTTTGCGAGCCTTCCAGATTGACTCGGGCTATGTAAGATGGTTCGGAGGGGAAAGGTTGTTAGTACCACGATAGAATATGACTGAAAATACGGCCTTAGTTTCCGAGCAGACATAATCACGGCGAGGGCTAACTTTTTGATCTGGGGATATCGGGTTTCAGCATCTGTCCAAGTTTGGCTGACGTAGAAGAACATTTTTTGCTCACCTCGTTCGTCCCTGACAAGCACTCCACTAACTGTAGTAGCAGAAACTGCGTTGTACAAAAACAGGGGTTCTCCTTCCACAGGCTTCGAGAGAACCGGGGGAATTGCCAGGTAACTTTTCAGTTGCTTGAAAGGTTCTTCAAAATTTTCAGTCCACTTTAATTTTTTATTTCCCCTTAGGTGTCATAGAATGGTAGGCATTTGTCGGTGGATCGAAAAATAAAACGGTTCAGCGCTGCTATGCGTCCGGTCAGTCGTTGAACTTCTCGCTTTGTTTTGGGTGGAGCCATTTGTATAAGAGCGTCGATTTATTTTGGATTCGCTTCGATGCCTGGTGGGTAACTAGGTATCCAAGGAATTCACCGGATTTTATCGCAAACCGGCTCTTGGTTGGATTGAGCTTCATGTTGTGCGCATTTAGCTGTTCGAAGCATTTCCTTAGATGGGCAACGTGATCCTTCTCCTTGAGAGACTTTACCAACATGTCATCTATATATACCTCCTTCGTTTTTTCGAGCTGTTGTGAGAACATCATGTTTACCAATCGTTGATAAGTCCCTCCGGCGTTCTTGAGGCCGAATGGCATCACTTTGTAGCAGTATGTCCCGCGATCTGTTATGAACGCTGTCTTTTCCCTGTCTTTGGGGTTCATCAAAATCTGGTTGTATCCTGAGAGAGCATCCATGAATGATAATAGTTTGTTTCCAGCTGTTGCCTCGACCAAGCGGTCTATGTGTTGCAATGGGAAACTATCCTTTGGACATGCCTTTTTCAGGTCGGTGAAATCAACGAATACTCTCCACTTTCCATTCTTCTTCTTAACCACTACAAGATTTTCAAGCCAGTCTGGATACTTTACCTCGATGATCGATCCGACTTTCAGCAATCGCTCTACTTCTTCATTTACCACCTTCGCTCTTTTGGGTCCTAGTTTTCTCTCTTTCTGCTTCACCGGTTTGAAAGTTGGTTCCAAGTTCAGTTCGTGGGACATCACGTTGATGCTAATACCAGGCATATCTTCGGCTGCCCAAGCGAATGTTTGCACGTTCATTTTTAAGAAAAAGAATAGTTCTTTTCTAACATTGTCGTCCAATTTGGCTCCTATCTCGACACATCACTCTGGATGTTTGTCATCTATGCAAATTGACACCACGGGGTCGCACGTTGGTCCTCTTTCTTCCTCATTAGCCTCCGCGATCTGTAATTTCTATAAAAGTTTAGTAATGTTGTTTGCTTCTTCTCGATTCTTCTTCATCTTCCTCCGTTTGGCTTTTGCACTCGGCTCGGTCACCGGGTTTCGAAGCTTATGCTCGGCCAGAAAAAATATTCGGGATTCTTTCTGGTTTCCATGGATGATTATGATCCCGCTCGGCGTCGAAAATTTTATTGAGAGATGGTATGTTGATGGGAACGCCCTCATAGAGTTTATCCAAGGAGTTCCCATGATGACGTTGTATATTGCGGGGTGATCGGCTACTGAAAACTCCACTACTTGCGTTACTCCACCGGCGAGTACAGACAACTTGATTGTCCCAAGGGTCCTTGTTATTTTTCCTGAAAATCCCGCCAGCGGTTTCGGAGTCGCTGTTACCTCGGAGAGACTGATTTCCATGCGTCGTAAAGTTTCGCAAAAAATAAAATCCACGAAACTTCCCGTATCGACCAGCACTCTGGCAACACCGGGGTCCGCTACAACCAACTCGATGACTATCGGATCGTTGTGTGGTTGCTCCATGCCGACTTATTCCTTCTGTTCAAATGAAATTACGTTGTTTGGAACATTAGTCGGTCCAATCCAGGTGGTAGTAGAACCTGCTCGGTGTTGAAAACCTTTAATCGTGGAGACAGTGTCCATGCAGAATTGAGATCCTCCCATTATCATGTTGATTCTCCTCCGGGATCCTTGCTGATTCGCTTCATCGTTTTGTCTCTTTCTTTTGGCTGGCTCGTCGGCTCGGTCTTCATGGTGAGATTGTTTGACCTCGTCTTTCCGTTCGAATTCTTTTAGGCTGACTGCGTCACCCAATTTTCCTTCCGCGAGCTTCGCCGCAAGCAACAAACCGAGGCTTCTACAGTTTGCAGTTAGGTGTCCGTACTGATGATGATGTTCGCAGTAAGCCTTTTCGTCGTATGTACTAGTATTTCTTTTCCAAGTGTTCCAGGGTAACTTTCCGCGACCGATTCCCACCTGATAATTGTGGGCGCCTCCAAAACCGGACCCTTCGTGATGGATGAAACCATTGTTTTGTGAGTTTTTCTTAAAATTTGATGGTGTCGCGCCGGTGTTCTGAACGTTGCTTTGGCTCGTCCTTTTTGCTGAGCCGTATCTCTGTGACAGAACTTTCATTTCTTCTTCATTGACTATAAAATCCGAAGCTCAGTGAAATGCATCCTGCATAATTAGCGGCTGGTTCAAAGCAATTTTCTCCCTGAAACGTGACTCATACCATAGCGATTTCCTCAGGGCTGTTAGGGCGGCTTTGTCGCTTACGCCGTCGACTTTAGAGATAATCTTCTTGAAGCGGTCCATAAAACTTCGTAATGACTCGGTCGGACCCTGAGAAAGAGTCCACAGGTCGGCATCTGAAGAACCACGATCCATGAACATCGAATAGTGCTTTAGAAAAGCAGCGGATAGTTGATCATCGTTAGTGTTGCCAAAGACTCTCCGGTGTTGTCGGGTTGGTTTGTCTGATCCTCCACGCCGGTGTTCCTAACGTTAGTAGCGTCCTGCTCTCCGTTGCTGGCCATCGTCCTTCGGATCAGTGTTGCGGCAGCTTTTTGGTGTTAGAAAATTTCAAGCCCCCTCCTTCTAGCGCCAAATTGTGGGGGTGTAAATCCGCACCAATTGAATTTGTCGAGGGTTTGTTAAGGGTGATGAAATTTCTGAGCAAAAACCACTAAAAACCACAAACATAGATCCAAAGATGGTATTTTATTAAGCTGCTTAGAAAGCTTTTCGTAAGAGAGCAAAAATATAGAGTTCTGCTAGGTTTAAATGCGGATCCCCTTATCAGAGGGTATACATTAGGATATATATACAAGTTTAAGTCGGCTAGGTCAATCTCTAAAGAGATAAGGAAGATTTCCAAATTCCTCAGGATTTCCTTTTGGCACAGCCAGCGTCTTCACTGTGGGTCGTGACACCCAATCCGTTTGCTGTACCGTGGATCGGGGTACACGACCCAACTTCTTCACTGTGGGTCATAACACCCGATCCGTTTGATGTACCGTGGATCAGGGTACACGACCCAGTTTCTTCACCGTGAGTCGTGACACCCGATCTGTTTGGTGTACCGTGGATGGGGTACACGACCCAGCTTCTTCACCGTGGGTCGTGACACCCGATCCATTTGCTTTACCCTGGATCGGGGTACACGACCCAGCTTCTTCACCGTGGATCGTGAAATCCGATCCGTTTGCTGTACGATGGATCGGGGCATACGACCTAGCTTCTTCACCGTGGGTCGTGATACCCGATCTGTTTCCTGTACCGTGGATCGGGGTACACGACCCAGCTTCTTCACCGTGGCTCGTGACACCCGATCCGTTTGTTGTACCATTGATCGGGGTACACGATCCAGCTTGTTCACCGTGGGTTGTGACACCCGATCGGTTTGCTGTAACGTGGATCAGGATACCCGACCCCACTTCTTCACCGTGGATCGTGACACCCGATCGGTTTGTTGTACGATGGATCGGGGTAGAACGACCCACCTTCTTCACTGTGGGTCATGACACCCGATCCGTTTGCTGTACCATGGATCGGGGTACACGACCCAGCTTCTTCACCGTGGGTCGCGACACCCGATCGGTTTATTGTACCGTGGATCGGGGTACACGACCCAGCTTCTTCACCGTGGGTCGTGACACCCGATCCGTTTGTTGTACGATGGATCGGGGTACACGACCCAGCTTGTTCACCATGGGTCGTGACACCCGATCCATTTGCTGTACCATGGATCGGGGTACATGACCCAGCTTCTTCACCGTGGGTCGTGACACCCGATCCGTTTGCTGTACGATGGATCGAGGTACATGACCCAGCTTCTTCACCGTGGGTCGTGACACCCGATTCGTTTGCTGTACCGTGGATCGAGGTACATGACCCAGCTTGTTCATCGTGGGTTGTGACATCCGATCTGTTTGTTGTACGATGGATCGGGGTACACGACCCAGCTTGTTCTCCTTGGATCGTGACACCCGATCCGTTTGCTGTTAACTTCAAGTGGGTGAATATTGACTCCAACAGTTAGCCCCCGAGCTCGTCAGTTTTAATATTGAAAGTGTCGAGGTAAAGAGCGGTCTGAAGTTAACTCTCCCCGAATGACTTCTCTTCGTGATACCGAGCCGTGTTTTTTTTCACTGTCTCCCCGAACCAGTTTTCTTCGTGACACCGAGCTGTTTTTTCACTGTCACCCAGAACCACTATTATATAAAGGGTTGGATTCTGTTCGGGACACTTTGGTGAGATATCACCTTTATCGGGGAGTCCAAACGTTTCTGCCGATTTCCGAGGTATATGACGTCACTGTTTGCGTACATAATCTGTGATGCCTCCCATTTTCTTTCACTACTTCATTCCTTCGAAAACTTCTCCAAACAGGTAACCTCTCTCTTCTTTCTCTCTCTAATTTTTGTTCTAAGTTAATTTATGCTTGCGCCTCCATTATTTCTTCTTTGCCGCTGAGCCGTTCAAGTTTCCCGATCCGTCTTCAATCAGCTCCGCCGCCATCGTTGAGTTTTCTGGTGGTTTGTATGAAGATTTGGGTCAAATTTTAAATTTATTTTGAATATCTCGACTTGTTCTTCGATTCCTAGAAAGCCTCGATTCATTTTGATAAGCTGTTGATAATCCCGATCTGTTTTCTGAATCTTCGAAAACAAAGATCTTTCCTTTTGAATTTCTGGAGATCCCGATCCGCCTGGCTCCACTCTCTCTACCTTAGATTCATTGGCAGTTCTTAGGCAGAGATTTAATATCTCGGAGGAAATCGAGTTTGTTCTTCCTTCTTCGACAGACCGAGCTGATAAACCTCCTCCTGATCACTTTACTCTCTACGAGAGCTTCTTTTATCGCTGCCTACTGTGGCTCCCGATCCTCGAGGTGATCCTGCGATTTTTATGGAGGCACAATTTGGCTATCGCCCAAATCAATTGTAGGGGGATCAGACATCTGGTCGGCATCCTTGTCAGAACTTAGGAATGCGATGTTGAGTTTGGGGTTGAACATTTGAGAAGTTTTCTCGAATTCAGGCGTCGCAATAAAAGAGAGTTGAAATACTACGTATCAGGTAAAGCCAAGAGGAAGATTATAGGTGGATTCCCGACAAAACTAACTGGAAAGAATACTTCTTCTTTGTTCCCATCACCGAGGCGTCAGTGGGATCAAGATGTCTTAGCTTAATCAAGACGAACTGGGGAGAACTTGGTAGCCAACCTGTGGCTTATGTTGCTTATTTAGCCGCTTGTGAACGAGTTATGGCGTTTACTGTGTCAGGAAGATTGATGCTCGGGTGCTGGATGAATTCCACCGGGATAATTCTCTTTAGATCTGGATCGGAAGTTGATGCAAGGGCTGCAAGTGCATCAGCCGAAGTGTTCTCTCCTCGTGGAATGTGTGTTAGGATGAATACTTTGAATCGCGCAGCTAATTCTTTGACGATCTTCAGGTAAGCTTCCATTCGATCATCATTTGCTGCATATTCGCCGCTGAACTGATTCGCGACTAGTTGGGAATCGCAAAATGTGTGAAGTTGCTCGATCTTTAGGCCACTAACAAGTTTCATCCCGGCAATAAGGGCTTCGTACTCCGCTTCATTGTTGGACGCGGAAAAACCAAGGCGGAACGACTGTTCCAGCAGTTCGCCGGTTGAAGAGGTTAGTAGTATCCCTACTCCCGAACCGTTTTTGGAAGATTAGCCATCAACGTGGAGTTCCAGGGCTGGCTTTGTATTTCGTCGTCGATGCCTTCTTCAGGTAGTTCGATAATAAAATCGGCCAAGACTTGGGATTTCGCGCATGTTCGTCCGTGATACTCAATGTCATATTCGCTCAATGACTGACTTGGACTGTGCAGAACAGACCTTATCGGGAAGGTACTCGGGACAACGATCGAGTGAGACTGGAAGTATTGCCTTAGCTTTCTTGCAGACATGACTATGGATAGCGCCAATTTTTCCATCTGCGAGTACCTCATCTCGGCATCTGTAAGGGTTTTACTGACGTAAAAGACTGGCTTTTGCTCCCCACGCTCGTCTCGAATCAACACGCCGCTTACTGCTGTGGCGGAGATCGCAGTGTACAGAAAAAGCGGCTCTCCTGCTACTGGTTTTGCGAGAACTGGAGGGGTAGCCAGGTAAGTTTTTAGTTGTTGAAAAGCCTCCTCGCACTTTTCAGTCCACTCGAACTTCTTGTTTCCCCACAATGTATCGTAATCGGTGGATCATGAGATCAATGGGCAGCTACTCTCCCGGTAAGTCTTTGCACTTCCCTTTTTGTCTTTGGTGAAGTCATATGGATGAGCGCGTTGATTTTCTTAGGGTTCGCTTTAATGCCACGGTGAGTCACTAGGTATCCGAGGAATTCCTTGATGTGACCGCGAATCTGCATTTCGTCAGATTTAACTTCATGTTGTAAAAGTTCAGACGTGAAAAGCACTCCCCGAGGGGAGCTATGTGGTACTGCTTTCTTAATGATTTCACCAGCATGTCGTCTATATAAACCTCCATTGTCCTTCCGAGTTGATCAGCGAATATCTTGTTTACCAGCCGCTGGTACATTGCTCCGGCATTTTTGGCCGAATGGCATCACTTTGTATCAGTATATTCCATTATCCGTTATGAAAGCGGTCTTTTCACGATCGCCGGGGTTCATCAGTATCTGGTTGTAACCAGAGAAGACATCCATGAAAGATAGGAGTGCGTTCCCTGCCGTTGCTTCGACCAGGCGATCGATCTGTGGAAGAGGGAAGCTGTCTTTTGGACAAGCTTTATTCAGATCAATGAAGTCCATGCATACACGCCATTTTCACCTCGGTTAGCTAACCAGTCCGGGTACTTCACCTCGGTTATCGAACTGACGTGTAGGACTCTTTCAACTTCGTCGTTGACTGCTTTTGCTCTGTCTGGTCCAAGTTTTCTCCTTTTCTGTTTTACTGGTTTGAACGTTGGGTCTACGCAGCTCGTGGCTAGTTATGCTTATATCGATACCGGGCATGTCTTCTGCTTCCCATGCGAAAGTGTTGGTATTTTTCTTTAGAAATGCAATGAGCTCTTCTTTGATCTTTTCATCTAACATTGCCCCCAATCTCCACGCATCGCTCCGGATGTCCATTGTCGATGCAAACTGACACCACGGGATCGCAAGTTGGCTTAGATACTTCTTCTTCGCGATCTTCCGCAATCTGTAATTGCTATAAGAGTTTGGAAAGCTCTTTGACCGGCTCTCTGTCGGTCTTTATTTTCTTGCGCTTTGAATTTGCCATCGGATCTATCACCGGATTCCGGAGCTTGTGTGCGGCGAGGAAGCAGACACGACACTCCTTTTGGTTTCCATGAATTGTTTTTACTCCGTTTGGAGTAGGGAACTTGAGGCAGAGATGGAAGGTTGAAACAGTGGCTCGCATGGAATTCAACCAAGGGGTGCCCATAATGACGTTACAAATTGTTGGGTGATCAGCTACGGAGAATTCGACGATTTTTGTCACTTCGCCAGCTTGGACGGGAAGTTTGATTGTCCCTGTAGTCATTGTGGTTTCTCCGGAGAATCCAGTTAATGGTTTTGGGGTAGATATCACTTCGGATAGGTCGACATTCATTCTTCTGAGAGTCTCGAGGAAGATTACGTCCACCATGCTCTTGGTATCTACCAGTACGTATGCTACATCGCAGTCATTGATAATTAATTCGATCATGAGAGGGTCGTCATGTGGTCTTCAATTCCGAGTGTCTCCCTTTCCTCGAATGATATCACATCGTTTGGAAATTTTGATGGTTTAGACCAGTTGATGCTAACGTCCGCCCTTCGCTGGAATGCTTTGATTGATGAGACGGTATCTGAGCAGTAGTGAGAGCCTCCCATTATCATACTTATTCTTCTTCTTGATCCGGGGGGTGCGCCTCGTCATTCCGTCTATCACACTAGGAGTGGTCTTCCTTTGTCTGGTCGGGTTCGTGTGCGTTCACATCCATCTCGAAATCCTTAAGGCTGATGTTCCCTCCAAGTTCGCCAGCTGCTAATTTTTTAGCAAGTTTCAAACCTAGAATTCGGCAGTTTGCTGTGAAATATCCATATATGTGATGGTGCTCGCAATAGGCTGTTTCATCGTAAGAACTTTCGCCTTTGGTCCAAGTGCTCCATGAATTTCTTCCGCGGCCTCGGCCTCTCCCTCGACCGTACCCAGGGACATCGATTTGATAGTTATGAGCTCCTCGAAAACCGCCCTCGTGCTGCACATAGCCAGAATTTTGGCTATGCCTCTTCGCATTAGAAGGGGCTGACACTTGGGGAGAGTGATTCACCGTCTTTGTCTTCTCATACTTCTCGGTTAGGATCTTCATCTCTTCTTCTTCGGTGATGAATTCTGCGGCGTGATGCACTGCATCCTGTATCGTTGTGGGGGCATTCAGCGCGATTTCTTTGCGAAAATCGGAGTTGAACCAAAGTGCTCGCTTCAGGGCCAATAGGGCTGCTTTGTCGCTCAAGCCTTCCACTTTGGACATAACGGCTTTGAATCTCCCGATGAAACTTCGGAGTGTTTCATTCCGCCCTTGAGCTAGGGTCTACAGATCGGCGTCAGATGTTCCAGGATCCATGAATATGGAGTAATGCTTCAAGAATGCCGCAGGTAGTTGGTTGAAGCTGTCGATGGATTTCCGCTCGACCCTTGAAAACCACTGGAGCGCCGGACCCTTGAGATGCTCTACGAAGAGAAGGCATTGCCCGGCGTCTATTTTGTTTTCTTTGAAGTTAGAGCGTCCCATGGCTATAGCGAAAGCCGTTAGATGCTCTTCTGGGTCGGTTTTCCCTTCGTAGATCGGAACTTTCATCTTTCCAGGGTCTCAAATTCTTGTGCTGGTAATTCACTCTTCATTGACCCGTGCTTGCTCGGCCCAAAGGATGTTCTCCTCCTCGGTTAGCTCTTGATCTTCTTCTGGGATGGCCTCGCATCTTTCAGTTCGGGTCTGACCAGCTGCTAGGGGTTCGGGGTCATCACGGCTCTCTGTGTTACACTCCATTCGATTCTCTTCCTCCAGATTGATGATTGGGGCCGCCTCCTCCTCCATCGGTGCTTTGCTTGCTCCTTGCATCCCGGAAGCCAGGTTTACTAAGCTTTGATGGAGTGACGGCAGTCTTCCGCGGGTTCCCAGCGGGTTGAACGGGGTTGAAAAATCTAGGGATGTTGGGTTGAGCCGTCTTCCGATTCTTCTTGTTGGGTCCATACATGAACCCACCCCTTGGGCTCTACTCGTCGTTGCCAAAGCCTTCAGCTCGCCTGCCATCGCGTTGTTCAGCTTGTCTTGTTCCTCCATCTTCTTGAGCAGCGTCTCAAGCATAGTCTTCATCGTCGTTAGTGTTGGGGAAGACTCCCCGGTGTTGTCGGGTTGGTTTGTATGATCCTCCACGTCGGTGTTCCTAACGTCAGTAGCGTCCTGCTCTCCGTTGCTGGCCATCGTCCTTCGGATCGGTGTTGCGGCGGCTTTTTGGTGTAAGAAAATTTCAAGCCCCCTCCTTCTAGCGCCAAATTGTGGGGGTGTAAATCCACACCAATTGAATTTGTCGAGGGTTTGTTAAGGGTGATAAAATTTCTGAGCAAAAATCACTATGAACACAAACAGAGATCCAAAGATGGTATTTTATTAAGCTGCTTAGAAAGCTTTTCGTAAGAGAGCAAAAGTATAGAGTTCTGCTAGGTTAAATTGTGGATCCCCTTTTCAGAGGGTATACATGAGTATATATACAAGTTCAAGTCGGCTAGGTCAATCTCTAAAGAGATAAGGAAGATTTTCTAATTCCTCGGGATTTCCTTTTGGCAAAGCCTGCCACCGCCATGGGCTTCGATTCATGGGCTCATTGTTGGGGTCAGTTTTCACCCCATCGAGATCAACTGCTAAAAACACTAAGTATGGGAAAAAGCCTAGGCGACGAGCTAAAACATTAGAAGACGAGCCAAACTTGGCTCGGCGGCAAGACAGCAGGAAGAAGCAGTGACGAGCCAAACTTGGCTCCGTAGCAAAGGAGGAGAGAGGACGAGCCAAACTTGGCTCGTCAGCAAAGGAAAACGAGAGACGAGCCAAACTTGGCTCGGTAGCAAAGGGAAACAAGAGACGAGCCAAACTTGGCTCGGCAGCATGAAGCAGAAGGAGACGAGCCAAACTTGGCTCGGCAGCATGAAGCAGAAGGAGACGAGCCAAACTTGGCTCGGCAGGCGTGAAGAAGTGAGTGACGAGCCAACACCCCTGTTGGCTAGGCAGCAGGAAGAAGTGTGCGACGAGCCAACATCTTGGCTAGGCAGCAGGGTGAAATGGTGACGAGCCAACATCTTGGCTAGGCAGCAGGGTGAAATGGTGACGAGCCAACATCTTGGCTAGGCAGCAGGGTGAAATGGTGACGAGCCAACATCTTGGCTAGGCAGCAGGAAGAAGAAGTGACGAGCCAACATCTTGGCTAGGCAGTGGAATGAGTAGGAGACAAGCCAAATACTTGGTGACGAGCCAACATGTTGGCAAACCAGCAGAACGGTGACGAGCCAACATGTTGGCGAACCAAAACCCTCAGCTCGGCATCAAGGAGAAATGGGCGACGAGCTAACCCATCGATGATCCAACAAAGCAACAAGCCCAACGTCTTAGATAGAATGAGGCAATGAGCCACAAGACATTGGTGGGCCGAGGCGATGAGGCAAAGAAAGAAGCCCATGAAAACCATAGAGGAAATTCCGAAGAATAAGGAAGTTTTCCTTTCTTGTTTAGGAAGAAACCTAGCCGACCTATTTGTGTATAAATAGACAATGTACCTCTTGGAAAAGGGGATCCGAAAATTGACCTAGCAAAACACTTATTACTTTACAAACAGCTTTCAAAACAGCTTGAATAAAATCTCCATCTTTGGATCTCAGTTTCTGGTTTTTCTTTACATAGAAGTTTGTCGAATCCCTAAATCTCTTTACAAGTTTTGGTTGTGCGAGTTTCGACCCCCACAATTTGGCGCCGTCTGTGGGGAATCCTTCAAACTTTCTGACACCTAAGAATCACCGAACACAAGATCTGAACCGATGGCTACCGACGGAGACCGAAGCGGGGACGATGCGAGCAACACCGGCGTCGATCCTCCTAGGACAGGAACCAATCTGCCTCCAGCGAACACGGAAGGCACCACAGAAACTTTAACAGAATTGAAGAACATGATGACCGCGTTTCTGAAGAAGGTCGAGGAGCAAGACAAGTTGAACAGCTCGCTAACAGAGAGAATTGAGTCACTAGTAACCGATAGCCGAGCCAGAAACATGCGATCTGGAGGAGTCGGGTCAACTATGAACCCACCTGTTAGCGGAATAACCAGGCGGCTTGGCCTAAACCCGACGGTCCTGGATTTTTCAACACCGCGCGATGCACTAAAGACTTTGGGGGGATTACCACCGTCACATCCAACAAACGAGCAGGCGCCCGTGGTGACAAGATCAAATATCACCGAGCTACCCCGGCTGACCCGAGGTGCAAGAGGAACCAGTGATGGATATGACCTACGCACCGATGTTGGACCGGCTACAGCAATCACTCTTGACGAAGAAGGAGACCACAACGCA